>BSBK01001314.1:0-600000 GCA_027943335.1 Chamaecyparis obtusa
TTGGAGATAATTTACATTGCACCCAACTATTTTGAAGAATGTGGCAAAGGTATGTCAATTCATTGAATGCATGAAATAGACTTTTTGAAAAAGTTGAAGAAACTTTCAAGAAAATGCAATTAGCACATCTAAATCCAAGATTCTCAAAGCTATCACCAAAATGGGAACATTGTCCACCAACTCATATGTGAAGTGATATTTACTTGTTCTTTGCGCATCACTTTGCATTGCCTATACAAAATGAGGTGCCAAGAAAATGAAAAATATGCTTATGAGATTTATAAATTTATGCCATGAAGAATTCACCATATTCACATCTCATGAAAAGTTTAGAATGTTTTCCATTGTTGAACCAAATGGAAATCGGTAGCTTTTTGGGTTACATCATTGATGTAAACATACATATTTCTTGTGTTTACCTTGAGTGGACCACTCAAGAAGCTTTGTGTTATCAATCTAGAACAAATTTTTATATGCACCAATTATATGCATCTATCAAAAGTTTAAGCATATCAGAAACAAATGTGAGCTTGAAGGAATATTATGCTTGATCAACTAAACCTCAAGATATAGCTTGAAAAATCTATCCATTATAAAATCATTCAAAACACTACATAAGATAATTTGATTAGGTAGAAGGGTGAAAGAGGGAAGGAACTTGTAACATTTTCCAAGAAGAAACAAACATCCACTCATGCATTTAGGATTTGGATGTTGGGTGGCAGAAAGAAAACACACTTGTTTGATGAATGTGTGGAGAATGTATGAAGGTTGATAAACCAAGCATTAGGTAATCAATAATGGTTGATTTTCAAGCAATAAAGGATTGCAAATTTAGTTGTATAAATTGGGTAGGGACTACTATATGTAATTATTAACAAAAATTTATGTTGATATGATTTTTCTATCGATCTGAGTAGTGGCACACTAGAAGAACTCACTCCCCACTATGTGACAAGGATTGATTATGGGATACCTACAAGGGTTTTCTTAAGGTCACAAAGAAGGAAATGCACCAAATTATTAATGTAATATTTGAAGATCTTGGTGTTCAATATTTTCTTTCAAATCTCTATCAAAGAGAGTTGTATGGGTGATTTTTAAAGTAAATTATGTCCACAAAGAATGATTATGTATGCATGGTTGTCCTTGGTTGTGATGATCATCATGAGGAGACCCAAAACTTTATCATAAAAATGCCACTTAAATATATGGGTGTTCTATAGATTTGTATGTTGAGAGGGAATGGCATGTCTTTGATTATGAATTGATATTCCACATCGAATAGTTGATGTAATGGATGAATTATAACACTTGAAATATATCATCCCTATAGAATCTATCAAGGAGGAAGTATAAAGGAAACATTGATCCAAAGTATCTTATTAAAAGAGTAACAAAAATAAAAGAATGTTCTTAATAGGGCATCATGATTCAAGTTATTAATTAATGAAAGATAAAGATACCCAATAGATGTAGCTAGAATATATCTTGAAATCCATATTGTTGTTAGATCTTGATTTGAACAAGTAATTCATTGATTAGAGGAACGCATGGTGCATATCTCATTCAAACTCATAAATTGAAAGTCACTAGTTTCTACTTGCCTTTTTGAAAAGTGACATATGTCACTCATGTTGGTTCCTCCAATTGATTTCTTAAGACAACCCTAAGGATTTTCCCTCTCCTATCTACAAGTGTCTTAAACTAGTGGCCAACAGCTTGAGAATTCCTTAGGGGAAAGGAATATCTCCTTCACTTTGGGCTTTGCAAGACAGAGGTAGGTGTACCCTTCTACAATATGCTCAAAATATATAACACTTACTATTTTATATTGCACATGGTAGATAACTCTCAACTAATCAAAAATTAGAGTACACATGCATCTCATTAGAATTGGCTCTATTCTAAACACACTATTAAACATAGCTGATAGATAATGACCTAGCTACAAACATACATCTACAGGCAGAAAGTAAAGAAAATTAACTTGGATCTCATAAGTTTTGTCATTGATAATCTAAACCGTAGGGACCAATGTATTATATCTATGGTAAAAAAATTCATATATCAAATGAACCAAATATTAGTTATCCATAATGTTCTAAATGTCAATGTCTTACATGAACATTTAATTATACTAGTTCATGCATCATTCTTATGGAATCAACATTATTTTCCTCAAGCCATTGCAACACATAGATTGAACTTAATATTTCCCTTAAAAAGAAACAAACCTATACATTACACAACAATGGGGAATTTATGGTGAAAATATCAATTTATCCTTGACAGATTATATCATCTAACATGAATAAAATGATATAGGAGACAAAACATGTTAATATTTGTATTCATTCTTCTTAATATGCAACTTTAAAATTCATTTGAACATGACCTACGGAAACTACTTCAACTTTTATATATCCATCCTAAGCCTACTGAGTACAAAGTGATTGGAAAATTAAAAGATTTTTTGGAACCCTTAGAATTGTTCTTGGTATTCCTTTTATAGACAAAAGGAATGCAACAAGCTACAGTCTATTCCAATACACTTTGTTTCTAACTGCCACTAGTTAGTCACAGAGAATATCTTCCTAACAAAATTTTTTACCTCTAGTTTTGTCTTGTAGTGAAGTTGATTTCCTTATTGCATGAGATGGCCCAAGGTCGGAGTGCTTTAAAGAATTCAAAGTGTCTCTTTTGAATCCTTCTGAGTCATCTCACCATCGCAATGATGTAGTTATTGATGCAAAGAAGGGAAAAATGTAAGATTCTCACCAACTCCCCCTTAGGAGAGAACCTCAATATTTTTTCCCAAGGCAAGGTAGGTTTATACAAACCCACACCTACAACATCTACACAAATCCCTATTATCGATCCCACCACTTATGGAGAATTGGAGTAGTATCCAAAAGGGATTGAATCATTTGAAAACTACAAGGGATACCTATAGCTATAACAAGAAGTTTTAAAATCACTACAGCTACCTTTGGTATTTATAAAATCCTTGTGGCTACAAAATGAAGTATCAGGTTGCATATTTTTATGGTCTTTGTATACTTCCTATACCAAGGTTTTCTTCAAACACTCCCTCAAATAGCAGAAAACATCACTCACAAAAATCATCATCATCAGCACTTTGAACATAGAAAAACCTTCATACTACAATAAAACAACTCTAGAAAATGCATTTATCCTTTTCTCTAGTAAAAGCTATAAATCATGTTCCTTAAGTTTTAAAATGGTGGCAGCTACATGCCAATTCTAGAAACTTTTGTATTGGACACCACAACTATGAAATCTTTTCATGTTGGCTTCCTTGGTTATACCAAAATCACAACATTATGCAAAACGTATGATAGAAAGAAATAATAATTTTATGATCTGCACTACAGATCATAAGTATGCAACATGGCTTCAAATGTCACTTCTAGTTTTAAATCCTACCTATTGTTATATTTTTTTTCAATACACAGTCAAAAAGCTTTGACCTACTTAACTTGGTACTTCATGCTTACATACACATGTCAACACACTACTTGCTTGATCCTTGTGAACAGAGCAACAACCGCCAATACACAATGAAAAAATTAGCATCTAATCAAATCCAAACCACCCCCTTTCAAGTTCAAGATAGCCAACCACATGTTACCACATAATCACAATGCTTGTGGCCCCTTTTGAACTTAGTAACACGTTGAAACTTAAGGAAAGGGTCGGCAAATGCCTGCATGACTCATCTCATACTTTGTGTAATTAAAGGTTACAAACATGACAACTCGGCCCCACACTGGAATGAAATGAATTTCCTAGCAAGCCACTATGCTAATTCCAAAGAGTCCCACATCATCTAACATTTCATATTTAGTAGTGCACTGAGACATTGAAATCCTTCAATGTGTGCTCAAGTGAAATAAGAAAAAATGCCTCAAGCCCACCATATTATCCATAACTTCAATATAATTTAGCAGCACATTGGACCATTTGAAAGACCCTTCCAAGATACCAAGATACCAACAACATCATTTGGTTCTCCACATGGATGTACACCTATGCATCCATAAGAACTTAGTGAAAGGTTTGAAAGATCTAGGTGATCCACTAAGTGGGACCCACTAATCCTCTTTTACTTTTCAACTACTCAACTCATCATCTCACTGGAACATAAAGAATTTCCAAGCACGCCACTAAGTGAACCACTCCATTATCATTTCATCCATGTGTGCACTCAACTACCTTACTGTCAACCCACGACACCATGAGGTGATTTGTCAAGGGAAAAAAGAACTCTCATCGCACCACCGAGCAACACCACTAAAAGAACACCTATGCACAAAGAAATAACTCAGTGACTTGTTGAGACAACTTGAAGCCTTCAACGCACCAAGTGGCATTAAGGACAGACACATGCAAAATCTCAAATTACACAACTTACCTCAACAACACAAGGAGATAGTAAAAATGCTATACCACACCAACAAGTAGGATCCATGACCATTTAACCAACCAATTATGCACATGCACATATGAAATGGTTAAGTTATCATCCAGGGGGGAACACTATATATCAAGCTAAGGCTTAAGAAAAATACATGGCTACAAGATAAAATGCATGAAAGAACAACCATAAAAGGGTAATTATCTTATGATGTAACTAAAACAAAGTAGCATGTCAACTATTAAATACTTTAACCTAGGCAAATACGTCAATGCAAAAATAGAATCTAGTGCCAAGATTTAAATATTTGAAATCATGGGGTAACATTTCACAAAACCCTAACCCCAAACCTCTTACAGAATAGAGGTCTAACAGTGGCTCTAGTTAGGGATGGCTAGTTGCAGACTAGCATGAGGATTCAGAAAACTTTGGAATGCAGGCCAAATGTCATATCCATTGGGATCATTATTTGTTGAAAGAGAATCAAAATAACTCTCCAATTATTGGCCCTAGGCCACCAAAATGTAGAACCAATATTTTCCCCTGTCAAAAACCTAAATCTCACTACATATTAGTATGATCAAGCTAAAGAACTTACTAAATAATACCTAATCATACTCTTTATAGTTGCTACAAACCATCATTTTTTCATATGCAACATACACATTACTCAATGATACAATGTGGTCAAGCTCAAACTGAAACACATCATAATGCAAAGCATTAATTTCATGCTCACCAACGAATTCATCAACAGCATAGGGAATTCAAATCACTAATATTCAACCTCTTGATCAATTTGTGAACCCAATGAAGACCTATGAAACTCATCCTTGTTAAACCCACATAAACAGTCCATAATAAATTCACATGCTTGCGCATTTTGTCTCATCCTTAACTCATTCTCATAATCATCATTTGTGTCCATGTAAAAAACCTCAAAATAAGGTTCATCTAACAGAAATGGATTAGAATTAATGAAAATATCACCACAAAAAAATGTTTGAATCTAAAAATTACTACCCTAAGCAGTACAACATCTTCAACCTCACTCTTTCTATTCTGATACACATTGTTTCTTCCATCCTTTATGTGTCCAAAATCTGCATCAAAATTTCCCAATGGTTCCAAATTAATGATTTCAATTTCATTCATCCTTGACTAATAGGTATCCATACTAACAACACTATTTTATTTGCACCAATCAATTTGACCAAAACTAGGTAGAATCCCTTGATTAACACCAAAGTTTTCTTTAGTATTTTGAAAATCATACTCAGACTTGCAAACATTATGTTTGTCACCATCAAATTCATCATCATAATCATAAGTAAAAGTATAAAAAATGGATAAGTCTGACATGTCAATTTCATCAGTGTCTTTTCATAACAAAACAATTAGCCTTCATCATCCAAAGATACTTCATCATCATATAAGGTATTTTAGAAAACTTGGAAACCCCCTTCAAAAGTTGTAGGAAATAAGGTAGCAAGAAATTGAGAGGGGAGGTGAATCAATTACTTCTAAAACACTAGCTCTTTAAAACCCTTAAACACTTAAACCTGGAAACCCTTATTCACAAAACCATTATGTTTGATTTATGATGAGTAAATAAGGTAAGCAAAAATTAGAAAGCATCTAGGACACATAACACAAGAAGTTTTATCATGGAAACCCAAATAGGAAAAACCACAGTGGAGTTTGAACCCTCAATAAGACTAATACATTGTTATAATTACAATCTTATTACAAATAGGGAATTAAAATACATTTAGACACACTACATAGATCTCACTACTCAAAATACCTATGGCTATAACCCTTAGGAGGACTCATTATCTTACAATAACAAATCAGACAACAATCTAATGATTTTTGAACTATATGTATCATCTTAAAATGGAATCACTTCCATGATAAGAGCATTTAGCCCTCTGAGTAAGTGGTATGGGGTCATGTTAAGCACCTTGATTGGGTCTTTTCATGTATTTGGCTTTATCCCCACTTTCCACTTCTTTCATGCACTTGATTTCTTCATTCTAGGTGAAATTATGGATAGGATCTCAAGGATTCTCCTAAATTTCCCTCTTCTATGGTTCTATTTTCTAGGTAGGACTTAGAAATAGGTCCTCCTAGCCTTCATCATAGTTATCATAGGATTTTATGCTTATCCCTGGCATTCTATCCTTGTTTGATATCATTTCTAGGTCTCTAGCCATCCCCGGGACCTCATGTCCTAGTTCTGACTGAATATGGGCCCAGGGTCAAATTCAAGGTTGATCTTGACTAGGTCAGGATTGAGCTCAAACCTGACTAGGCCAGGATTGAGCTTGAACCTGACTAGGTTAGGTTGAAACGTGAACCTGACTAGGTCAGTCCCAACCTCGATTTTGCCCCCTTCCTTTAAATTTCCAGAATCCTTGATTTTCGAGCATCACGCTTTCGAGATATTTATTTTCCCACCTCCGGGTTGGCCATTTTGAGTTTTAGGATGGTAAATCCTCTAATTGAATTTAATCTAGGTATATTTTCTAAAGGTTAGGACCTAATTGGGATTTAATTCTCCAAGGTAGCCCCTCTAGAGGATTGTGCCCTAGTTCACTATAAAAGGAGGCCTTCCTCTCTCATTTTCTCCATCAAGTTTTGTGAGAACATCCACGATCAAGAAATTGACATCCATTATTCACATCTCATTTCAAGTGCAATCAATTCTTCAATCATTCAAGTGTTCAATCATCCATCCATCAAGGAGATCCATTGTTAGCTATTGAAGGATTCAATCTCTTTGGAGCCCCTTTGATGATCCATCCTTCTACATTCATTCAAGCCTTCTCATATGAAAAGATCAAGTCAAGATTGGTGTTGAAGATCAAATTCCATTGATTGGAGACATCCTACATTCATTCTACATCCATTGAAGCATTCCTACTTGTGGATTTGAGGATTCGAATCCTCTACAAGGACTTCAACATAAGTGAGGTGATTTGTTTCAATTGCTTTGTTTATGCACACTATATTTCAATTCAATTTCAAGGTTAATTCCTAAATTGGGGTTTGACCAAGGAAAACCCCCCATACAACAAAAACCCCCATTTTCTTGTAGGTATAGGTGCGGGATTTTGGAGTTGAGAGTGAATTTGGATACCCTTTTCGGTGAACTTCTGAGATCTTCAAACAAAATTAGAATTGGCCTTCAAATAAAGAATGTAGTATTTGACCTTTTATGAGTGTCAAACTCAACCTGAGCTCATCTTGGAGAAATATTTATGGGTTTTCTCTATCTCGGCATTTCTAGTCCGAAACAAGTTGTAAAATTGCTTGAAAGTACACACATACATCAGAAAATGACATTTTCCAGATCTGCCCTAATTTGAGATTAGTATTTGTATTTCAATTATTTTAGATTTCAAGCATAATTCCTTTATAGGGAAACATTGGATTCACTCTCTCTTTCATATTCTTTATAGATTGATTCGATTGTACATTAATCTCTCGGTTAATCAAATTGGATCTCTCTTTTGGGAATTTGGATTTGGGAATAGATCTCATATTTCCCAACACATCTATCTATCCACTCTCAACACATATTTGAATATAGGTGAATCCATTTTTACCTCTATTCATTTTGGTGAACCCGACATGCTTACTCTCTTTCTTTTTGGTGTTAGATTTCCCTTTGTCTTATTGTGTGTGTTCACCTTCACTATTCATTTTGGTGAACCCGACATACTTACTCTCTTTTCTTTTGTGGAATTGGATGCCTTATTGTGCTTTCCTTTTATCTTGTTAGTATTAGATTTTTCCTTTGTGTTAGATCTTGCATGCTAATTAGATTTCATATTCATGCTTTATATGTTCTTAGTTTAGTTAATTTACATTACATTGGTTTATGAGCTTTACTACCACTAGTCCTACTTATAACATTTTGGTTAGAAGAAGTCATAGACTCATGGGTTCCTTTGATCTTGAATCTTCCTCTCCTTTCCTTAGGATCCTAGATGATAACTTGATTCTTCATGATTCAAATCCCACTATGGAGCAAAACTCTTCTCACTCGTCTCATGATGAGGATGACACTTTAAGATTTCCTCCTAAACAAGTCCAAAAACTTTCCACTAAACTTGATAAAATGGGTAATTGGCTTATTCAAGAGAACCATAATCAAGATTCCATTCAAGCTATAGAGGCTCTTAAGAAATTTCTTCATGATATTGATCAAGGTGTTAACTCTTGCATAGTATTACTCACCTTGTGCATTCAAATGTTAAACCTTTAGTTCAAGAAGCTCAAGACTTAGGGTTGATTCCTCCTATCACTAGTGTTGAACCTCCTAATCCTTTACCTAGTATTCCTACCTATACTCCTTCTTTGGTGACTATGATGGTTCCCTCAGTTCCTATTAGTGTTCCTCCTGTGTCCCTTCCTACATCACAACCTTCATATCATAATGTTCCTTTTACTTATTCCAATCCACTTCCAACTGCAGTTCCTAGTGTTCCTCCAATTGTGTCTTCTATTCCTAAAGCTTCTTACACTTTACCTAGTGTGTCTAATGTTTCTACTCCTCCCATTTCCTCTAATGATTCAACAATCATCAGGTTGGCTCAAACTATGTCATCCTTACAACAACAACTTTCTTCCTTAACTCAAAACAAGTTTAGTATTCCTACATGTGACATGGGAAGTCCCTTGTCCTGGAATATTATTTGTACTCCTATTCCTCAGCAAGGTGAGATGCCTCATCTTGAGAATTATAATGGAAAAGGAGATCATGTTCATCATGTTAAAACATTTCAAATCCTTTGTAGTGATTATGCTCACGACCATAGGATTTTAGCCAAACTATTTTCTAGAACCTTCTGTGACAAGGGCTTACAATGGTATTTTTCCTTGCCTCCTTATTCTATTCATTCCTTTCTGCAACTTGATAATGCCTTTATTCAACAATTTCAAAACAGCATTGGCCCGCAAGTGTCTTTGACTGATTTGATTCATTGTAAACAAAGTGCTAAAGAAAAATTGACTGAATTTATTGGTAGATTTAAGCATTTGTATGCTCAAATTTCCTATCTTGTTCTTGATATGGATATTCAATGTATGTTTATTTCAAATTTGCAAAAGGATATTAGAGATAAGATTCTTCTTACTGAATTTACCTCTTTTCAACAACTTTGTGCAACACTTCATCATTATCAATTACAAGTGAGTCAATTTGAGAGCAACACTCCAATGGCTCATGTTCCAGTTGATAAGAGTGATGTTGCTCCTAATCCAAATAAGTTTCAAAAATTCAACAACTATGTCAAGAAAAACAAACAAGCGAATGCAGTTGCTGATCAAGTTGTTCTTACATCTCATAATGCCACTTCTGCATCCACTACTTTTCGATTAAATCATACATTTACTCCTCTTTCTAAATCTTTACATGCTATTATGAATAGGTTGTTAACTGCTAATATGATTACTTTACCTCCTATTCGACCTCTTTTACCTACTACGATTGCATCTAAATCTTTTGATCAAAAAAAATTTTGTCAATATCATCGTTAGAATGGTCATGATACTGAGAAATGTTATTCTTTAAAACATAAGGTTTAAGACTTAATTGATTCTAATGCCTTATCTGTTGATAATCTAGATGGTAGTGGGAGCAAATATGTCTCTCCTCCTAATAAGAACCTTCAAATCTATACGAACCCTTTACCTACGCATAATACTAATACTATTGCTCAACCATCTGCTATGGAAATTGTGTATGATTCAAAGATGGATGATCTCAATCATGTTGTTAATCAAGTGGAGCATGTTGATCAATTTGTATCTCCACCTCAACCTCAACTTCAACCTCAACCTCAAATTCAACCTCAATTTCAATCTCAACCTCGACCAAAACCTAAACCTAAAATGAAAACTCAACCTAAACCTCGATAGCAATTTAAGAATAAAAGACCTCAGGAACTTTTGATGACTCTGAGACTATTAAAGCTCCTTATGGTCCCCTTTACATTACTACTAGGATTTCTCAAAAACCTACTCATGGTTGTCTTATTGATCCTACATCCTTAGTTTATGTTATCACTAAAGAAGATCTTTTTTATGAAAATTTTACAATGTGACTTTTATGATACATCGAATGTGTGGATTCAAACTTGCAATGGTTTTCTTTATCCATCATTTGGTTCTATTACTTTACCGGTTGAACTTTGTGGAAAAATTGTGAACACTACCTTTGTTGTGGTTCCTACTTTTGATCAATTTCAAGTTAAGCTAGGTTTGCCTTGGTTGACTACCATGCATGTTTTTGCTTCACCTATCCATAAGTGTCTTAAGTTCATTCATGATGAAGAAGTGAAGATGATTAATCATAGTTTATATCAACCTTCTAGGCCTAGAGATTGTGTTGCTCTAGATTTCTTTTGGCCTTCATTACCTAATTCATGTCCTCCTTGACCTGATAATCTTTTTCGATCATATCAAGACTATAAACATCATAAGATTCTTGAATTAAGCTCACCTCCTAGGGATCTTAATCATGGTCTTTTGCCTACACCTTCTATACCTCCTTTAACTATGGCTTCTAGCTCTATTAATCAAGTTCCTTTTACCGAACCTATCAAAGATCTTGTGATTGTTTCTCCTATGGTTAATAATCCTATTGATCTTCCTAAAGAACCTGTGAAGGATCCTATGATTGTTCCTCCTAGTTCTCAACCTATTTGAAATAAATCAAAACGTAATCAATCTGCTAATGAATGTCGTAAAAAGTGTCATGCTCATTCTAAAGCTCAAAGATCTTTACTTTCCTCGGATAAACCTATCAATAATGTATTAGAATAGATTGTTACTAATAATGATGTTCACATGCATGATTATGATGATTCTATTCATATCTTAGATCCTATTTTGATTAATTTGGATGAAGAAGATACCCTTGATGATATTGATGATGTTAATGATGAATATGAGACTATTGACATTGACATTGATTTACCTAATATGCTTTCCTCACAATTAACTCTTAAACCTAGTGTCGAACATTGTGATTCTCAAGAGGATCCTTGTTTGGAAGTGGCTATCATTCCTACTGAGTTGGATATAGTCCCTCTTGGGAGTTACCCACCTTCCCTAAATGATATACAATGAGATGGGAAGAGTAGGTGGCATGCTTGATTGGCTAGTCCTTCATGGTAGCTTTGTTGTGTGTTTTCCTGTTGTACGGTGCTTCTCCTGTAATGTGTTTGCTAAATGTTGTTAGATTCTTTTATATGATCCTTGTTACTCAGTTGGTCCAAGTGATGAAGGAATCAAAACTGTTGTTCAAATTCTTCTATATGTATCTCTATTCTTCTATGTATTGTTCAATGTTATGTCATAACTGTGCTATTGTTCGTAAATGTTTCCTTGTGTAATCTACTTGGATTCAAGATATGGTAGCACTAATTCTTTTTGGTCTCCATGTCATGGTCTGAAAAGATTCTTCTTTGTATATCTTATGTGATCTTTCCTCCTTTGTGATTGTAGTTCTACTTTCTTTAGGGAATGATGTCAATTCATTTGCAATAACATCATATATATATATTATCTTATGATCATACTGACCCCACATCAAATAGTTCCCTTCTGTGTTCTCTATATGTTTTTTTGATATTTCCCTTGATTTTTCTTCATCTGGGGGCATCTCGACGTGGAAATGTACTCAGTGGAGTTGTTTATGTTTCCATTAAAGCCATTACTCATGTTAAAGTGTCAGAAATGACTTTAACGTGGGGGCATACACTTTTCTCACCTGTTGCACACACTCACTTTTCGATACACACATATTGTGTTTCAAGATACTTTTTTTCTCTTTTTGGATTAGTAACTAATCCTTAAAGCATGGATTTATATTATAGGATCTCTTGATCCCTCCAGTTTCAAATACACACATATTTTGATCCCTTAAGGTCGGAGGTGTCCTTAAGACTGGATCTCTTTTGTTTTTGTTTTTATTCTTATGGAATAGAATATTCCTAAGAATGAATCCTTGATGGGTTGACTAGTGAGTAGCCACATTCACTAGGCAGTTCAATTCCATCTTTCCAATTACACCATTTTCCTGTGTGGTTCACAATGGGACATAAGTTCTCATTAGGTGAGGTAATCACACCTTCTTTCTCTCTCTAGAGATGTCTCTCTTATTGTGATCTAGGGGTTGATAAAGACTTGAGTCCCTGGGGGCTTAATGTTAGATTTGACAAACATGCAAATCCACAGACCCCGAATACACCTGCATGCAAGAACCTGATACAAAGTAGAAGCACAAAGATGAAAAAGCAGAACTCAGATGTTTACTCAAAATGTGAGAGCAAAATTATAAACTGAATTAAATTGCAACAATTACAAAGTTCAACCTTAAAAAGGTGAATGAAACCCTAAAAGGGAATTACTAGGATGCACATTATTAATTAAGAATTAATTAATAATGCACCTAAGAGACGCTTAAGCAACTAGAGTAAAAGGAAATAATACTCTAACACCCCCCCTTAAGCTGAACGCAGGGAGAAAGCAGACCTAGCAAGACTAAGAAAGCAAGAAATGGGTCCCGGCAACAAGGCCTGATCAGGTACCCAGTACAAGGAAATCTCTGTAAACCGAAGACAAAGGAGAAAACCCAGTGGGAAAAACCCCTCTCCAAAAAGAGATATAAAAGCAAGCAAAGACAAAAGGCATGACTTCAAGAGACTCTCTCAAAGCCAGTAGTACAATGCGTGCTGCTAACCCCCCCCCGAGAGAGAGGGTCGAGGCTCCAAAGCCCCCCAGAATGAAAGAACCCCTGGAGCAATGAGCAAACCACTGTGACTCCAATGCAGAGGAGTGAAGGTCAGTGGGTGCTGAAGAGGTGACCTCGAAGGATGAGGTGTCACTGGAAGGCCGAGCTGATGCTCAAATGAGAAGACACGAGGATCCTGAAAGGGAATCCCCAATGCAAGTGGTATGACAGGTGTGCTGACACTGTCATGAGAGAGGAGATGAGTGTCCTCTGAAGAATCCTCAACAACTGCACCTGGTGGCTCGATGAATGGAGCTAGAGGA
Organism: Chamaecyparis obtusa; assembly: GCA_027943335.1. NCBI lineage: Eukaryota > Viridiplantae > Streptophyta > Pinopsida > Cupressales > Cupressaceae > Chamaecyparis > Chamaecyparis obtusa. The sequence continues at coordinate 13,514 of BSBK01001314.1, forward strand.
TCAAGCAGTGCTGAAGAAGAATCCAGCTGAAGAGAAAAGTACTCCTCAGGATGTGGTGTAGCAGTCACAACACGGGTCTCAGGAACAACACAGAGGTTCAAGCTACCTGACTGCACCACATGATGCTCTCGTGAAAGAGGAGAGCTGAGCTCCGACAATGGAGATGGTGGACCAAAATGAGAAAAGATGTAGAGACGGGAGGAATGATCAACTGTCCCTGTAGCAATAATGCCTCCTGTCACACTATCCCTGATGAAGGCTGAATCGGCCGTGAACTCAACTGTCTTCCCTGACCCACTGCGAGTAATCTGATAAATGGAGAGAAGGTTTGCAGAGAGAGATAGAACATACAATACATCATTGAATGTGCCATCCTGAATGCTGACTGAACCTGTCCCACAGACTGTCTGTACAGTGTTATTCCCCATGAGAATATGAGGAATAGGAGAAGTCTCAAAAGAAGAAAACAACTCCTGAGAAGATGCCATATGGTGAGAAGCACCGGAATCCAGTATCCAAGGGACCTGTAAAGGGGATGCAACAGATGCCCGTAATGCATGACCCTGTCCAAAAGCCTGTCCAGATGTTGAAGAAGATGCAGAAGACTGAAAAGTAGACCCCTGTGAGGTGGAAGAGGATGGAGAGGAAATAGTGCTCTTCTGAAGGAGAGCTTGCAAATCTGCAATCTGTTTCTCATAACCATCACATCTCTTCTGAAAACACTGTGACTCATCATGGTTCCTCTTCTGACAATAGGAACATGTGGGGATCTGAGTCATCTGATTCTCCTTCTTAGAAGAAGATGGTGTGTCAGTAGAGTGCTGAGAGGAGGAGTCAGATATCTGCTTCGGCTTCAGCTTCTGTGTGTCCTGAGATGACTTGGCAAGCAATGCCTGTGACTGTGAACCTGCAAGTGAATCCATCTGAGTGATCTTGGACTGCTCATGAGTCAACCTGTCACAGAAATTCTCAAAAGAGGGCATAACATGTCTGGTACCCAAAGCATCCATGGTGGAGTAGAAAGTGGAAGAAAAGATCTGGTACTGTCCTCACAACTTTGAGAGTATCAAATAGATACACTCATCATCTGTCTTGATTTTTCCACATCCTTGCAAAATTGTACGCAAAGACTTGAACTTCATCAAGAAGTCCTCCATAGTGGGGAAATCAGAAGGAGTCAAAGAGGTCAACTCTGCATCAAGCTGAAGCTTTCGGAATTCGTTGACTGTACCAAACAAGGTTGAAAACTTGCTCCAAATAGCCCTAGGAGTGGTCAAACCTTCCAGGTGAAATAAGAGGCTGTCAGAGATGTTCAGTGCAATCAAACCCATGGCTTCATTCATTTTGTTCCTGTGCTGAAGAACCTCAAAGGGACGCTGCAGGACAGGTTGGTGTTCATCCAGACATGACCATAAGCCACGTGACATGAGCAGCCTGGTCATGTGAGCTTTCCATGTGTGGTAATTGTGCGGTGTTAGCCGGGCCACAGAGGGATCCGACATTGAGAGAAGAAGAAGATAGAAGTAGAAGGGTCTGGTCTGAAGTAAATTACAGAAAGGAAATGCACCCCCCCACAAAGTAGGATTCTAACCCCCGTACAGCAAGTAATCAACCACTGAAAGGACAAAAAAAACTAGAGAAAAACCTGGAATGCCGGATGCAGAGTAGGAGGGAAAATGAAGCCTCTACTTCAACGCTGAAAACAGGTGCTCAAATGGTGGAATCAACAAATGAAACTAGCACCATTGCGTCCGTCTCGGAAAGACCTTTCCGGCGATATATCATATGTTGATTTTTGCTTCCGTATGAGCCCTATAGGAGCAAAAATGCCCAAGTACCCCCAAAATGCAAGCTCTCTCGAAAAAACCAGTGAAGGCAAAAAAGTTGACGGCCGTATGACCGTCACGGGCCTGTCGCTGACGTCAGCATGACGTCATCCCGGAAAATTTGGAAGCTGCCGAAAAATTGAAAATATGACCGGAAAAAAAATGGGCAGATGACGTCAGATGACGTCACCTGCGTCTGCCGCGGGTGGCGGGCCGGTGGCCGGGTAGCGGCTCCACCGGTTGCGGTGGCTCCCTGGCGGAGCGGGGGCGGGGCCTGGGCCGGGCGCGGGTGGCGGCTGGGCGGCGGCCGGGCGGCGGCTGGCCGCGGAGGCGCGGCGGGGGCGCGCTGGTGGCGCGCTGCCCTGCAGCCGCTGCTGGTGGCGCGCGGGCGGTGCGCTAGCTAAGCGCGGGCGGCGCGGTGGCGGCCCGCCGATTTGTTAAAGAAAATATGTTTTTTTTAAATTTTTTCTCAAGGTTTTGCCTCGTTTTTCGAGTCGTACGGCCCTGGTAGGGCAAAAATTTTTCCCTGTGGTCACGGAGGTCAAAAACTGCAAACTTTATATGATTTTTGACTCTCTCGGACCTTCTGAACGCAATGGTGGCGTCCGTTTTTGCTCAAAATACCCCCAAAATTATTTTTTTCTTTTTTGCAAGCAAAAAAGAAACAAAAAATAACGTCTTGCTTCTGAATCACTTCAACAAAAACACGAACAGCGAGCAGCAAGATGGCTCTGATACCATGTTAGATTTGACAAACATGCAAATCCACAGACCCCGAATACACCTGCATTCAAGAACCTGATACAAAGTAGAAGCACAAAGATGAAAAAGCAGAACTCAGATGTTTACTCAAAATGTGAGAGCAAAATTATAAACTGAATTAAATTGCAACAATTACAAAGTTCAACCTTAAAAAGGTGAATGAAACCCTAAAAGGGAATTACTAGGATGCACATTATTAATTAAGAATTAATTAATAATGCACCTAAGAGACGCTTAAGCAACTAGAGTAAAAGGAAATAATACTCTAACACTTAAGGTTTCCCTTTGTCCCTTGGATTATGATAAGATTATCTTTTCATTTTGATCTCCTTTACCAAGAGTTTGCATCAAGTCCATACTCTTGCTAAAGTGGGGGCTTAATGTATCATCTTAAAATGGAAGCACTTCCATGATAAGAGTGTTTATCCCTCTGATTAAGTGTTATGGGGTCATGTTAAGTGCCTTGATTGGGTCTTTACATGTATTTGGCTTTCTCCCCGCTTTCCACTTCTTTCCTGCACTTGATTTCTTCATTCTAGGTGAAATTAGGGATAGGATCTCAAGGATTCTCCTAAATTTCCCTCTTCTATGGTTCTATTTTCTAGGTAGGACTTAGAAATAGGTCCTCTTGGCCTTCATCACAATTATCATAGGATTTTATGCTTATCCCTGGCATTTTGTCCCTATCTGATATCATTTCTAGGTCTCTGGGCATCCCCGAGACCTCCTGTCCTGGTTCTAACTAAATCTGGGCCCAGGGTCAAATTTGAGGTTAATCCTAACTAGGTCAGGATCAAGCTCAAACCTGACTAGGTCAAGTTCAAACTCAAACCTAACTAGGTTAGTCCCAACCTTGATTTTGCCCCCTTCCTTCAAATTTCCAAAATCCTTGATTTCTGGGCATCAGGCTTTCGAGATATTTGTTTTCCTGCCTCTGGGTTGGCCATTTTGGGTTTTAGGATGGTAAATCCTCTAATTGAAGCTAGGTATATTTTATAAAGGTTAGGACCTAATTGGGATTTAATTCTCCAAGGTGACCCCTCTAGAGGATTGTGCCCTAGTTCACTATAAAAGGAGGCCTTCCTCTCTCATTTTCTCCATCAAGTTTTGTGAGAACATCCACAATCAAGAAATTGACATCCATTATTCACATCTCATTTCAAGTGCAAGAAATTTTTCAAGCATTCAAGTGTTAAAGCATCCATCCATCAAGGAGATCCATTGTTAGCTATTGAAGGATTCAATCTCTTTGGAGCCCCTTTGATGATCCATCCTTCTACATTCATTCAAGCCTTCTCATATGAAAAGATCAAGTCAAGATTGGTGTTGAAGATCAAATGTCATTGATTGGAGACATCCTACATTCATTCTACATCCATTGAAGCATTCCTACTTGTGGATTTGAAGATTTGAATCCTCTACAAGGACTTCAACATAAGTGAGGTGATTTGTTTCAATTGCTTTGTTTATGCACACTATATTTCAATTCAATTTCAAGGTTAATTCCTAAATTGGGGTTTGACCAAGGCAAACCCCCCAACAACAAAAAACCCCCATTTTCTTGTAGGTACAGGTGTAGGATTTTGGATTTGAGAGTGAATTTGAATACCCTTTTCGGCGAACTTCCAAGATCTACGAACAGAATCAGAATCAGCCTTCAAATAAAGAATGTAGTATTTGACCTTTTATGAGGGTCAAACTCGACCTGAGCTCATCTTGGAGAAAGATTTCTGGGTTTTTTGTGTCTCGGCATTTCCAATTCGGAACAGGTTGTAAAATTGCCTGAAAGTACACACATACATCAAAAAATGACATTTTTCAGATCTGCCCTAATTTGAGGTTAGTATTTGTATTTCAATTATTTCAGATTTCAAGCATAATTCCTTTATAGGGAAACATTGGATTCACTCTCTCTTTCATATTCTTTATAGATTGATTTGATTGTGAATTAATCTCTTGGTTGATCAAATTGGATCTCTCTTTTGGGAATTTGGATTTGGGAATAGATCTCATATTTCCCCACACATATACCTATCCACTCTCAACACATATTTGAATAGAGGTGAATCCATTTTTACCACTATTCACTATATAATGGCATCTACTCTATGCCTAGGTCATTTCCACTGAAGTACAATTAGATATTTGTTGTAGTTATCTCTATCACCTTTAGATGAGAAACTCAACCTCATGTAGATCTACACAATATCTCTCTTGGAAAACATAGGTGTTCACAATCATCCACACACTTATGCACACACCCATATTTTTCCCTGATTCATCAACCTTTATCAAGAACAAGGTCGACAAAACCTAAATTTCAAATTTTCACTTCACTGCACCAAAAACAAATAATTTTGATCAAGTATGTTGGCCAAAACATACCATTGATCCATATCAAACACCTCAAGATCATAACACCACCTTAAAACATCTTATCAATCGATCATAAAATGTTTTACCAATCATGTCAGCCAAGAACACAAGAAAACCCAACACAAATTGAAAAAAATTACAAATATCATCACTTTCATCAATGTAGACCACCAACCTAGAAAAAACACAATCCATAACATCCTTAGGTATCATTAATATCATGCAAATAATCAAATCCACCCCAACCACTAGATTTGGCAGCATTTTATTCTTAAACCTCAAGAACATTGTCAACTACCTTTATGACAACAAATATATGCCTTGTGGATCTCTGAATCACAAACATTTTGGATTGAGGACACCTCACCATGTCCTAATCACACTCCCACATGCGCAACCAAAAATATGAACATGTAAGTGCACACCGAACCAATCTTTGCTACCCTATCAACAGTGGCAGACAGTAAAATAACCAGTCACAAGTTATGGCCTCATAACTCATCCAAATCAGCATGTCAACCCCTAAAACATTACATGGACCAAGTAGGAAACCTCTACATCATCCCATGAGATTTTTGACTCCTCATCTTTAGTAACCAACCCACACCAAACCTTTAAATATACTACTTCACTGGCCAAACTACATAAATAGATATGCTGACATCAATGATAACACATCCAACTTGCCAACAAAAGCTTCATAACAAGAAATCTCATGATCTTTCCCTACTTCATCATTATATAAAGGATTTTTAATAACCTGAAAAATCATCATTAAACTCACTATGATAATCTTCCAATTGGTCATCTATTATCTCTCCACACAATAGATTGTGAATTCCTTTAAATTGTACTCCATTGGAAACGGTATGTTTCTTCTGGTCATAAAATAAATTTTCATTTGTGTCAAATTCCATTTTATCACTGTCATTACTCTAAGAAACTAATACATCAATTATATTTTCAACATCTCCTCCATATTCAAGAACTACAAATGATTCCATTCCAGGCTCATACAACCTATCATGTATATTAGGACAGTGGACACCTTGGGTATTTTTATTAATTGCAAGAAAATACAAAGATTCACACTCATTGGACTCATTGAAAATAAGCTCACAATTATCATAATCATCATCTGAATTTTTTCCATCCAAAGGAGAATTGACTATCTCAACTTTGGTAACATCATTGCACTCTTCTCTTGATTTATTACAATCACAAGACTACCCATGGGATTTCAATAATGATGCTTAAGAGATCACTTTTTTATTAGTCAATCAATGCTTGGATGCACACCGTTGAATTATCCAAAGCTTTAGATCGATAACATAATGCTTGAGGGACATTTTGACTTGTAACTATGGATTTTATATGTTTTGGGATAACAGGCTAATAATTACATGAATTGATTGTTTTAGTCATGTGTATAACAAACAACTGATTATTTTTGTTTACCCCTTACTCAAGGGATAAAATTGTATCCTAAAATACATCTGGTCTATTGGTACTTATTGTATCGTTATGTGGTTCAATTGTTTCCTTTGGAAAAATATTACCAACATTGTGAGGTGAAATGAAGCTTGGGACAACAAGGTGGTAAATATTTTGATATTCATTAACAATCACTAGAGTGCAGTTTTTTCTTACACATGATTCCTTCTTGTCAGGCTTGAGCCTTTTGATCATCCCATACTTGGATACCATATCAAAATTCAGTGCAATCTAAAAATCTTCACACAAAATCATTAGGTCTTCATTCCTTAATCTATAGCTCATCTTCTTGCCAAATGCACCTAGATATAAAACTAATGTCATTGCATCCTAAGGTTTATACTTCTCAGGAATTCTCCTTAATGTCTTCATGAATCTTCGGTTAAAATCAAGGACTAATTCCTCATTTTTTATCCAAATATTCAAGATCTTATTAATAACCAAACCCTCAAAAAAAATTTCACTAAATTCCTCAGTTAAAACAATTTTGAGCTCATCCCAAGTGTGGAAGAAAATAACTCTTAATTGAGCCAAGCTTATTCTTCCACAATAAAAAACTCAACAGATAACTCTCAACTAATCAAAAAATTAGAATACACATGCATCTCATTAGAATTGGCTCTATTCTAAACACGCTATTAATCCTAGCTAAGAGGTAATGACCTAACTGAAAACATACATATATAGGCAGAAAGTAAAGAAAATCCACTTAACTTTCATAAGTTATGTCATTGAACATTTGAACCATAGGGACCAGTATCGTATATCCATGGTAACAAAGTCATATATCAAATGAAAATATTAGTTATGCATAATGTTCTAAATGTTAATGCCTTACACAAACATTAATTATACCAATTCATGCATCATTCTTATGGAATCATTGATATTTTCTTCAAGCCATTGCAACACATAGATTGAATTTAATTTTCTCCCTAAAAAGAACCAAACCTATACATTACACAATAATGAGAAATTCATGGAAAAAATATCAATCTATCATTGATAAATTATATCATATAACATGAATAAAATGATACAGGATATAAAACGTGTTGATATTTTCATTAGATCTTCTTAATATGCAACATTATAATTCATTTAAAAATGACCTACTAAAACCACTTCAACCATTATATATCCATCCCAAGCCTACCCAATACAAAGTAACTGGAAAATTTAGAGGATTTTCACAACTCTTAGAATTGGCCTTGGTATTCATTTTATAGACACAAGGAATGCAACAAGCTACATGTCATTCCAGTACACTTTGTTTCTAACTGCCACTAGTCAGTTGTAGAGAATACCTTCCTAACAGAATTTGTTACCTCTGGTTTTTCCTTGTAGTGAAGTTGATTTCATGGTTGCATGAAATGGCACAAGGTTGGAGTGCTTCAAAGAAGTCAAAGTGTCTTTTTTGGATCCAACCAAGCTTGTGAGCCATGTCACCATTGTACTGATGTGTTTATTGATGCTGATAAGGGAAGAATGCAAGATTCTCATCATCTACACCCTTAGGGGACAAATTCAAGATTTTTTCCCAAGGCAACGTAGGCTTATACAAACCCACACCTACAACATCTACACTCATGCCCAAATTTGCATCTTGCCACTTAGGGAGAATTAGAGTGATAGCCAAATAGGTTTGAGTCATTTGCAAGTTGATGGGGATACCTGCAGGTGTGCCTAGAAGTTTTAAAATCCTTGTAATTACCTTTGACATTTTTAAAATCCTTGTGGCTACAAAATGAAGTATCAACTTGCATACTGTTATGGTCTTGTATAATTCTTGTAGTGGGATTCTATTCAAACACTCTCTCAAATAGAAGAAAACATCACTCGTGACAATCTTCATCATCAACACTTTGAACATAGAAAAACCTTCATACTACAAAAAAATGACTCTAGAAAATGCATTTATCCTTTTCTCTTCTAAAATCTATAAACCATACTCCTCAATTTTCAAAATGGTAGAAGCTACATGCCAGTTCTGGAAACTTCTGTACTAGACACCACAATTGGGAAATTTGTTCATGTTGGCTTCCTTAGTTATATAAAAATCACAACATTACGCAAAAGGTATGACAGAAAGACATAATGATTCTCTAACCTACTCTACAAGTCAAAAGTATGCAACATTCCTTCAAATGTCACTTTTGATTTCAAATCCTACCTATCATGATATTGTTTTTCAATAAGCAGTCAAAAAGATTTGACTTTCTTAACTTGGCACTTCCTACTTACATGGTGACACATGTCAGCACACTACTTGTTCAACCCCTACGAATAGAGAAATGACCACCTAAACACAAGGCACAAACTTAGTATTTGATCAAATCTAAATCACCCCCTTCCAAGATTAAAATAGACACCCATGTGTTACCACATAATCACAATGCTTGCAACCCCTTTTGCACTTGGTAATGCATTGAAACCTAAAGAAAGGATCAATGAGAACTTGCCTGGCTCATCTCATACTTTGTGTACTTCAAATTTGTCAAACGTGACAACTCAACCCCGCACTAGAACAAAATGAATGTCCTTGCGAGCCACTGTGGTAATGCCAAATACTCTCACATCACCCGCTATGTGATACTCGATGATGCATTGAAACATTTGAAAGCCTTCAAGGTGCACCTGAGTGAAACAAGACAAAACACCTTAGGCCCACCATATTATCCATCACTTCAATCAGAACTACATGATGCTAAGGACAGCAGTACATAGACTATATGAACAAGTTAAGGCCAAAATCAGAACTACGGATGGGTTATCGGAGTGCTTTGGCATCAACATAGGGGTCAAACAAGGGTTCCCACTATCTCCAACCTTGTTTGGGCTTTACATTGACAAGTTAGAAGCATGGTTAAATAGAGCCAGAGGTGAGGGGGTTCAGCTAGCTAGTTATGTGATAAAACTATTTTTTTATGTGGATGATCTCATCATTATCGCCAAGACGACTAATGGTTTGAGAGATAACTTGAAGGCATTGGAAAGCTTTTGTCAGGAGGTGGGTATGGAATTTAACACCAGAAAAACCAAAGTTATGATCTTCTCATTCAAGAGAAACAAGAGACCCCCAGACATTTTTCTCTTTGAGGGCAACGCTCTAGAGATTGTGAATGAATACAAATACTTGGGAATAGACTTCCAGAATAAACTCAGCTAGGAAACATGTAGATCTAAAAGAATTCAAGGGGGCTAGAAGGAGATGTATTCTTTATAGAATAAGTGTAGGAAAGCTTGACTCTGGGATTGGAAGACAAAGAAAATGCTATTTGGGTTGCTTGTCACACATATTTTTTGTATGGGTGTGAAATTTGTGGTAGCAGCTTGTCAGATCAGAAATGGAAACAGGTAGAAAGAATACAAAAACACCTTATCATCAGCAACCTTAAAATCAAAACCACGGTACCTTATGATATCTTATTGGCAGAAGTGGGTGTCTTTCCCTTAGAAGTTGTTGCAATGGTCTGGTTGATATGCTACTTAAAGAAAACCCACAATATGGGAAGCCATCGCTGGCCTAGGCTAGTCACTGAAGAAAAGCTAGAAAGGAGAAAAAACACATGGATGAAGCAAAACAACAAATGGCTACAAAAGTGGGATGTAAACATCCATAGCTGCCTGGATAGTACTGAAGAAATTAAGAAGTTTGTTCATGAAATATTTTGTTACATCATGTGGACAAGGCAGATGGGGAGGAAAAAATTATACTATGTTAAGGAATTTAACCCCAACACTTACCACAAGGAAAAAGCATATTTAGGAGTGACTATTAAGGGGAAATTCAAAATGCTTATAGCCTAGCTTAGTGTTAGAAAGCAAAGATCCCCAAGATAACTGAGAGGGGGGGGGGGTGAATCAGTTATCTAATAATTAAACCATTTATCAACTTCAATAGCTTTAAACCATATAATCAATGCAGTAACCAACCATAGAAAGATAGTCATACACAATGACACAATAACACAAGATATGTTAACTAGGGAACCTCTTGATCAAAGAGTAAACCCCGGTGGGAATGATGCCCACAAAATGATGCACTAATATGAAAGTTCCTTGTGAAAGGATGGACCCTGTTAGGAGTCTTATGAAATACATTCAGTACATATGAATCTCTGTTAGGAGATTTTGAATCCCTGTTAAAAGATTCTAACCCTGTTAGGAGTTATGGAAGACAGAAGGACTCACTGCCCAAACAGCTTCAAGGCAAGATCTCTAAACTCACTGTCCAATAGATCTTTGGATTATTCAATAGAATAATATGAAATATGTTACCTCCTTCACACTATGCCAAAACCACACTCTCTACTACACAAGATCACAAATCCAGATCTCTGTACTTCACAAGTCTTCCTTCATCACTGAATTAGCTCTATTCTTCACCTCATGCATATATTTGCATCACAACTTTCACAATTTCATATCACAACTATTAAAATCCCATCACAACAAGGAAAAAATTCCTTCCTTTATACCATACTCAAATAATTACAAATGAGTCAGCATGCAAATACAAAATAATAATTTCAACACGCTACATCAAAATTACATAAAAACTGTCGGCTTCTAGATATAATAACTTTCCAATCATGTGACCTCAAAGTTTGCACTATGAACCACATCACCACCAATGAGTCTCAAACTTCCCTTTAACTACACAGAATTAGATTCCATCCCGATTAAGAGATATCCTCCGATTACCAAAAATGCTACTCAGGAACATTGCCAGAATACTGCTTCCACCAAAATGCTTATAACTTTCATGAATAAATGAATTTCTTTTTGTGCTATTAACCATAGGTTAATAACACACCAAAGAACATACCATTAACTGCACATAACTCAATTTGCAATATAACATTGGCACAAAACAAAACTGTGCCTGCTTCTTTGCTAAACTCCAGAATAACACTGTGTTGACATCAATGACAATCATAGTCATGAATGCAACAACCACTGCTATAGAATGACTGCCAAAGGCTTCAGCATTCATTCCTAACAATCTCCCCCATTGGCATTGATGGCAACATAGATGAAAAACATCCAATGTTCCAAAAATCCAATCACTACTGCTCAACTGCTCTGCTGCTCTTCATCAATCAAATCTTGCTTCATTTTCCTATTCAATCTCTCCAACAAATGTAGTTCCTCAATGTTTTTCATGATTCTCTCCCCCATTGACATCAATGATATAAATTCCATCACTATGTTAAACAATAGCTCAATGTCAAAAGACATTGTTTAGAAAAAAATATTCACTAAAGTCCTCAATGACTCAGTTCAGATATACATACTCCCCCATAGAGGAAGTACCAACATCCAATCCAAAAAATAGATAGGGCCATAAACCACTGGATGGATGCAACCATCTTCATCTTTACTCAAGAGTAGATTGGGGCATAACCCCAAGCATACCTCTTAGATACTCAAATGTATCCTTAGGCAAAGGCTTTGTAAATATATCTTCTATCTACCCCTTTGTGCTTATGTACTCTAGTCTAACTTCTTTCTTAGAAACTTTCTCTCTTACAACATGATACTTGATCTCTATATGCTTTGTTTTAGGATGTAATACAGGATTCTTAGTCATACAAATTGTACTTCTATTGTCATAATGTATGACAATAGGCTCATCAAACTTGATTCCAATGTCCATCAACATCTACTTCATCCAAATTATCTAATTACAATTGTTTGTTGCTGCTACATATTCTACTTCTACTATACTCTGTGAGATACAATTCTTCTTTTTTCTCAACCAAGAAACTAATCTTCCTCCAAGAAAAAAGGCTCCACCACTGGTTCTTTTATTATCATCAACGTTGCCTCCCCAATCAGCATCAGTATATGCATATAGGGTAAAATCATCAGAAGTTTCATACCACAATCCATAGTCCATTGTGCCTTTAAGATATCTCAAGATCCTCTTTACTGCTGCATGATGTGACTCTCTAGGTTCATCTTGAAATCTTGCTACCATTCCAACTGAATGTTGTATATCTGGTCTAGTGTGTGTCAAGTACTGCAATCCACCAATCATGGATCTGTATTTATTTTTCTCAACTGCTGGTGTTTAATCTTTACTAGATAGTTTATGTCCTGTAACCATAGGTGTTCCAACTGGTTTACAATTCTCCATACCAAAATTTTTCAACAAATCATTCAAGTACTTTGTCTGACTTACAAAGATACCATCTTTATTTTGTGTTATTTGTAATCCCAAAAAGTATTTCATTTCTCCAATCATACTCATTTCAAATTATGTCTTCATTTCATCAGCAAATTTGTCACTAGCTTCATCTTCTCCTCCAAAAATAATGTCATCAACAAAAATAACCAAAACTAACAATCCATTCTTAATTTTTTTTGTGTATAAGTTACTATCAGTTGTTTCTTTTGTAAATCTCAATTTTAACAAATACTTATCCAATCTAGCATACCAAGTTCTAGGTGCTTGCTTTAGTCCATACAATGCTTTCTTTAGTTTACATACCATGTCTCCTTCTTGAGTTAAAGGAAAACCTTCAGGCTACTCAATGTAGACTTCTTCTTCTAATTCACCATTCAGAAATGTTGACTTCACATCCATCTGATACACTTTGAATTTTTGAGATGTTGCATAAGCCAAAAATATTCTTACTGCTTCAAGTCTTGCCATAGGGGCAAAGGTCTCTTCATAGTCAATTCCTTCTTGCTATGAGTATCCCTTACATACCAATCTTGCTTTGTTTCTAATTACTTCTCCTTGTTCATTCATCTTGTTCCTGAATACTCATTTAGTTCCAATCACATTTTTGTCTTTAGGTCTAGGGACCAATTCCCATGTCTTCTTCTTTTCAATCTTATCCAATTCTTCTTTCATATCTTTAATCCAAAGTTCATCTTCACAAGCTTCATTAGTAGACTTAGGTTCAATTTGAGAAATCAAACATAAATGTACCTTCTTTCTAGTCATAACTCCTCTGTCCAAACTTCCAATCACTTGTTCAACAAGATGATGTCTTGATATATACCTGTTAGGTGTCATAGTCACTGATCTTTCTTCAACTGTAGATTCTTCTATGTTTTCTTCAACATGACTTTCATTCAACAATTCACTATCAGTCTCAAAAAATTGTTTAGTAGTTTCAATGTTAGGCTGAGGGTTAGTTCCTTCATCAGATTCATAATCAAGCATTCTTTCCTGAATTTTAAACTTCTCATCAACTTTTGCATTTGCACTTTCAACAATAGTCTTCGTTCTCTTATTGTAACATCTATATGCTTTGCTTTTCAAAGAATATCCAAGAAAAATTCCTTCATCACTTCTAGGATCAAACTTTCCTATATCATCATCTCTCTTAATATAACATTTTCTTCCAAAAATTCTAAAATACTTAACTAAGGGTGCATGTCCAAACCACAATTCATAAGGTGTCTTGTCTGTGTCTGCTCTGATTTGTACTCTATTCATTGTATATACTGTTGGATTCACTGCTTCTCTCAAAAATGTCTTTTCCAAATCACCTTCAAACAACATAGCTCTAGATGCTTCAGTCACTGATATGTTCCTTCTTTCTGCAATACCATTTTGTTCAGGTGTTCTAGGGGCTGAAAGCTATCTCTTAATACCATTTACTTCACAAAAAGTGTTAAACTCTTTAGATGTAAATTCTCCACCTCTATCAGATCTCAAACATTTAATCCTCATTCCTAATTCATTCTCAACTTTATTCTTCATGACCTTAAACTTATCAAATGCTTCAGATTTTTCTTTCAAAAATGCAATCCACATCATTCTTGTAAAATCATCAACAAGAATCATAAAATACCTTTCTCCATAGAATCCTCTAGTCCTAGTAGGACCGCTCAAGTCTGTATGAACAATCTCCAACTTCTCTATAGATGTGAACTTCTTGCTAGGAAATGAACTCCTTTTCTGCTTAGCCATCACACATTCCTTGCAAATCATGTTAGTAGGCTTCATAATCTTAGGTAAATCTCTTACTGCAAGTGTAGAACTTACTTTCACAATATTATCAAAGTTTATATGACAGAACCTTCTATGCCATAACCAACTATCATCAATCTTAGTCATCAAACATGTCATCTCAGTAGGGTTCAACTGAAATACATTACCTCTGGTTCTAGATCCAGTTCCAATTAGATTTCCATCTTTATCCTTTATCACACAAGTTTTCTCAGTAAACCAAACTTGATATCCCTTATCCACTAACTATCCAACACTCAAAATATTATGTTTCAATCCATCAACAAAGTAAACATCATCAGTATTAGTCTTTCCATCAAGAGTAATAGATCCTATACCTTTAATCAAACAAGGTGCATTGTTACCAACTCTAACAACTCTTCCATCATAATTGTTAAACTTTATGAACTTTCCTTTATCACCAATCATATGATGTGAACTACCACTGTCTATAATCCAATCATCTTTCTTTTCAACTTGGGAAACTAAGGCTTTCTCTTCCTTAACATTAGATTTAGAATTTTCTTCCTTAATTGCTACAAATCCTATGTCATCAAAGTTATCATTATCACTGTCACTCAAATGTCTTTCAATTCCTGGTTTAATTTCTTCATCATTTGCATAATAACATTCTTTAGATCTTCTAGGCTTAAAATTGTTTATATACTTCTTAACTCTCTTAGGACACTTAGATGCAAAATGACCATATTCTTGACATGTCCAACAATTAAAGATTTTCTTACCATCTAGTTCTCATTTCACAAGCAAGGCAATACCTTCTTCAATCTTCTTATCTTCATCAGATTTAGATCTGCTACTACTGGCATAATCCCCATTCACACTTGTACTTCTAGACAAAGTAGGTCTGATGCTAAGAGCAGTGAATGTTGTCTCCATTCTAGGTAAGTCTCCTGATAATCTCAAATTCATCTCTACTACTTCCAATCTTCCAAGAAGAGTCTCTCTTGAAAAGTTTAGTGTACAAGGTATCACTTGTTCAATCATTTGTGTAGTCTGCCTAAATACCGGTGTCAATGTTCTCAAAATATTCCATATTACTTCATTCTCTATCTTTTCACCTCCACAAGACTTTATTCCTGCAACAATTTCTGACATCCTACCAATATAGCTTCTAACAGATTCATCTTCCATCATTCTTATGTCTTCAAATGCACAAATCCAATTATGTAACCTAGCTTTGCATGTTCATCACCTTCAAAAGTAGAATGTAAATCTTTCCAAATATCATGAGATCTAGTTAAACCTTTTACTTGACTGTATTCATTCTCTGGAAGTGCTGATAAAAGTGCTTCTCTTGCAAGTATGTTACACATGAATAGATCTACCTCATCTTTAGAACTTGATTCAAGACTATCTTCTTCAATTATAGTTCTCTCATTTTTTGTAATCAACCAATAACCTGGTCCTAAACACAAGAGATGTGTCTTCATCTTTTCTTTCGAGCTGTCAAAATTTACTCCATCAAACTTAGGGCTTTCTTTCCTGAAATTCACCATAGATCTCCTTAAGTTGTTAAACTTCTCTTTCAAGGACTTGCCGCTCTGATACCAATTGTTAGAAAGAAACGATCCCCAAGATAACTAAGAGGGGGGGGTGAATCAGTTATCTGATAATTAAACCATTTATCAACTTCAATAGCTTTAAACCATATAATCAATGTAGTAACCAACCATAGAAAGATAATCATACACAATGACACAATAACACAAGATATGTTAACTAGGGAACCTCTTGATCAAAGAGTAAACCCCGGTGGGAATGATGCCCACAAAATGATGCACTAATATGAAAGTTCCTTGTGAAAGGATGGACCCTGTTAGGAGTCTTATGAAATACATTCAATACATATGAATCTTTGTTAGGAGATTTTGAATCCCTGTTAAAAGATTCTAACCTTGTTAGGAGTTATGGAAGACAGAAGGACCCACTGCCCAAACAACTTCAAGGCAAGATCTTTGAACTCACTATCCAACAGATTATAGGGTTATTTAATAGAATAATATGAAATATGTTACCTCCTTCACACTATGCCAAAACTACACTCTCTGCTACATAAGATCACAAATCCAGATCTCTGTACTTCACAAGTCTTCCTTCATCACTGAATTAGCTCTATTCTTCACCTCATGCATATATTCGCATCACAACTTTCACAATTTCATATCACAACTATTACAATCCCATCACAACAAGGAAAACATTTCTTCCTTTATACCATACTCAAATAATTACAAATGAGTCAGCATGCAAATACAAAATAATAATTTCAACATGCTACATCAAAATTACATAAAAACTGTCAGCTTCCAGATACAATAACTTTCCAATCATGTGACCTCAAAGTTTGCACTATGAACATCACCACCAATGAGTCTCAAACTTCCCTTTAATTGTGTAGAATCAGATTCCATCCCAATTAGGACATATCCTCCAATTACCAAAAATGCTACTCAGGAACACTGCCAGAATACTGCTTCCACCAAAATGCTTATAACTTCCATGAATAAATGAATTTATTTTTGCATTGCTAACCATAGGTTAATAACACACCAAAAAACATACCATTAACTGTGCATAACTCAATTTGCAATATAACATGTGCGCAAAACAAAATTGTGCCTGCTTCTCTGCTAAACTCCAGAATAACACTGTGTTGACATCAATGACAATCATAGTCATGAATGCAACAACCACTACTACAGAATGACTACCAAAGGCTTCAGCATTCATTCCTAACACTTAGAACATCTAGCTCTCACCATTTGAGATACGAGATGGGTAGATGGAAAGTACCAAAAGAGGAATGGGAAAATAAGACGTGCATATTCTTTGACACGAGAGCCATTGAAACAGAACATCACTTTGTCATGGAATGCCCAACATACAATGACATCAGATCTAGGTACTCAGAGATGTTATAAAATAATAGTATGAGCCACCTCTTCAAAGAAAAGTAGCTGGACAAGACCGCAAACTTGATCATCAAAATGCACTGAAGAAGAGAAGAATTAGTCAAAGGGTTACATCTAGAGTAGGCTATTTGTTAATAGGGGGGTCCCATAGGCAGCTTTAGCCTCGTGGATGTTATTAAAATCATTCATTCATTCATTCAATCAAACTTGGTGGCATGTTGGACCAACTGAAAAACCTTGTCAAGTTATCCAGCTACCAACATCATTTGGTTCTCCACATGGACGTACACATGTGCATCCTTAAGAACTTAGCGACATGGAAAAATGTTTGAAATATCTTGGCAAGCCACCGAGCGGGACCCACCAATCCTCTTTTACTTTTCAACTGCTCAACTTGTCATCTCCCTGTAATGTAAAGAATCTCCTAGTGTGCCACTGAGTGAACGAATCTGTTATCATTTCATCCATGTGGACACTCGACCACCTGATTGTCAACCCACATCGCCATTCAGTAATGCGCCGCGGAAAAATAGAACTCTCCCCATGCCACTGAGCAACACCACTGAAAGAAAACACGTGCACAAAGAAATAGCTCAGCGACTCACTGAGACAAATTGAAGCCTTCAAGGCACCATCAAATGACATTAAGGATTGACATGCATGATAACTTGGATGACATAACTTAACTCAAAAATGGAGGGGGATAGGAAAAATGCTACGGTGTGCCAACAAGCGGGACCCACAATCATTTAACCAACCAATTACACACATGCACATATGAAAGGGTGTTGTGTGAGGAGGAATAAATAGCTATTAAGCTAGGGCTTGGGAAAAAGACATGGTCATGAGATACAATGCATGAAAGAATGACCATAAAAGGGTAACCGACTAAGGATGTAACTAAAACAAAGCAGTCAATCAATTAAAGAGTTTCAACCCTTCAGATAGAACACCTAAATATTTTCAACCATAAAAACAAGTCAGTGCAAAAATAGAAGTTGGTGCCAAGATTTAAACATTCAAAAGCATGGAGTAACATTTCATAAAACCCTAACCCTAAACCTCTTGCATAAAATAGGTCTAACAACTTGATGTAACTAAAATTAAATTTTACCAACAATTAAGAGGATTTGAAATGGCTCCAATGGATTTGTGCTTTGTAATGGCTCCTTTGGCTCTAATGGGCATGTGCCCTATAACAACTCCAATAGGTTTGTTCCCAACAACCTCTCCCCATCCTATGGTAGTGGATGCTTCTATGACTACAATCCCTGGTGTTGTGAAAATGATTGATTATGATGTTTCATCCCTATATATGGTGAAGAAATTATTTTTGGTTTGGCTACAATGGTTTTAAGGCTTTCTAGGCTAGGGTCATTAGATGCGATGGTTGCTAACCCACTATTTTTTTTATTAAAGAAAAAACAAGTTTTGAAGGGACCTGAAACCCTTTACAAAGAGGTCACAAAAGATATTCCATTAAGGCCCACAAAATGAAATGAAACAAGACCAAGATGAGGGTTTTACCAGTAGCCTCCCTCAACCTGAGACCAACACTACATGCAAAACTAGCATACAACAAATAGGAAAAGAAAAGACTAGAGAGATCTCCAACCCAACCACTCACAACCAAAAGATAATTAAGATTTTCTTTTATCCCTTTTTGAGTGGGAACGGAGGGTCGTGTCAAAAGAGGGTGAAGACATCTTAGATTTTTTATCGTTTACCGTAATCCATCCCTCTTCCACCTTAGTAGCTGCATCCTGCAAAGCTAATGAATATAGCGCTAGAAATTCACCACCCTAGGGGGGAGAACCAAAAACCCCCTAAGAAGATACATAGATAATGACAGCAACATCTTGAATGATAGGGCCAACCACAACTACTGGAACAACACCAGCAATAGCCACAAGGACAACACTAGAAATGCTCAAAATTGGTAGATCACATCCACTAGCCAACGCCCTATCACAGTCAACAAAGTAGGAAACACCAACTACCCCATGAAAAACTTCATGAGAATCTACTCCATCCTAAAAATAAGTCACAGGACATTGAGTGCTACCCTCAACAACCCTCCCAGCAAAGCTATTCTGAGGAGAAGCCAAAGGACTAGGAGAGTCCATCGAAACCACCTGAGAGAAACTCCTTTGAGTTTCAAATTTCTTCTCCACTGTATAATGCTCAATAGTGGCACCATTTTACCATGAGGCAAAGATATTCCTTTCTGAACCACATTGGACAATAGCATGACTAATATTAAAGCATCTTCTACACCTAAATGGTAACCCTTCATAGTCCAACGACTGAATCCAGAATCATGTCAATGACTGGAGTAAGATTTCAGCAGGCAACCCCTTAGACACATCCAAATCAACCAAGATATGAGAAAATATAGAATGATATATGTCAAAAGACTCATTATCCACCATAAGGAAATCCCCAAGAGCATCTCCCACTTCCTCCAAAAGAGAATCTACCCAAAGATGTAGGGGGAGATAAGGAAGTCAAACCCATGTCGGCATTATGTTAAACATTTTGGTAGATGGATTGAAATCAGCATGCCATGGTTTAATCATAAGCATAAATTTATTCTCCCATATGAAGAAACTACATAGAATCTTGTCTCTATCTTTAGTAATTCGCTAACCCACTATTGGTAGGGATAATATTCCTGAAAATGTTTTTGATATTAAGGAAAACAAGTTTTGAAGGGACTTGAAACCCTTTACAAGAAGGTCACAAAAGATAGGCAAAGACAGCTCACAAAGAGGAAACGATTCAAAGACCCTAATATTCCTGACAATGTTAGGGTAGAATTTTTGTTGGATTGGTGCCTTCTAGGTATCCCTCCCAAAGACCTTGGAATATATCATTGCAATTTCAACTAGGAACCTTTTGAAAGTTTTGCACTTCATTTTTTAGTTACGATTTTATAGTTTTCGGATTTACTTCTATAAATTGAATGCTTTGGATAAATGATGTATCACTTATCATTGTAATAAAATGATGTAGGAGCATCCAGGGTGTAAAAGCAATCTTGCATCACCCAAAAATATTGTCTAGTTTTTCAATAAGGGTTACCTTTGAGCAGGGTTACTCTTTTTGGAAAGTTTACTATTTTTAGTAAGGTGTTCATTTGAGCACAGATTGTTCCAATTGCTTCTGTGGAAGTTCATTTTGGATATATAAGTTTTTCGATAAAGTTTCATGGCAAGGTCAAGTTTGATTTTGAAGATATTAAATCTTTTATTTTGGCAGTATGGTAATTGATCCATTGGGTGCCAAAATTGGAAATTTTCATTTTCTAGAATCTTCTAAGGTGATTAATTGTGATACTTATATGGGGAAGAAGGGGGGCTTTTGGGCTCAATTCTAGAAGTGTAGATTGTGACATTGTCTTGCAAATTATTGTAATGAAAATGCTCATGTGCCTATAGCGTGTTATTTTTTTTAATATTGTAATGTCATTTCATTGAAGATAATAGAAAGCAAGTGTTATGTTCTTGTCATTGCTATCTTCTTTCAATTTTTTATTTATTTTCTTATTGTGTTGAGTGTGTTTGGTTGAATAAGGGGAGTACCCTTCATCATAAAATTGTCAAAATTTCTTCAAACACAATGCTTATGCATGAAGAGGAATATTTTTTGAAATTATATTGTAACCATCTTATTTATGAATAATTCAAAAAGACACTAAAATCTTTGATATTATTTTTTTCTCAAAATAAATTGTGTTATAATTATTATAATTTATTGTAATATTTATTTGTTAAAATTGCTTAAATCATATAAAGCATTTCCTCCATTCCTTTCATTTAGTATAAAACATTGACCAACTTCATTCTCTTTTTGAAAAAAACAAAAGGAAATTCAATATGTATTCTTGGATTATCACAATTGTATCTCTATTTAGACAAGCATAGCAAGAACATGAATTAACAAAAAAAAAATTGGTTGAATTTTAAAGAGGGTGTTTAATGTAATATTAGGTTAGTCATGAGGAAAAGAACAAGTGCCAAAGAAAAAAGGTCAAATTAAAAGCAATTAGGGTAAATGATAAAGGATGGAAAATGAAAGGAGGTATATATTATGATTCCAATGAAATTGTGCTTGGTAAAATTGCTAAAATGTATTATGTAAAGACTTGTTACTTTTCTATGTAAATATAATAATTTAAATAAAATTTATTTATTTATTTTATATAATTATAATAATTTAAATAAAAATACAAATATTACTTGTCAATCAAGAATAATATTTGGTTATATATTAATATTTAATTAAGAGTAAATGAGCAAAAAAAAGTAAGTGTTGGCAAAAGGCAGGTTGGTAGGTCTTACTATCAACTAAATCAGTCAACATTCTCAAATATATCAAAATTTCCCTCTACAACAAATGCAACTCCACTTGGGAATTGCAAGTTTTGAACAAAGAAATTTGTTGAAGGAAGAAGATATGGTAGAAGTTAGAGAAGGAATTGGAAAAATTATAGGCCAAGTCAAAAGGAAATACCTAGATCCAAATCGAAGCTCAATTCCAAGCTCACAAATAAAAGAGCAATAGGATTGCTCTATTCGGATCAAAGTAGAAGAACGATAGGGTTGATCAATTTGGATCAAAGTAGAAGAAAATATACAGGAGTCAAACATTCATAAGAATGGAGCCCGCATGCAAAATTATCTTCTAGAAGACAAGAAACAAGGAAATCAGATAGAGGACAAGAATGGCATACTCCACTCGAAAAAAATATAAGGTTATGGTCATTTCATCGAAAACCCTAGATCTGATTATAGGGCACTTCAAAGAATGCAACCTATTTATGAAATAGAGTGGAGGAGATTCCCGAGTGGACAAAATCATCAATTGGCGGACATCACACTATGGTGGGAGAGTAAGTGTTAGGGCCCTTACTAATATGGTTTCTTTCTTATCAATTACATTGATAAATTCCTAAAGAAAGAACTATTATATGGAAAACATGTATTTTATGAGGATTTCTATTTTTATCAGATAAGATTGGGAGCCTATTTTTAGTCCAATAAACCACAAACCTAGACGGTTTCCAAATGGATAAGACTAAGAAACCTACCTTTGGAATATGGGAACCTGAGCACCTTGGAGAATATTGGGGAGGCGTTAAGATCCTTTATAGGCATATAGGAGGATTTTTGCTTTGGAAAATCTGGAATAGATGCCAAAATATTAGTAGATCTAGATAGTGATTTACGGTATTTAGACAATTTGGAGATAATCACAGAAAATAGGAAATTGAATCAAAAAATAGAAGTGGATTTAAAAGAAACAAGGGGGGTATCCTTGGGTTAGGATATATAGTCAGTTTTTCCAAGTGTGAAGAAGAGATAAGTTGGAATAAAGAGATGGCCTTTATCACCGACCCCATAGGGAAGAATAAAGTGTATGAGTAGAAATATAGGCCAATCCTACAAACCGAGAGTTGGAAGAAGGGGAAATGGTTGAACGTGAATCCAGAATCTTGGAAGTAGGGAGAGAAAATATTGAAATCCCTAAGGATATTATTCAAGAAGATGATGTGTAGGCTACACAAAAAGAAAAACTAAGTGAGGAAGAAACAAATTTCTTCAAATAAGAAGTTGAACCCCAACAAAAATAAATTGACAAAAATATGCAAATGTCGGCTGATCAGGTGGTTGAACTTATGAAGATTGTCTAGCTGTCTTTTTGTTGTCTTGTTGTCTTGTTGTCTTGTTGTCTTTTTGTTGTCCTCTTCTTTTTATTTTTTGGAGGACTTGTCTATTTTTTGGTTTTTCTTTGTTGTGTTGTTGCATTGTTTCTGCTGGACTTTTAATGCTTATGTTGTAATTTCGATGTAAAAGGTTTCGGGTCCTTTCAAAACCTGATTTCATATAATCAAAACATTTTGTAAATTGAGGGGCAAAGAGAGGGGGAGGGCCTAGACCCTCTCAAAAACAATATGTTACGATGTGTAGGTAATACATTTGAACTTCTCCTTGAGAAAATTGTAATGTCCAATTGAGAGTCTGATCTAAAGAAAGACAAGCAAACAAAGCAAGAGACCTTGGAATCGAATGAGGATATTAGAAATTCAAAGGAAAGAGAAACTAATTATAGACTCTAAGGGGAGAAGAGAGACAATATGGAACTTGAATCAATATGTGAATTCTTGGGAATCTCCCAAATCCGAGAACAGGAGAATGAAGAGACTACCAAAGAAAAGCATCAATTAATCAAGAAAATCTTGGATTTGGATGAGTGGAGGAAGCTAATCAGGAAGCCCTACTTGATGATGAATAAATTCAAGAGGGGGATGAAGAAAAGGAAGACATAAGGGATAAGGGACTTTTCCAAAATATGGTAGACAAGGCTAGACCAGATTGTGGGAAATTTTTAGGAAAAAGAAAGGGTACAACATCCCTCTCTGAACTAAGATCGAACGTTGGAGAGGCAAAGGATCAAGCCAAAATCACAACACTTCTGAAAACAAGTAAAGGCAAAACTCTTCCCCAGGATCCATGATGCTCCTAACATGGAATGTTAGAGGCTTGAATGCCCCAAACAAACAATGCTTGGTTAAGCATTGGATTTCAACATTAAAGGCTAATATCATAATGAAATAATAGACAAAATCAACCAATGAAGAAATGCAACTATTTCATTAAAAATTAGGCAATTGGGAATTGGAATGGATCCAATAAAAAGGGGTCGTAGGGGGACTCACTATCCTTTGGAAACCAAGAGGGGTTTCTTTTGAAAAAGTGGCAAGTGGAAGGAATTGTATTAGAAGTAGTACCAAGAGCCTAACATCCAACCCAAGCTTCAATTTAGTAAATGTTTATGGGTCAATTCCCAACATTAGAAAGAGGGAACTAATAATTTGATACTTTCTTAGCATCCTTCCCATCTCCTGATGCAATATTTGGAGGAGACTTCAATGCAATTTTACACTTGTCAAACAAGAGATGTGTAAGACAAAGAGTTAATCAATCTCTTAGATTCTATGGAGTGGGTTAAAAGAAGTAGCTTTCTAGAAATAGAATCAAAAAAATGGGGCCTATACATGGAATAATAGGAGAGTAGGCTTTAGCCACATTGTTTTAAAATAGGACAAGTTTTTCTTTCACGGGGATCTTTCTACATTCATGTTTGGACTCAAGGAATCCATCCTCCCTTGTTCTGGATCTAGTCACTTTCCAGTGCAATTATTAATATTGGGAAATAAAAAACCAATTGACTACCCCTTCAAATTTAAAAACATGTGGATGAGAGACATAAATGTTTTCAACATGATATAAAGTTGGGGGGAGGAGCAATTTCTAGGCTCTAAACTATTTTGCTTCATAAAAAAAACTAAAATTTATCAAGCAAAAACTCTTAAAATAAAATAGAGAGAACTTCAAGGATATCTTTACAACAAAGAAGGAGATTGACGTAGAAATGGAAGCTCTAAACTTTCCAACTTATGAAGAATGGGACAAACCAAGAGAAATATTATAAAGAGAAAGAATTATTAATGAAATATGAGGACATCTTAGCTAAAGAAAAAATATTCTGGAGGCAAAAATATAGGGAAACGTAGCTAGCAAAAGGGGACAAAAACTCTAAATTCTTTCAAAATATAACCAAGCAAAGAAAAGATATTAACAAAATCAATAAATTATAAATAAAGCACAGTGTTGAGAAGAGCAAATAAGATTGTGATAAGCTATCATGCACGTTCACCTGCGGGCTCTAGGGATGCATCTCAGTTGCCTCTCGCGCGCTCACTTGCGAGCTCTAGGGCTATAGTGTAGTCGCCTCTCATGCATCCTGTGGGCTCTGGGGCTGCATAGCTGATGCCTCTCACGCGTCCCCATGTAGGTTCTGAGGCTGCTTTGCAGAAGCATGCACCTGCAGTTTTGTGTGTAGGTCTTTCTGCTATTCCCTCATGTTCCTCCTTTTTTTTCTCGTCCCTTCCTTTAGTGTTTGTGGTTACAGAGGCTCCTTCTGTGGCGACTAGGGTTTTGTGTTTTGATCCTTCTATTTAGGCCCCGCTCCTATGCCCCAGTCACCCACCTCCTTTGGTGGTGACTGAGGGGTCCTCTGTGGTGGCCAGGGTTTCTACTATCGATGGCTCTATGGTCTTTGTTTCTCATGTCTCCCTTCCCTCTGTTGGGCCTTTTCCCCCCAAGGCTCCCCAGAAGGTTGTGTATGGGGCTGCGAAGGTTTCTTTAGTGGATCCCATTCCTTTCCCCATGGTTGTTTCTTTATCTCTCTCTTTGGATGCTAACACGGTTGCGAAGATTGAGAACAGCTCTTCAGAATTGTTAAGTTGGGCAGTTATCTGCAGATTTAGGGGCATTTGGCCTAGCCTCCCTAAGCTTCATGTCTGGATTTCCAAATTCTGGGAACCCATCATTTTTGGTACAGTCCATATCTTCCCTTTGGTGAAAGGTTTTTTCGTGGCTAAATTTTATATTGCTAAAGATAGAAATCATATTCTTTATGATCATTTATTTAGTTGGGATGGTCGCTTTGTGATGATGGTCAAGCCTTGGCATGAGGATTTCAATCCCTCTTCTGATTATTTTCACAAGATGCCTCTCTGGGTTAGGCTTCCTAACCTTCCCCTTCATCTTTGGTTGGATTCTCTTCTTGAGGAAGTGGGTGAGGCCTTGGGGGATTTCTTGATGGTGGTTGTTGAATCTACTGACATTCTTCATTCCACCTATGCCCGTATTTTGGTGGATATAGATGCCTCTAAAGGTTTGCCTGTGGAGATCAAGCTGGTCTCTCCTAAGGGTAGATGGATCCAGCTTGTTGACTATGAAGGTATTCCTTTCAAGTGCAGAAGGTGCTTTAATACTGGTCATGTTGCAGCTAAATGTGCTTTGGGTAAAACCAGACGTTTCGTGTCTTGGGGGAAATGAGCTTCTTCCCAACACTACATGGTTGTCAAGAGTTCTTCTCCGTGGAGTTTCTCCCAGGTTGTGGCTTCCCCTACTCCTTATGCTCCTATCTCTTCGACTATTGAACCTCTAGTGCTGGTGACGGTCTTATCTAATAAAGAGGATATTGGCCACGTTGTGTTGGCTCCAACTTTGGCTGGTTCCGGAGGGCCTATCTTTGAAAGCTCTTTGTTGGAAGACTCATGTCTTCCTATTGATTTTTCTATTGATGTTGTTCCTCCTGGTCCTATTGTGTCCCCCTCTTCGGTGGGTGTTGGCTCTGGGAGTGTTAAGGTTGTTGGTTTGGTTGTGTTTGGGCAGTGTGTTGGTACCTTAATGGGTGTTGGGAATTCAGTGTTGGATTCCTTATGCTGGCAGGCTGCGGCCTCTAAAGTGGAGGAAGGTTGGATTACGATTAAAGGTAAATCTTTCAAAAGATCCTCACCTTCCTTTGATATGACTCTTCGGTCCCATAAGAAAGGGACCAAGGGATAATCTTGTTGTTGGGTTTTTCTCTGGATTGTTGCTCTCCAATGTTTATTCTTTGGTAGTGTTCTTTGCGCTTCTCTTGGGGGTCTGGCTTTGTTTCAGGCCTTTGTCCCTTTTCAGTGGTCCCTTTTTTTTTTCTTTTGTAGTTGGTCCTCTGGTTGTCCTTTTCATGTTCTAGCTGGTTGTTGGTTTAGGTTCTTACTGTTTATTCTTTCAAGTTTCTTGTATAAGGTTCGGGACAATTCAAATCTTGTTTTCCTTCTAATCAGAACAAAATCAATAAATTGAAATAGGATGGGTCGATATTAGAAGACCCGATGGAAATTGCTCAATTTATGGTGTCTTACTTCTGATTAAGGGTGCTCCCCTTAATACCACAAACACATAATAGAAAAAGAGAAACAACAACAATAATATGCAAGAACAGAAAAATTGGCTTCTTATTATCTCCACAAATGTGGAATTACAAACTTTCAGAATTACAATATGCAAAGCCACATGGGCATTCCCTTACAATATTCTGTAGGACAAAGCCTCGAATTATTGCCCAGATCTACTACCCAGAACTATTCTGAACTGCCTAAGACAATAATACAGCCTTCCTTATATAGGCAATTTTCCACCGCGTGGGAAGGTTCCAGAATTTTTAGCCAATAAGGCCGACCAAACTTAGAATTATTTTATTTTACATTTTATTACATCACAGTCGGCTCAAGATAACCTTTGAAACCTGAACAGAAATTTTGAAGAAAATTATTTTTCGCCATTTCAGGTGGCCCAACTTCCGAAGACCATAAGTCATCACCCGTTGACCCGCTCGGCTATTATAACCCCATTTCGGAAACGCCACGAAGCGCTCTACAGGCTTGACCCACGCAAGCGCCTGTCACCCAAATTTTTGACCTCATCCGGGGCCTCTAAAGCCTTCAAAACTAAGTTCAAAGTTTCTGTACCCTGCTGCCAATACCGAAAATTTTCAATATCTTCCAATATACACTTGATCTGGCAATGAAACTTTACTGACAGACTTATATGACCAAAATGAACCTCCAAGAAAGAAATCAGATCATTCTGAGCACATACGAAAATTACCAAAAATAGTAACTTTCCATAAATAGTAACTCTGCACAAAATAGCCCTTATTGAATTCAAAAATAGAAATATTTTTGGGTGATGCAAGATTGCTCTTACACCCAGGATGCTCCTGCATCAACTTCCAAGTCATTCTAAATAATTGGGAGAGTTCTAATTGAAGAATTAATGAGAATTCATCACTAACATTCCTACAATAGTAGGGTAAAAGCACAATCAGGTGTCACCTTTTTGACTAACTTATCAGCACGGCTGAATTTTAGTATTTCTAACTAAAAATTAGTTTTGGTCAAACATATGGTCTAGTTAGATTCATTCTAGCTAAGTTAGATAAGTGCTTTAAATTTTCTAATTAGAAATATCTATTAAATGCATGTTTTCTACCACTTTGGGTCCAATTACCATAAAAATAAAATTATTTCAAAAAAGTGGTGTTTCAATAACTCCTAATTTTTTTAATGATATTTTTTTTTAAATAAAAAATACGCTTTTGTCGAGATTAGAGTCAAGAATATCCTCATATAGATTTTATAGTGTTTTAATTAGACATAGTTTATTGTAATTAAAAAATATTACAAGTAGGTATTTTAATTGTCAAGGAGATGTTGATTCGGAGAAAGAAAAAAATAGTAAATCATATTAAATAAATTTGAAAAACATATGGTGCACTAGAGGAGAGAGAGTCCTCTTCAAGAATATATATTTCTTTTTTTGATTGGGATAGATTTCTAATGAAAAATATGTTGTGAGATGAAAATTGTCAATTTCAGTGAATTGGAATTTGAATTGTTATAAAAGAGAAAATATAGGTCACAAACCAATTTGTAATTCTTCATGCACTAGCTATATATGTAATATATGACATTTTAAAATTAGGGGAAAAAATGTTTATTTACATAAAAAAATTTGGTGGGTACTAGACCCCTAATTTTTAGCATTTTTCAGCAACTGAAAAATCATCTTTAAAAATTAAAAAAACATATTAATTCTTATTCAAAAAAATTATTAAAAATATTAATCATAAACATCATCCATTTTATCACATTTAATTAGTTTACATCATCTTCAAATTCCAAACATAAATATCATTTTTATACTATTTAAGTTGAACAGCTTTGATTTTGTTAGCCTTTTCCTTTGTAAAAGGGTGACAACTTATTGACATATTGTGCTTTTACCCAATAATGGAAGGTGAAAATAGAATGATAATTGAGAAGTTTACTAAAGAATAAATAAAGTAATCTCTAGATCAGCTACATCTAGATAAGGCACTAGGCCCAAATGGTTTCCTCACTAATTTCATTCAAAAATGTTGGCATATATTGGGAAATGATTTAATGGACGCCCTGGAGGCAAAAAGCAATTTAGGGAGATTCTTAAGAGAGATCAACAATACCTTCATATCTCTCATCCCCAAAAAAGAGAATGCCCCAAGTGTGGATGAATTTAAACCTATATCATTATGCAATATGATTTATAAAATAATGGTAAAGGAAATGGCTAATAGATTTGAAGCTCGTTCTCCCTCATCATCTCAGAAGAACAAACATGATTTGTACCAGGGAGATCCATATTGGATCAAGTAATAGTTGCCCTAGAAGCCATTTAATACAAACCATCAAAATTCCAAGTATGCTCATCAAATTGAACATAAAAGAGGTCTATGATAAGGTGGGTTGGAGATTCTTGTGTAAGTGTTTAGAGGCCTTTGGATTTTGCAAAAAGTGGGTCGATTAGATATTTTATTGTATCTCCAGCCCAAAATTCTCCATACTTATGAATGGCTCTCTGGAAGGATATTTTGAAATCTCATGAGGATTGAGACAAGGGGATCCCTTGTCCCTCTTCCTGGTTGAAGCTTTGGGGAGGACTTTTAGGAAGGCACAACAAGAGGGGTTCACTAAAACAATAAGAATCGCAAGTGGATTACCTATGATCACCCATCAGCAATTTGTTGATGATACAATGTTATTCGATGTAGGGAAGAAAAGGGAAGCAGAACAATTTAGGAAAATTCTTAGATAATATGCATTGGCATCTGAGCAAGAGATCAGTCAAAATAAATCTGAGGTTTTCTTCTTCTTTGTAGAACCTAGAAAAGAGGTTGAAATACTACACACTCTGGAGTATAAAGCAGGCAAATTGCCTTGTATATACTTGCAACTACCATTAAACAAAGGATAGCTATCTTCAAAACTTTGGGACCCTCTAAAGGAAAAAATGGAAAAGTGGTTGACCTCGTGGAAAGGAAAATGGTTATCTTGGGAAGGGAGATTAGTCATATTGAAATCAATTATATTAGTCTACCTATGTATCTACTCTCTTGCCTCCACTTACAGCAAGGGTGAATACAAAACTGATGAGTTGATGAAGGAAATCTTCTAGCAGGGTATTGAGGAAAAGAAGAAAATGGCAATGATATCTTGGGATAAAATGTGTAGCACAAGGAACTAGGGGTGTCAGAATAAGAAACCAATTGCATCAAAACAAGGCTCTTAAAGCCAAATTAGTATGGGGGATGTATAAATAACCACATTTGAAATAGGTAAGGATTCTACAACATAAATATTTGGAAAACACTTAAGCATGTGGGATTTTTTGAGCCCCTAACCCTCTAAAGGGATCTAGGGTATGGAACTTCATCTTAAGTTGCAGACTGAACATATAGGTGCACATCCCTTGGGATATTTTGGATGTTGGATCTGCTCTATTATGGGAGGACTCTTGAGGGGGTTTTTCGACAATTGATAACTGGATGGACACTAGGAGGATTAAATATCATTTCAAACAAGTTTGGGGTGACAAAGTCAGAGATTATGTAGAGGATAAGAATCGCCCCTCAGTTGGAAATTGAAAATTTTGGACGGTTTCCTTTTGCCAAAATAGGATGTGGTCCAACTCAAATAGATTTTACGTGAAAGATTGGTAGTTTTCAAGCTTGGGCACAACAAATTTGTATCAAGTGAATCAAAAATAGGGCAATATAATACAAAGGAGGGATATAGGGCCATCATACAAAAGACAAAAGTCCCAATAGAACTAAGTTAGAGAAAACAATGTTTGCCCAAAGCTAAAGTGTTTTCTTGGTCTGCACTCCAAGGAAGAATAATTGTACAGTAGAATGGTTCAGGAAAAATAGGATTTGAAGGCCCATTAAGGTGTGCCCTATGCAAAAATGTAGAATAGTTAGTTGATCACTTATTGCTAAATTGTCCTTATACACAAACATGTTGGAGATGGTTGTGTGTTAGATTAGGTTGGGTGACAACTCTTCTAAATGACATTATAAATCTATTCAAATTTTGGCCACAAGAAGCCAAGAAGAATCTCTTTGGAAATCTTTGGATCTGTAGCCCTTCACTATTATTATGGGAATTATAGAAAGCAAGGAATTGAAGGATATTCCAAGATAAGGCCATGGACAGGGAGATACTATTTTGATTATGTAAAAGCGGGTTTTGAAAGGACCCAAAACCTTTTACATCAAGATTACAAGATGGGCATTAAAGTTCCAACAAAAACCATGCATCAACACCAAAAAGAGACACAAAAAAATGAACAAGTCCTTAAACAGAAAAAATAGAGAAAAAAGGACAACAAAAAGACAGCAGGACAGCAACCAACTATCTAAATACATTTCATAAGGTTTGTCGTATGTTCAGCCAACATCTGCATGTTAGTAGAGGATGCTTTGAGCTCCTAAATGTCTTTGTTCTTATTATCCTCCAACATCTTGAACCTTGATCTTGTTCTCTTTCTAGGACCATGATCCTCCTTGACCTCGATGTACGCATGCTCCCCTTTCCCCTGGTCCATTTTGTCCACCAGAATCTTAATATGCTCAGTCAACACCTTAAGTATGGTAAAACTCTGCTCCGCAATATTACCAACTATTTTCTCCAGCTTCTCAACTCTGTTTTCCATTATTTCAATTCTCTTTTTCATCACCTCTCCATTTTCAATTTTCTCCTCCATAGCAATGATTTTGTCATTAAAGGCAAAAAGCCCCTCATCCCTGCCAACTGTCTCCTTAAGCTCATCTATACATTGACCCATGCTCTTTTCCCCCAGATTCATCTTTCCTAGAATCCCAGTCTCCTTTTGAAGTTGATGAATATGGGATTTCATAGTTGTGATGTCGCTTTTCATGTTGCTAAGGTTAATAAGGAAAGCCAGGCACCCCAAATTTTCAAAATCCTTGTTCGCTCCCACTATCTCCTCCTTGGAGCTCTCCACCTTATCCTTCTCAATATTGTCCACTTCCTTCTCCTAACCATCCTTTTCAATATTGGCCACGTCCTAGGAAACATCCTATAGAATATTATCATCAACCAAAATATTTTGGTCCAACCCAACACTTTCCTCCACTATAGGGTCATTCTCCACCCGCTCTTCCTATTTATCCTGGCTATTCTCCTGAGAAGAAGAGCTCTCATCAGAGGAGATGACAACCCTCTTAAATATTTTCTTATTCCCCTTTTTGGCTCTGGTATGCTTCCCTATGGGCTCCATTTTGTTTTTACCCTTCTTCTTGACACTGTCCCCCCTACTCTCCTCTTCCTCCATATCCATATCAATGACCGAGTCCTCCACCTTGATCTTCTTGTTATTTCTTTTAGGCATGGACTCCTGATACTCCTCAGAGTCTCCCTCCTCATCTTTAGTTTCCTCCATGAAGGGTTCCTTAGATTATTTACTATCTATATCATAGTCTTCAAGGGCCTCCTAGTTCAGTCGAGGCCTCTCAACCTTCTTAGCTTTCAAAACCCCATAAATTAGGACCATCAGCCCATCATGACAGGCATAGTCACCATCAGGATCCCTTTTCCAACTAAGAAGAGTAGCATTTAAAGAGCTCAAAAGATAAAAGGGGAAATTAGTTTTAGCCCCATGTCTAAAATGATTCAGAAAAATCAGATGGTGGTTGTAAATTTTGGTATATCTACCATCCAATGTAATGTAGCTAATGATCACAAAGAGAACCAGTCTCCACAGCCTAGAAATACTTTTAGGATTAAAGTAGGAATTATCCACCTTTACCATATGCTTCATTTCATGCTCTGTTGGTGCAAAAACCTCCAATGCTTTATCTAACACCTCCATGTCCCTGTAGAATTTGATTCCCTCTATCTTTAGACCCGTAGACTCGTAGATGATCTCCTCAGTCACTTCCATGCTCTGCGTTCCCACCATGACTTTCCCTTTGTTCCAAGTCTTAATGAATTGCCTGGTAATAGAAACCTTCCCTCCATGCAGCTTTTCCATATAAACCGCCAAACCCCCATCTTTGACAATGTTCCACACCTCCTAGTTCTAGTTCCACTCGTTGTAGTTCCCTGGCTCACACCTTTTCTTTCGTCATCCCATAGCTCTGCAATAGTCAAGAAAACCCTTCCCAAAATTTCTCACACCATTGCAAATTAGGCTTGAAATCGTAATAATGCCCTCTTAAACCACAAAAGACCCATAAATCATGTCGAATGAAAGTTTTAATCATCTCGGAAACACCCTTATGTCCTTCGTCATCTTCACATGAAATTCTGCACTTATTACTCATTAATATGACCTTCATTTATAACGTGTTTCCTGCTATGTAATCGATCCTTATCGATTAATGATACCCCTTCAAGAGGAAGGAAAAACCCATCATCCCACTCAATGTCCACCTGGCTATGGCAAGCCACATTCGCAGCTCAGTCAGCCACCGAATTGGCCTCCCTAAAATTGTGAGTAATAATACACTCATCAAAGGAATCAATAATGTTTTTTGATTTGTTAATAGCGTTGGCAATTGTCCATGAAGGGGTCATGGTATTATTAAGACATTTAATAATATTTAGGGAATCCCCTTTAACCCACACTTTTCTATAGTTTTTCCTCTTAGCTAACATCAGACCATAAAGAGTAGTGTTAGCCTCAGCAACATGGTTTGTATTGAAGCCGATCGGGATGGCCTTGGCACCTTTGCAGTTCCCATATTCATCATGGATAACAATATCACAACCAGCAATTCTCGGGTTTCCCTTAGAGGCACCATCAAAATTGACTTTCATCCAACCATTAGGGGGGCAGTCCCAACAGGCCTCATTCCTCAGACTTCTCTTGATATCATGGACCATCCTCCCATCAAGCTTCCAATTTTTGTAGACTTTAACCTCCCAATCATCTTTCGGATCCCGATAATTATTAATCAACCCAATATTCTCCAGTAGGGTTCTCTTTATCTTGTGGAAGATCACCACCCAACTCGATTCCTTGTTTCTAAAAATCCTATCATTCCTTTCTTTCCAAACCCCCCAACACATGTAGGGAAGAAAGAAGCTCCATATGGACAATAAAAGGTTATTATTAGTAAGAGACTTCCAAGATGTGAAGAGTTCATGAATACCCTGTGGAAAAACCCAATCCATATTCATCAAATCTAGAAATTTCTCCCATATTTTTCTAGCAAAGGAACACTGAATATTCATATGATTAATGTTCTCCTCATCGTTCTTGCAAAGACAGCATCTGTTGGTTATGTATAAGCCCCTTTTTTCTGAGATTATCAATAGTTAAGATTTTATCCTGCAATAAGATCCAGAAAAACACATTAATTTTAGGTGTTAAACATTTGAACCAAGCTTTGGCCCAATACGATTTAGATCTATCTTCAAAATTCTGTATGTACAAAGAGGAGACCGAGAGAGAGCCATTAGAATTATATTTCTAGATTAAAGTATCCTCCTCATCAATGAGAAAAATAGCATTCAAAATTTTATTCAAGCTTCTAAGAGATGGATCCACCCTAACTATGTCAGTCCAACTATCCCCCTCCCAGTAATCAACCACATGTGATCCAAAAACCTGTTTGCATTGCAGCATCTTTTCTTTCGAGCTTGGATCAGCATTAAGAGGGTGATCTAAGATCCAGACATCTTCCCAAAAAAGAATAGTCTTACCATTTCCCACCTTCCATTTGACACCCTTCTTGATCAAATCCTTTCTTCTCAAAGCATTATTCCAAATGCTAGAACCTCCTTGAATAATTTCCTGATTCAAAAAAAATTTAAAGTCACTCATGTCCCTATTATATTTGTTGTGCCATATGGTACTCCATTCTCCCGGGGTCTTGAATAGTCTCCAAAGAAGTTTAGCCATAAGAAAGTCATTCATACTTCTTATATTACGAAGACCAAGGCCCCCTTTCCTAACAGGTTTACAAACCTTCTCCCAAGCAATGAGAGCCATTTTGTTTTTATGTTCCACTCCAAACCAAAGGAAGTTCTTTTGGATTTTCTCAATACTTTCAACAAACTTCCTAGGGATTTTGAAAATACTTAAAGCATAGAGAGGGATGCTTTGGAGAGTAGCTTTAAGCACCAGAATCTTACCAACCTGGCTCAGAAGAGCACCCTTCCAACCAACTAAACTCCTATGAAATTTATCAATCATAGCTCTCCAAAAAGAATCAAGGGGATCAAGGCACAAAGGAAAACCTAAGTAGGATCCAGGGAGACAACCCACCTCACATCCCAACACTCTTTTTATCCTTTCTTGTCTTCTTTCAGGAACATTAATGAAGAAAATAGAGCTTTTGTTCCAATTTATAATCTGTCTAGTAGCAACAGTATAGATATCAAGGGCTTTTTTGACAGTTTTACCATTTTTTATAGAGGCTTCCCCCATAATAATGGAGTCATCCACAAACTGTTGATGAGAACAAATCATCTCCTTTGAAGAAGGTTTTAACCCTGTAAACTCACATTTGTTGACCAGCCTTCCAATGTATATACCCAAACATTCCGCCATAATAATGAACAAAATTGGAGATAGAGGATCCCCCTATCTAAGACCTCTTGAAGACTTGAAGAAGGGAGTAGGAGATCCATTCACGAGCACTGAGAAAGTAGCTGAGGAAACCAAACAATTTATAAGATCTCTACTTCTCTTATTGAAACCAAAAGCCTCTAAAGTAGCCTTCAAAAAATCCCAATCAACCCTATCATAGGCTTTAGACAAGTCTAACTTTAGCAGAAATCCTTCTTTCTTAGACATAGTCAAAGAATGTATGTTTTCATGGACAGAAATGATTGAGTCTAGAATTTTCCTGTCGGGAACAAATACATTCTGTTGTCCAGAAATCATGGAAGGGAGAAAAAGAAAAATCCTAGAGGTAAGGACTTTTGAGATAATCTTGTAAACAGAGTTACATAAACTAATAGGTCTGAACTAATCCAAACTATCCACCCCCACTTTTTTGGAATCAAAGCTATAAAGGTACCATTAAGTTCCTTAAGAATCCTTCTAGAACTAAAAAACTCTTTGACCATGTTGACAACATCATCTTTCATGATCCTCCAATACTTTGTGAAAAAAGAAGAGAGGGTATTTGTTAGGGCCAGGGGCTTTGTCTCCTTCAAAGGAAAAGACCACCTTGTGAACTTCTTCCTTAGAGGGGATAGCATTGATTGATCTATTATCTTCTTCATTCAAAATGCAGGGGATACCATCCAACAACTCCTTTTGGCATTCCTCATTCAGATTATCATCTTTCTTCAAGAGTTCCCCAAAAAACTTATTTGCTTCTCCCCTGAAATCGTCATCTTTTTCACTAATGGTGTCATTAATCTTAAGTCTGCAGATTTTGTTTCTCATTATGTGTTTCACCGTGGTCATGAAAAAGTATTTTGAATTCCTATCCCCTTCCTTCAAAAAGATCTTCCTAGACCTTTGTCTCCAAAAACATTCTTCTTTTGAGATAATATCATGGTATTCCACAAGTTTGGTATCTTCCTCCTCCTTAGTAAAAAAGCTATACCCATCTTTCTGAATACTGTCCTGAATTTCCTTCAGCTCTTCTGCTATTTTCTTTTTGTTGGTAAAGATATTCCCAAAAGTCTCTTTGTTCCATTTTTTAATATTATCCTTCACATTTTTCAATTTCTTAGCTATTTTGAACATAGTCGTTCCTTCAATCCTAATACTCCACCATTCCTCAATAAGTTTTTCCAGATTAGGATGAATAGTCCACATTTTCTCAAAATGAAAAGGGAAGTTTCTTTTCAGCCCATTAGGCTCAGCAATAATGGTAATCGGATAGTGATCTGAACCATCTCTAACATAAGCCGATAAGGTGCAAGAATATCTATTGAACAACTTACTACTAGCAAGTGCCCTATCAAGTTTGACCCAAATAAGTTCATTACCAGATCTCATGTTAGTCCATGTATAGTTGATCCCCTGCAAATCTATGTCATGTAACGCTTGACCATCAATAAAGTCCATGGGATCTGTTCTGTTGTCCAGATTGGGTTGGCTTCCACCAAGTTTCTCATTTTCCTTTAAAGGAGTGTTAAAGTCCCCCATAATAATCCATCCTTCATCAGCAAAGTCACTCCTTTTTCTAGAAACCTCCCTCCAAAAATATTTCCTCCCCCATCCAGTATTGGGAGCATAGATATTAGTCAAAACCCAAGAAGTGCCATCCTTAATGTGCCAAAATCTGATATTAGCCACATTATTACCTTGGGAGATCACCTCTCCCCTAATTAAATTACAGTTCTAGATTGTCACAATACCCCCTAAAGCCCCATCCGCATCACCACCAAGGGACATGCCATTGCTAAAAAACTGGAGATTCTCAACTTTGTCCTTAGACATCTTAGTCTCCTGAAGAAGTACAATGTCTGGCTTGTTATCTTTGATCATGTTTTTAACCATGTCTTGCTTATGAGGATTATTTAATCCTCGTATATTCCAAGAAATAATCTTCATTTCTTATGGAATGGTCCAGACTCTAGGATGGTTTTTTGACTACCATCCGCTATGCTCCTACTGGTTTCAAGGGCTCTCCTTTTCTGATTTGAGGGCCTTCCTGGGGAGACATGACTAGCTCCCACATCTCCATTTTTGCTACTTCTAGTGCTTCTAAGGATTGAAGATGCAATCTTCGTCATCGTCGGAAAACCTTCTTTTTTTTCTTCTTTCTTTTTATTTTTAACTGCCTTTTTGTTCTCCACCTTTGACCATCCCACTTCAGTCAAGACATCACACTCCAACAGGGAAGCATCAATATCTGCCTCATCTCCCCATTTTGTAGACTTGGATATAATGGGTGACTGCTTATCAAATCCCGTAGGTGTTGCAATAGTCTTCTGAGACAAGTCCTCGGAAAACCCCAATATCAGACAATTTTGGGCATCTTGCCATGTATCCTTATTTTGTATAGGTAAGGTTAAACCATTACCTCCCGACATTTCTCTTTCAATCAGATACACATCAAAATCCTCCTTACCCTCCATAGCTCCCGAAGGTCTACTCTGAATTTCTTCAACAAAAGAATCATCTATTCTCTTGGGCGAAGACTCATTAACTATTTCCGTGCTACCCCCCATATTCTGCCCTATTTCAGAAGGGGATGTGTCACTGCCTTCGCCAGAAGTGCCTTTCACTTCCATCTTTCCTTCTTGCTTCCCATTATCACTTATCCCATTAGAGTTCGTTCCAGTTCCAGACTTTCTAACCAACACCTTTTTTAGTTTTTTAGTTTGGGGTATTAGTTTTGGGCATTGCTTAGCCCAATGCCCCATTTTCTTACAGTGATAATAGACAAAAGGTGTAGTTTCATACTCTATCTTCTGGACCCATGAGCCTAGTTTGGACTGGAGTGTAATAGAATCTGGCATATCCACTCCCTGCTTCACCCCCACACAAATCCTAGCATACGTTAGGTATCTCCTGGAGACCGTAACAGGATCCATAGACAGGAGTTCCCCAAAAACATTAGCTATTCCCTTGAAGATATCTTCCATCTAGAACTCGAGAGGCAAACCCAAGAGGTTCACCCAGACCAGCGCCTATACATTCAGATCTTCTTGCATATTCAAGTTAGGACACCACTTATGAAGAATCATGGAGTGCTTTCCTATCACCCACGGTCCATTGCACAAGGCATTCCTTAGATCTTCCTCACAGGAAAAAGAAAATGATAAACATCCTCTGGGGAGAGCCGCCACCTCCACCTGGCCTTTCAATACCCATTTTCTTTTTAAAAAAGCCCTAACCACCTCAATATTAGGACAAGATCCCAAGAATCTCCCCAAAAGAGAGTTAGCCATTCGAGAAATATTAAAATCTATGATTTGATCTGGAATGGTAATAGAAAAAGGGCCCTGCTCAAGGTTGGACAAATTTTTCACGGGTGGGAGAGAGGACTTACCCGCTGGCTTGACACCAAAAAGACTTGACCAACTTTTGACAGTTTTGCTAGTATTCATCCTAATTTGATCAGTAGGCTCCATTCTGGGTCCGCCCCCCCCCCCAAGTCCCCTGTCCCCAAACCGACATCAAGAATCTTACCTTGCGCCTCATTCACATTTGTCTCCCCCTGTTGACTTCCTGCTCCCGATGGACCAGCGTCAGATCTGCCATTCCCTTTGATGCCCAGATTTGAAATTTGAATTCCTCCTTTCCCGCTCGATGTTCCCCCCGCTTGCTCCGCAAAAGTTGGCCCCTCAATTTGGGTGGTTCAAAATAAACTCTAATGCGGCTTCACATGGCAATTCAAGGATATCATGGGCTAGTGGCATAGTTCATCTTTGGGACGGCTTAGTGTTTTCAAGATTTGCAATCCCATTGACAGTGGATACCAACAATATAGCAAATATTAAAGGCTTTGAATGAGGATCTAATATTATGCAAAAACTTGCAGATTGAGAGGATTGAAATTGAGGGTGAGTCAACAATAGTGGTTAATGCAATTAAGACCAAAGCAACTCCAAATTGGAGACAGATCTTTATTGGATAGGACTCCAAAAAAATTGGAATTCTATGAAGATTTCAATGCGGCTTCACATGGCGATTCAGGGATATCATGGGCTAGTGGCGTAGTTCATCTTTGGGACGGCTCAATGTTTGCAAGATTTGCAATCCCATTGACAGTGGATACCAACAATATAGAAAATATTCAAGGCTTTGAATGAGGATCTAACATTATGCAAAAACTTGCAAATTGAGAGGATTGAAATTGAGGGTGAGTCAACAATAGTGGTTAATGCAATTAAGACCAAAGCAACTCCAAATTGGAGACAGATCTTTATTGGATAGGACTCCAAAAAAAATGGAAACAAAGTTGAGACTACCATTCTGGAGGTTGTCAATAGCATAAATTCAACTCACTTGGCAAAAGGACTTTATTTCACTGAATGGGAGAACAACATCGTGTGGTTTAAAGATTCCTCCCTTCTTTGGTAAGGGTGGGGAAATAAGTAAGAAAGAAAGGCAATCTTGTTCATGGAAGCCCCCTCAATTTGGGTGGTTCAAAGTAAACTATAATGAGGCTTCACATGGTGATTCAGGGATATCATGGGCTAGTGGCGTAGTTCATCTTTGGGACGGCTCAGTGTTTGCAAGATTTGCAATCCCATTGACAATGGATACCAACAATATAGCAAATATTCAAGGCTTTGAATGAGGATCTAATATTATGCAAAAACTTGCAGATTGAGAGGATTGAAATTGAGGGTGAGTCAACAATAGTGGTTAATGCAATTAAGACCAAAGCAACTCCAAATTGGAGACAGATCTTTATTGGATAGGACTCCAAAAAAAATTGGAATTCTATGAAGATTTCAACGTCAATCTTATTTTTTGAGAAGGAAATGCGGTTGCAGATAAATTGGCAAATGTGGCTGATGATGACCTCCTCTTTAACAACCTAGGCCCATTAGACTAACTAAAGTTGGCAAGATGGAAGTAAACAGACAAGGTGGTGAATGGGGCTGAGCTAGAAGAAAGGTAGAAAACACATCCTAAGTGGAGGCACGAATCAGCCTTTTTGTAGTAGGTCACAAGTCCCACTAAGACAATGATGGCGTAAATTGCATAATAATAATTTGGTGATCAAATTGAGATTGTCATCATTATTTCGAACCTAGGCCCATTAGACTAACTAAAGTTGGCAAGATGGAAGTAAACAGACAAGGTGGTGAATGGGGCTGAGCTAGAAGAAAGGTAGAAAACACATCCTAAGTGGAGGCACGAATCAGCCTTTTTGTAGTAGGTCACAAGTCCCACTAAGACAATGATGGCGTAAATTGCATAATAATAATTTGGTGATCAAATTGAGATTGTCATCATTATTTCGTAAGGCTATATACATCACAATAAACATCTAACAAGATCCAATCAAATCAATCAAGCATTTGATAAGCAATACAGACAAGTCTACGAAACCTGGAAATCACTACATCAGATGATTTTGATATCATTTAGCTAAAGCTTGGCAGAAAATAACTAGCAAAAGTTGGAGGCCAAAGACATTTAACTATGTGAAATCAAATAGAAGGTACAATATGAATGTAGAAAACATAATGGTGTATTAATTGGCCTTGTCTCTAAGAGATTAGGGCAGGATTCTCAACCATTTTTTATAAGTAGAAGAAACAATATAGTTTCAAATGAGTTGAACTTGGAGTTTATTGCATTTCCTCTATGGGTATTGTTTGCATGGATTCCACCATTCGTTTGCTTGCCAGAAAGAGGCAAATGTCTTTCATATGAGAGATTCAAGAGAGAAGCCTGAGAGAATTAGGGGAGAACGCTGAGAGAAGTTATGAATTATTCTCATGGACTAGATATTTGTGCCGTAAAGAGGATTTTAGGCGAGGGATTCATCTATACAGCCCATAAATACAAGGTCAATATAGATAAACATGTTGTATTTGTGGCAATGATCCTACATGTAGAGGAATCCAGAGTAGATACAACACAACTATGCAAAAAAGTGTTCAAGGATGAATTTATTGGTGAGTTGGACCCGATTATGAATAATATAAATGAAGAATTGACAATCCCCTATCTAAAGGATTACTATATAATCAAATGAGACGAGAGGCCAATGCCTAGAATGCCAAACTTTACAATTGAGGACGCAAACTAGGAAAGCAATCATCAAACGCAGTGTGGGGTTTCTAATGAATCTCCTTGGCCTAAAACAAAATGATGGGGTTGATTGGATCCACAGTTATATGTGTGAGAACGAGATTGATTCTAATGATGAAGAGGAAAGAACCAAGCTCAAAGTTTAAGGCCAACAAAATGTTGGAGCAGTGGATATGTCAAGACCATGCAACCAAGGGGCTAGGTGTCGAACCATGGCTCTCGCTAGTAACAAAGCGAAAGCAATAGCCGTGGAGTAACTATTTTTCTTTCTCACATATGCATTAAATAGTCATAGTGATAGATATATCAAGTCTGTATTTTGATAGGTGAATGCAAGTTTTGTCTCCGAAGACTCTTTTGTATCTAGTGTCTTGGGCATCATCAAATTAGAACAGGGCAATTTTGTATATATGTTTAAGGTCTTGTATATACCTGTAGTAGCATAATGTATATGCAATCTAGATATGGGGATAGGATAGTGGAGAAATGGATTGTTTTGACAGCTTGGCCCTCTGATATACTAGATAGAACGCCTTAGCCATGCTTAGCCTTTCTGCAAAAATGTAAACTATATTATATTAATATAATATAAAATTTCAATAGCTTCAGCCCTTTGTCGATTAAAAAAGAAAGAATTATATTTGGTTATAAAAAATCAACCAGACCTAATAAAATCAAGTTAACAAAATTAATCGATTAATTATTCAACGTTCAAGTACTTAATGAATAAATTTTACAACTTAATTGTGATATAAAAATAATTATGTAATATGAACATGTAGGAACATTCGAGTGCATGGCCAATCAGCAACAACCAAAACAAATTCAAGATCCATTTTGTTTTTTAATTCAATTCAAATAGAAGCATAACCTCAACTAATCGTCATATATATCAACCAATTGTGTGTATAGTCTTTCTATTTGGCATGTGAGCTAAAATGCCTAAAATTCTCAAAATGGGATACATAAGTTGGGGCTATCTTGAATGATGGCCCTAAA
This sequence comes from Chamaecyparis obtusa, assembly GCA_027943335.1. Classification (NCBI taxonomy): domain Eukaryota; kingdom Viridiplantae; phylum Streptophyta; class Pinopsida; order Cupressales; family Cupressaceae; genus Chamaecyparis; species Chamaecyparis obtusa. Next base: position 56,310 of record BSBK01001314.1, read on the forward strand.
GGATTAGATTTGGACCTAAGGATTTGTCTTCTTATATAAGTGTATCTTATTCAACATAAGATTTAACCTTCATAATATAGAACTAAACCCATGTTATGGTTGAGCAAAGTTGAGAAACCAACTCTAGTAATTAAAAATAAGTTGTCTAGTTGATCAAGAAGTTATTGAGGATTAATGAATTTTATTTTTTAATGGTAGTTCCAAGGGTGGTTATTACAAAAAGATTATAGAATCTTTCTACCCTTCATGTGTGAACATGACATTTCATTTCTTATAATAGGAGACAAGAAAACTCTTTTAAAGATGTATCATTTATCAATAGTTTTTCATAGGAAACAAATATCTTGTGATGCACAAGTCTCAAAAGATCATACTCGAAGTTGGGATACCAAGTTTATTTGAATGGAAATGTTCTTTATTTATCTCGATTAAAGGGCCACTAATGCAAAGACGACAAACCATTAAATCTTCGTGATATTGCTTACAAAAAGTATTTAAAAAGTTATATGAATAGTGCAGAGAATAAAAGTCGTCAAATGGATTTGACCAAGTGTTGGGATATTTATGTTCTCTATAAACAGTAAAAGTATGGTAACTGAGAAAATTTTGAATAAAAAATCAAATACAACGGGAGTGTATCACAGTGAATCAGAGAAAATAATAATGATGGCTTAATCTAATTTTAATCTACCGTACTTGCTTAACTATTTACTATTATTTTCCTACAACACAACAGTCACTTCACAGGCCCAAATCTTTAAATAAAGTAGAAATTGGCTTACAAAGTTTTGCAGCCTAAAAATATTCAAAAACGAAATGAAATTCAACTCAGGAGGCATATAAATGTTAAACACAAACTTCATGTACCAATCAAAAAGCAGATGGTGGTTAAATAAATATATATATGAATCTCAGATAAATTTAAGACCGGCCTCTCTTACACCTTCAATGAGGGCCTTCACCTTGCCATGGTATTTTTGTTCTCTTTTCATGAAAATAGAAACGGCAGGAATATCTTTAGATAGAAGGCGCTCGCCTAAAATTTTCCCAATCTTGTTAGCAGCAGAAACATCACGAGTGGATGCCATTGTAGACCTGAGCACATTCTCTTGTGAAGAGGCAGAGCAGGCAACTGTAGCTGTTGGCTCATGAAAAACTTGGGCTGAGACAAATTTGTTAGAAAAATTCATCTTTAAAACATATGGCTTTAAATACTTTACGATTCTAGTTGGAGGAGGTGGTGGAGGAATCACCATCTTCTCTGCACAAAATTCCCTTATACAATTTTTTCTTCCTTCACTGCACGAAAAAACTTACTGTTAGCCTATATAATTTACAGCACTAGAACAGGAAATCTATCTACTTCTGCTGCTGAAACATTGAATTTTATAAAATTAAAGAATGAAATATGGCTAATATCTTTTTCATATCATGATTTGTAGAGCACTGTCAAAAAAGAAGTTTAAATGAATGGAATTCTGTTATTTTTGCTATAACATATTGTAGTCATAAAATATCTAATTTGCAAACAAATAAGAACAAGAAATGTGACAATTGGTTCTCAGGAGGAATATTTTTTCTCCACATAAAGTGCTTAAGGCATGAAGCAAAAGATTTTATATGGTACATCTTACCTCTTAGAGATAAAACCCCTAAACAGAATGTTGTGACAGATTTAAAATGTTTATTATGTGTTCCATTGTGGTACACAGACAAAAATCCCTACACAAAATCTCAAAAGAAACAAGATTAATCCCATGTAGACTATTCATATGTCAACTATGAAGAGGATCTTATTGATCGTTATGATAGTCCATGAGACAAAGGTAGCACAAGCAAAGCTGGATTTGCTCCTACAAAGAGTTTAGCAGGAAATCGAACAAGACATTCAGTCTAGGATTGGAATTGATCCCTCTTAAGAGAAAACAATGAAATCATCTTCTTTAAGAAAAAAGGATATTTGATTTAGATTTGAACATAAATGCTCAGTGACCAGGTTCAGCCCTGTTAACTTGCCAGTCCAGTTACAATCCATTTCAGATCCAGATCCCGATCCAGTGGGAGCAGGGATGCAGCCAGGGTTTGAAATTTGGCCTGTGGTTTCATCCCACTCATACTTGGGAGAAACCACAATGAATTTCGATGACTTTTTTTCAGAATCTGCTACGAACCACAGCAGTTTGGCCCTATTCGTAATTGTTTTTGGAAACCCTTTTTCATAAACCTGTTTGTCTGTTATAACCTAAGTTACTGGTTCGTGTTCAGGCTCAGGGCCAAGGGTTTGGAGGTTCCCTCAAAACAAAATTGGTGTTCGATTCATTTTGGGTTCGTCCATACAGAAACATATAAAATATATATATATATATAAGATTTTTCTTTAATAAATAAATAAAAATATAATGAGATAAATATATATGTAATATATATTTGTATTAATATAAATAAAATAATATCATTAATGATAGTAGTCTAACTACCCTACAAAAGATTGTACATGTCTTGTGGTCATAAATTCTTCAGAACATTTCGAAGTTGTTGAGACCCTCCCTAGATCTACAGAATGTCAATGACCAAGAATAGCCAAAATCTGTCTAGGAAAAATAGAGAAGGTTGCCCCTTTATTCAAAACGGTCTGCAACAAGAGACAAGTGTTGGTCAATGGTGATTGATCAAGGAAGTACTGTACACTTTTCATTTATCCTCGTCTGGGTTCGGGTCGATATGTTGTAACCGATTCTAACCCTAAAGCGGCAAAAAGCTTGTATAAAAATGGCTTAGGGTTAGAGATTCCTTATTGTATGTTTTAGTAGCTTCTTGTGGCAATATTGAGCTGTAAGGGATTGCGGATTGTAATCAGTTTGTACTAGATAATAAAAATATTGGACTCGTTGTTGGTGGACGTAGCCCAGGGATTGGGTGAACCACGTTAAATCTTTGTGTCTTGTGTTCTCTCCTGTGTGGTTTATTATTTTCTGATATTGGTTATATTTGCATGTAACTGTTATTTCTATCTTGCTAATCCTAACAACAAGGGCATGCCACTGACTCTGCCACTAAGATGAGCCTGCCACTAACCCTCCCAAAATCCGCAAAACTTCTGACCTGAAACCATCACAAAACGTCCAACCTGATGTTGGATAACAAAGTTGTCCTTCCCTGTAGCCAGAGATGCACCAAGAACAAACTGCCACGATTTTGAGGAAAAATCAGCTAACCCTCCAATTTTTTGCAAAAGAACACAACACCCCAGAACATACTTCAAAAAGCCACAATTTTTTAGGAAAAAATAGCCAAACCCAAAGATTACAAATCATCGTTTTTTTTCAATATAAATGGTAAAAACCCATAAAAAAATCCCACGCAACTTTGCGAATTATAGAATAAGAAATTTTTGAAAGGAAAAAATTATGAAAACCCATCAAAAAAAATTTAAGGTAAAAAATTATGAAAACCCATGCAAGCAACATGCAACTCACAAAAAGCACATGCAAGTACATGCAACCCTCGAAAATCAGAGACTTTTGCTCAAACCAAGAAATCGTGCAATCAAAACCCTCGACTAGGCTTGCAATTTTCAGCAAAAATCTTCAAAGATGAACCACAAAATTTTCATAAAATACCTCCAATGATTTTTATTTTAAAAAATCGAACAAATTTCTAGAAAAAAAATCTAGATCAGAAAAGGCTTGAATTTTTCTTTAAAAAATTGTCAAATTTTATGAAATCCCATCAACCTGCTCTGATACCATGTTATGGCAAATCGATGTTGTAGCAAACAAAGGAGATCAAAGCTCCTTATATAGATTTACAAAGACGATGTTTCTAAAAGAAACAATCGTGAACCTAAGTTACCAGTTCAAGTTCGGTTCCATGTTCGGGTTTGAAGAACCGGTTCGCAAGTTCGACAAAATTTTGAAAAGGGGTTTGGGTTCGAGTTCGAAAAAACATGTAAAAATTTTAAAATTATATATATACATATTTATGAAGCGTAGAAGCATGAGTTAAAATTAGAATGTCACATAGTATCATAAAAACAACATTTAAACAACAAAAACACCATAAACTTATAATCAAAGCATCATGAATTGTGATCATACCATCATATACTTCAAGTTCAACATCAAAGATTCAAAACATTAAAACTAAATCATAACATCAAGTTCAAGTATCATTGTTTCAAGTTCAACTAATGAATTAAAAATGTATTCATCTTCATCTTCATCTTCTTCTTCAACATTAGTTGACTCAGCAATAGAGCTAAGGCCAATTAGATCAGCAGCAGCAACAATAGTATTGGTGTCAAAATCTTCAAAATCATCAAGTGCAAGCCGAGAAGTGGAAGCATCCAAAACCGCAAGCTCTCCATTTGCATCCCACCTCTTCATGTCACCTTCTTTGTATTGTTTACTCTTGTGTGAGAGAAGACGCAAGTTGTAATGCACAAATACCAAGTTCTCTGCTCTTGCTCAAGTCAAAATAACCTACTTGCACACCACAAATGAGAATGAGAAGCAAAAATTAGCCTTTCATAACCACCTTTTCGGATTCCGGATGTCAAAAAAATATAATTTTTTGCAAAATTTGTCACTTCAATTACGTCCACGGCCCAAAGTTCGGCGCAGTTCGCCTGGGGTTCAATTTTTTTGGACCTAGTCCACCCAGGTTCGTGTGTCCGGGCCAAAAGTTTGAACTAGGCCCGGATTTTCGAACCCTACCCAAACCCACAGGCAAACCAGACCCGAACCACAGACTAGTTCATACCCGGGCCGGTCCGGAGGGGTCCAAGGGCAAACCCGGTAATTTAGTCGTGAACTAAAGACAAAAAAAGAAACTACCTAATAAACTAAAGACTAACTAAGATGACCATTAAAGAAACATTACAATATTCTAATACAATTAATATACCTCCGTTGGACCAAGGCTAAATATTTGAAAGGCAAAAGCAACAAAAGCGATCTGGATATGAAGACAGCCCGTCCATAGCGATGAATCAACACGGGGAAGTCGAGGCAATGTAGCATATATGGTTCTTTGCGGCCCTAGGTTTTTATATATTGGGGATGTTATGCATTATTTTGAATGAATGCCTCCCTAGGGATGAATCAACAAGGTAAATTGGAATAAAAAACAAGTTAAAAATAAATATATATGAGCCAAATTTGGCATTTCTGTGTTTGACGAGATCAAAGACAAGTCGGGCTCACCCAAGTCTGTTTGGGCCGAACCCACAGACTGTGGCCAGAACCCTGTCTAGACCACAGCGGACCAGGCCTGGACAGCAAACTGGGGTAGAACAGGCCTGGGACCTGCCCTTCAAAGCTTGCAGACCGATAACATAGGTTATAACCTATCTGAATTTTGCATTTGCATTTTGAGTAAAGAGTTTGAATGGCACACAAAAAGAATGGATTGAATGGCCTCGAAAAGGCATTTAACTCATCCATCCATAATGTGACAAAGAAACATGGCCTCCAAAATAAGGCCTAGCTATTTTTCATGGTGCTGAAGGATTACATGAATCAAGTCAGGAATCAGTTGCAAAGTCTATTTTTCTGGACAGCATTTCACCAAAACCTATTAAGATGAAGACAACAATTTTCATTTCCAGAAGATACATCACAAATTTTAACAAACACAGTTCAATTCCTTCACTTGGCCAAATGAATAGGACCCGATTTATCACTAGTGAGTGTGGAGAAAGACTTTGCTAACATTTAAACACTTTAAGCAACCTAATTTGAAATGTCTATGTATTTTTTCAACAAACAATGAACTCGTTAATAATAAACTAACCTTTACAGGCCTATTATAATTAATCAAATAAAGGTGAAGCAGATCTATAATTTTTGTTGTTTTTGTATGGACAAACCCAAAAAGAACCCGACCCCAGAAATTTTTTGGCCTGAATCTATGAAAAGAATCCGCAACCCAAACCAGTACCAAGATCAGTAACTTAGCATAAATGTTTTGAGAGGAATTGTGCTGTGCTTGCCTATGGAGGAAGCATTATGAGCATGCAAATACTTGGAAGTTGAATGTTACCAATTGTATAATACTATAAACAATACCAAATGTGGACATAAAACTTGAAGTGCAGCAAGAAGGTAACTTTTCTTCAATATAGGAAGACAAACATCCACAACAAACTGGGAATGGAGGCAGATAGTCAATATTCTAAGGACTTTAAATACCAAAATACACACATATTATTCACACGCTATACAAACTTGCAAAAGCATTTGATTTAGAAGAATGTTAATCTCTCCTTGCAAATAGTGAATGATGCTGACAACAAATAAAGCTCAAGGAATACCTGCTCATCCATACAGCATCTATTTAAAGAGCACTAGAATCCCAAGATACATCTCTGCTGACTTGGTTGCACAAATATGCTTTTGAATTCAAGGGCAGTTCAATAAAGTAATCTCTACAACCATGATTAAAGGAACCTGAGAAGGAAAGAATCATTTTAAGTACTTACCAAATGGAGCAATACTGCATCAAAGACCAAGTTTTGGGAGCAAAGCATGTCTTGAAGAGTGGATAAGGTAGAGTATGTACCTAGTGAGCATGTTATAGGAAACATCCTGTTCTGATGTTGACTATCTAGTTGTTACGGATTAGTTGTTTGTGAAAAAGAGGTTGCATCTTCAAGCACATCATGTATCATCTTTGGCCTTACCTTTGAAAGCACCTCTCAAACAGGTTAGGAGACTGCTCATCTAAATTGATCAAACTTTTGATTATCAAGCTATCATCAATTCTCTCTTATGAAACATCTGCTTAAGCAGCATCACTAGAAGAAGCAGTTGATGAGGTTTCCAAACTCAAATAAGAGATTGTAAATATAATAGTGAAATGAGTATAAGCGATTGTGATTATAAATATGTCAATAATAAAATCAGAATATATATATATATATATATAGGATAAAGAACCTCTATATAGTCTATTATATATATATTATATGTGTTATATGTTCACAAGGATAAAACCAGAATCATTTATATATAATGTATAAATCCATCTCTGAAAGGTCTAATATTTACATCTGTAATATATATACTCATTAGTAATAATGGAGTCATAATCATATATATATGTACATGTTTAGATCTGTTATTATTTGGTACCTGGAGAGGAAGGGACTGAAGTGTTTCCAAGGAGAGGCCTGTCTAAATCCATCCAATAGGCTGATTCCCAAGATAGGGTAGGGATCAGCAACCCTGAGCGCCTTGCGGGCATAGTTCCAAGATAGGATAAGGGCTTGGATCTGTAAACTTTGAGGGAACCTATTGTGATTGGTATCTAAGCAACTTGGTTACATCCCAGTCTTCTTCTTCTCAGACTGAAATGATAGTAAAGGTAGTATGGACATTAAAGATCATAAATAATAAGATTGCTTAATATGTTTGGTGAATGTTTAAGTCTTAAGTATATTAAATATGGGACAATTATAGTTATAATAGACCTAAACCTAGGGGACATTACACAAGGCTTCCCTTGAAATTGAGAGGCCTGAGTCTTCGTTCCAATAAAATTTGTATAAATTTTGATAAAGTAAGTTTTCTTTTATTGATCAGAATGGAATAGATCTGAGAATCTATCATGAAGCTTCTTTTATAGATCAAAATGGAATAGATCTGAGAATCTATCGCGAAGCACAGGATGGCTAGAAAGAAAGCTCCATCAGCTGTTTGATCTTAGCCCATCTCCATCGGCCGGCTATAGAGCTCCATCGGCTACCATCTGCGAATCAACACTTGCTTACCGAACCCTCAATGATCCAGTCAGTCATAGTCCCGCTGTGCCTGCTAGCAATGCCACCTGCCCCCAATTCTTAATTACTATAGTATAGATAGTTGCACACACTCACATTTTTTGTTTTGCTCGCAATGTGCCCCCTACTATTTTAAGGGGTAAGGGCAGACTGGACTCTAGATAGTCGACCTTCCCTATAAATTGCCCTATCTCACATATTGTATTACATCTTATGAACATGTACATTGTCTGCATTTTGCTGCTCATGGTTGAAATTTTTCCATAAACACCAAGTACATGTTAAATACATTCCTAGCCTAGAAAAAGATGAAACTCCCGTGCACATGATATCATGTCTTCTAAACTGAATTTTTTCAATACAAGAGTAGAAAGCATTTGCATATATATTTTGTATGATATTACAATTTACCTCATTGTTTATCATTCCTAAAAAATCTAGGATTCACATGCTTCCTGTCCAGTAGTGTAAAAGTCAATGGATTAAATGAATTCAACTACCATATCAAAGCAAAATAAACAATCTCTTAAATTTTGAAAAAATCAGGTACATACAAACAATCTCTATTTCCTTGAAAGTAATACTGTCTATGCAATTGATTAATATTTTAATAGGAAAAATCACCCTAAAAAATTTCCATGTAATCAAACAGCCAGCTATAGACTCAACAACCAAATCAAACCCTAGCAAGCCCAGACCATTATTGCACCATACACCAATCAGACAGTCATGTTAAATGTATCAATAACCTGAATATCCCATTTAGAAAATCTCAAAAGCAATATAATTTAGTCCAACCTGAACTATTGGTGTCTAGAAGCTACAAGTACTATTTTGAAAACTTAAATTCCATTCTTTCTGTTTGATCCCAAGGCATGTAGCTGGTTCACTTGAACGTGGCAGTTATATTCCACTGCACATCCAAATGAATAATAACATACTCATCAAAATTAGCTCCAAATAACACTGTAATTTTTCTACACTATATATTCCAGCTGTAATACTATTTTAGTTATTTCCAAAAAGATAGGGACATAAAATTGGGTCGAAAGGGTATGAATGCTTGTAGCTTTAGCGAGGCCCTCATCCATCAATAATTTGTGGGAAACACTATTCTGTTTGCATCTCCATCTATTCAAGGAGTCAGGACTATCAAAGATTCTTCTGGACAGTTATGGACAGGGTTTTGGGCAAAACCTCAACATCTTCTCTGTGAATCTCAATGTGAACAAAATCATTTCTTAAGAAAATGTTCTATTTTTCGGAAAAGGGAGGTTCCCAGACTCCTACTTAAGGGTTCCTCAAAAGATTAAGACATAAAATTGGGTCGAAAGGGGTTTGAATGCTTCTAGCTTTAGCAAGGCCCTCATCCATCAATAATTTGTGGGAAACACTATTCTGTTTGCATCTCCATCAATTCAAGGAGTCGGTACTATCAAAGATCTTCTGGACAGTTATGGACAGGGTTTTGAACAAAACCTCAACATCTTCTCTGTGAATCTCAATGTGAACAAAAATCATTTCTTAAGAAAATGTCCTATTTTTCAGAAAAGGGAGGTTCCCAGACTCCTACTTGAGGGTCCCTCTTTCCTTGTGTGGTAATAAATCCCATCTTTGGATTCCAAGTAAGGATAAAAACTCGAGAAAGTTGGAAGGCTAGAATGGAAAGTCGTCATCAGCCAGTAGAGTGGCATTATTCAAGGTGCTCTCATCAACTCCTATATACTGCTTCTCTTTTATGACAATTCTCAAGAACTTCATCTCCAAAATGAGTAACACTGTCAGATTATTTCTTTGGAAAGGTACAAGGGATCAATTCAAGTATCCTCTAGTCTCCTAGAAGAAGGTTTGTTCCAGTTTGCACAAAGGGTGTTTAAGCATCAAAAGCATTGACCTATTCAACCAAGCTTTGCTGAATACACTAGTATGGAATTCCCTCTCGACCAATGAGGCCAATTGGTGCACTATCCCAATAACAAGTACATGTCAGATAGTAATTCTCCCTCCATTTATTTCATGAACCACCCCAAGTGCTTAGCCTCATGGGAAGAAATGAAAAATGGTATGTCTCATTGAGAAATATTAGTTCCAGAATATTCAAAATGATCCAAAAACTGATTTGTGAAAAGATAGATAACAAACCACCCCCATATTGATACTTCGGACTTTCAAATGTAGGCTACTACTCTAAGGGGCAAATAGGGATCACAGGTTAAGGATTACTGAACTGAACAAGAAACACCTTTGGGTGCACAAGACCACAAAAAGATATTCCAAATCTTTCTAGTGTCACCAAAGAGTTCTCAAGTCAGGTATCTACTGCATTGCAAAATATTAGACCTGTATGGAGTAATTTTGAGGACAGATTCAGGTGAATTTGAAAATTTAACATGGTATAAGCGACCAAAGGGGCATATGGGAAAATGATTATTCCATGGAGTCTCCTCCTAATTCCTAAGAAGAGAGCCTCCACTTCCTTGTCAAGGAACTCAAAGGGTTAGGATGACAAATACACCAGTGGATAGCAACTAATTTACTGGTCTGCAGGCTTTGGAATCCAGGTCATCTTCTAGGTACACCCCCTCATGGTATAAGACTGGAGAGTCCCATCAGGCCAAAGGGGTTCAAAGAACACTGCCTTTGGTCTTTAGAAAGGATGGACTTCGAAGGCACCCTATTGTTAATGCTCCTCATGCTCTCTATCATGGTAAGTGAATGTATTAAGAATGTTCAATCATAGGAAGTGGGATAGAAGTGGCAAGATTGAGGGGAACGGTTATAGGACACCTCACTAGGTACTCCACCTCATAGGGATGGCATGTGCCACATGAGGCCAAGAGGGATGGTATATCCACTCTTGGGCTTAGGGTAGAGGATCTCTAGGGCACCCTATCAAGTCACCCTATCTTTCCTATGGTTGAGCCCTCTTAAACTAATTTAATCAATCTTGTGATTAGATCTATACTTCTAGTATATGCTTATTTCTAATTAAAGAGATCTATTTTATGAATAATGATTATAAATGATCCCTAACTTGTTTGCAGGATCTCAATCAAACTGAAAGGTATTCTCTAACCCTACTTTGTTTCAATTAAAAATTGTGACCTGGGGCAAAATTTGGGTATTTATAATTTGGGGACATTACAAGTGGTATCAGACCATGATCCTTTCATCCTATAGGGTAAAAGATGAAACAAAAGTTCATTTTGGTCAATAACAAGGAATCTAACAATGTGTGTTTTGTGTGTATACTTAGTGTATACTCTGTGTCTTCATACATTCATGTGTATGCTTTGTGTCTTCATTTATTCATGTGTAAACTTCATATTTTCAAGTGTATGCTCCATACGGGGTTCTACTTTTGGTTGATCTAGAATAAGAGAATAACTAGAATGAACCCAAAGATATGAATTTATTGGCCATGGTCAATCCAAATCAGTTTTGATGCCATTACAAAGATGGCCTTGATCCTTTTCTCTAAAAGATGAGAGAAAACTTGCCTTAAAATAGCAAACCTTGCAAATTCTCAACACATTGATTAATATCAAAGTTGCACAACAGAAGCTACTCACATTGAAAGATTTCTATAAAAGTTGGTATTACTTGAGCACCAGCAATTTTGGCAAGGGCAGGTTGTAATGTCCCCTTTCTAAAATAGAATTTATAATAAATAATAATAAAAACATCAAAATATAAAAATAAATAATATAATTACAGGTTACTTAAGTTAAATTAAAGGTCAAGAGATATGCAATGAAGAATTGTGACTCCCGTAACATAAAATATAAAAAGGAGGAGAGTTCATTTGAAAGGGGAAATGGAAGAATGAAGAAAGAAGGGAGCAAAAGGAATTAAGGAAGCATTAATAGAAGAAGAAGGGATTGGGAAGAAGATAGGGTCGAACTCTTTCAAAGGGCTGTAATGATGAAAGGTTGTGAATCTCTCAAGGAGCAGAAATGATGAAGGATTATGACCTTTCGAAGGGTGGTAATTGTGAAAGGTTGTTACCATTATGAAGAGGAGTGACCCTCCCTCACATGAAGATAAAAAGGCAAGAAGACCACAATGGAGGAAGCCAACATCGATCTTCATAAGAGAAAGGTCTTCAGCAATCCAATATACAGATGGAATCAATCAGCAGAAGCACTAATCCAAAGATGCAGAAATCAGCATCCAAGAGGAAAACGGCATCAGGTCAGATCTGTCTAATTTACAACAGCAGACAGAAAACATTACCATGCCCCCGCCTCAATAAACTCTTATCATCACAAGTCATGTAGCAGCAAATAAGAAAAAATAAGTCTAAGGCAGCAATCTGTTAATCACAACAATCAGCAATCAGGACAAACAGTGATCAAGACAACAATAGAATAACTAAGTTGTTAACAAATATGAAGGGCTGTGATCAAGAAGGACAAAACAAATAATTAGTTTGCAATTAAGGAGGCATGTCTCCTCTCAAGAGCCACCACTCAAGGAGTAATGAGATATAAAGGAGGGCTGCGATGGTAGGGAACATCATCGCATCAGCATCCAATCATACAAGCATCGAATCACAGGGGAAGAAAGCAGATTTGGCATTACTAATTAATAATACACAGCAGATTCAAACATATACTGTGATCTTTGGTATGAGTTCCTTATGCATGGCATGATAAGTACCATTTATACACAAGACTGACTGATGATGCATTGTTGTTACGTCTGCTTAGCATAGCATAATAAATATTATCTATATCTGCCCATTACTGATTAGGATATGCTGTTGATAACTGTTTATCGCATATACAGAAAACATGCATAATATTGAATTCTTTATACGTACTGACTGATTATTAAGGTCAGAAATGGTAGGTGAAATGATGAATTACAAGGGAATGGTGATGGGGTCATCTTCTAGGTCTGCCACCTCATGGTATAAGATTGGGGAGTCCCATGAGGCCAAAGGGGTAAAAGGGTGCAGTCTTTGGGCTTAGAAAGAATGGACTTCCAGGGCACCCTATTGTCAATGCTTTTCATGCTCTCTATCACGGTAAGTAAATGCATTAAGAATGTTCAACCATGGGAAGTAGGATAGAAGTGGCAAGATTGAGGAGAACGGTTATAGGACGCTTCACTAGGTACTCCACCTCATATGGATGGCAAGGACCACATGAGGCCAGGAGGGATGGTATATCTGTTCTCAGGCCTGGGGTAGAGGATCTCTAGGGAACCCTATCGAGTCACCCTTTATTTCCTATGGTTGAGAACAATTAAACTGATTTAAGCAATCTTGTGATTAAATCTATACATCTAGTATGTGCTTAGTTTTAATCAAAGAGATCTATTTTATGAATTTTAATTATAAATTATCCCTAACTTGTTTGCAGGGTCTCAATCAAAAAGAAAGGTATCTCTAACCCTGCTTTGTTTCAATTAAAAATTATGACCTAGGGCAAATTTTGGGTATTTATAGTTTGGGGACATTACATCATGGTGAAGCAAAGTTTGGTTTAAGGGATCCATTTATCAAAGTGTTATCCATTATCATCATTGTCCTTAGGTATTAGAAGTAGATTAGATTTCTCTAAACCCTTATCCTTTTTATCTTTTATTTTGAAGATTGAATTAGTAAAGATATTCAAGTTCCAGCTGCTTTGAGGGAAAAGAGTAGACAAATCAAATCCATCAACAATTGTGTAAGTCCCTTTGTGTGTTACCAATAATATCACATCAATTCACTGAGTCTATATCCAACACAAAGTCGCGTGTTCGTAGTGTAAACCTTAGGGTTGCCTTATTTGATCACTTTGTTTAGTATTTAAGGTTTCCTTGTTCAAGAGAGGATAAAGTACTTGGTATTTTATTTTGTGTTGGCATTGTTGGTGAGTGTCACAAAACACAGATCAACAATACCCAACCCATCTTTGGTCTTGTCAAACACAGAAATGCTTACTTTGACCCTTTTTTTACTTGTTTTTATCCCATTTTATCTCATTGATCCATCGCTAGGAAGCCTTACATTCAAAATAATGCATAACAAGCCCAATCCATAAAAACCTAGGGCAGCAAGAGAACCATATATGATACAATGCCTTGACTTCCCCAGTTAATTCAACATTATGGAACAAGTCATCTTCATATCCAATTCGCTTTTGCCGCCTTTGCATTTCTAATATTTAGCCCTAGCCCAATGGAGATATAATAATTGACAGCTCCCAAGGTGAGAGACCCCTTCTATCTCCCCCCATCACTAATTGATTGACTGATCAAATTATAAGTTCCCAACCCAATCAATTGTTTGCCTCTTCACCGGGTTGGACCAACTGCTGCAATAGTAAGTCATTATCTATAGACCAAGAAGATAATAAAAGTGAACTTCTATATGTGTACGCAAATAATGGGCATTTTATATTTATATATTAATATTAACAAATTCATTATTACTATTAATATTTTTATTTATTTATTTATTTATTTAGTTATTTTATATTATATTAATAAATTAACTATTAATTATTAATTTTATATTTCTTGTATGTGTGTAACTATTCACGGCTCACCATACTGAAGTGCAGTTTCAAACCATTGCCTTCGGAATGCATTTCCTTTGTGGTTTTCAATCCATATTCAAGGCTTGCAACCAAGGTGTTAGACTATGAATGTTCTTAAATCTTAACCATGGCAGGGGCAATGACAATCTGCCCTTCCCAAGATTGCTTGTCCTAAAGCAATGATCATGGATAGAGTGATCAAGATAATTTCCAACTTGCAACTTCTCATAGTTTCCCTTCCGCTGTACTACCCTAATATTATCTCAAGTTACAAATTTGAACTAGAGTTGCTTAATAATTAGTATAAGATTTCTCTCATCCACCAAGAGGAAGATCACAAGGTCATCTTGCAATAGCATTGTAAATCCAAAAATCAATTTCTTCCTCTCGATCTACAAGGAATTAGTTGTGATCTATTTCTTTGAAGTAAGATAGAAATAGGAACCATACATTAAGATGAGGATTAGGCTCCCCTATGGCATGAGTCTGAAGGTGATTGACATGTGCACTATATCCTTGTGAAGCTAGACATGTCAAGACTCGCTTTGATAAGATAATTGTCTAATCTTTCCTTTTGACATGGGAATTTAAAGGTTTTTGAATTTTATGATTGATAAGATTTCACTTGCTTTAGCAACAATTACTGAAATTTGGTATCACCCTTTTCGGCCATGCCGTTGTGAATGCATATCAAAATTACTGTTATAGCCGAATATTGATATATACATAAACCTAGGTGGTAGTTGAGATTAAACGCAGTCATGACCAAATCTGTTAGTGTATACCATTCTCATGGATGGGCGGAGAACAAATCTTAAAAGACATGGAGCAGTTATCCATTAATGCAAGACTGGTCCCTAAGTTGAATTGTATGTTGTTGGTTGATCTTAAGATTTGAATCATGCTTTTGATTCAGAAATGGAGTAGTATATCAGCATTTGTAATAATGACGCATGTTGGTATCCTTGGGCATTTGTCAATAAATTTGGGGGTCTTTGTTGTGACCTTTTCACACCATCGCCCCATTGCAAATGGAGACCCCCTCTTTTCGCTTGCTAGGTTAGTGGTTTGTTAGTTTAGTCTAGGTTTGGCATTGATTTTGAAGTTCCAAGGTTGATGAAATGGGAAGTTTGAGCGAGACTTAGAGGATGCAAGTCGATCCTTAGTTGCAAGTTTGAATCTTGGAATGAGTTAGATCCAACACTTAGTGAAGTTTTGGCTTGCTCCCAAGTAAGATTCCTAGAAAACATTGAATCCCCAATCAGTCCATGAGTTTATCTTGATGAAATCCCAGAGAATGGACTTAACATGGTGAGTGGATCTAAAAGTGCAATTAAATTTATTTTTTTTAAATCAAAACCAAGGCAAAAGCCCAACTTGCATCTTGAATGCAATTCACATGCACTTGCAAAATCCAATCTCCTATGATGCAAAATCAAAAACCTTGTCCAAACTCCAATTTGAAAATTGATGAAAATGTTTGAGAAAAAACCAAGTGTTGTTTCAATTTCAACATTGACATGACAAATTTACAACCTTAGAATAACATTTGTGCAAATTGTGATCAAGAAAGGGGATTTGAATTTGACAGATTATATTCTGATTTGAGGAATTGAATCTGATTTGAGTGTTTGAGGGCAATCTAGGCAAACAAGCAACGAATTCCAAGCTAAATGTTGATAAAAAACCAAGGAAAGTCCCAAGAAAAAAGATGAAATTACAATACTTACAAATTTTCCAAGTCTCAAACACTTAGCAAATTCTGGAAATGAGCTTCAAATGCAATTTCCAAGCCAGGTCAGAATTCCAACCAGACTTGGAACAAAATTCCAACCTAGGTCAGAATTCCGACCTTTGTTGGGATAAATTCCCAGTATCATGCAAAAATCCATCCAATCCAGTGAATGCAAATCTTAAATACAAGGTGGAAAATCTAGACTTGTTAATGGGGGATCTCCAAACATGTAGCAGGAATGCAACTTGATCTTCATGCCTTCATCCAAGCATATGTCAAACTTCTAACTAGCATGGTGCTTTTGTCCTGATCAGGGTAAGAATCCTGATCTTCATTTGTCATGATTTATCCATGCATTTTGTGAATTTTGGACCTGCATATTGATGAGAAAATCCTAGAGCAAGTTTAAAGTCTGATTGATTTGGGCGAAATTCCAAACCCTTACCTAAAATCCGGCCAGATCTTAAGTAGATTCCAACACTTAACAACCTCAACATGAAATTTCCAAGCAAGGTCAGAAATCCGACCTGACTTGGAACAAATTTCCAAGGGCATCATGAAATCCAACCTGCCTGTGAAGTGAATAATCAGGACAAGGTTGAGATCTGGGCAGTGCTAATGAAGATTCAAGGCATGTAGCTAGGAATTTGACTTGAAAAGAACATGACAAACCTCATGGTGTTAACAAACATTGAAAGAAATCATGCTAAGAAGATCAATCTGATCTGCATTTGATGAAAGAAATCCCACTAAGTGACGAAAATTTAAGCAAGGCATAGCAAAATTTCCAAGACGGGGGCAATTTTTGAGATGGATCTCATTGAAGAGATCCAAGAGATCTCATTGAAGAGATCCAAGAGAAGTCGGAATTCCAACCTCATTGAAGAACAAAATTTTGGATTTCTGACCTCCCTTGGAGTTAAGTTACAAGGTACCTCAAATTTCTACCCAGCCCTAGCAAACATTTTTTAAACACAAGAACCAAAATTGACTTGTCCAAAAGTGAAATTCAAGTGATGCGTGTGAAAATCTGGGCAATTTCATAAGAAAATACAAGTATTTGATATAAGAAAGCTATATCCTTCAAATCAGATCTGAATTGTTTAAGACAACCAAAACGCAATTGAGGACAAAATTCAATTTGCAAAGTGAGAAATCTAAATGAAATCTGATTTGTTCAAAATGAAATTACAAAGTGAAGAAGAATTGGATTTTGGATTTGCAAATCAAAAATCCTGGGTTGGGCAAAGTGAATTTGATTTGCTTTTCTTAAGTGGCAAAGGCTGGAAACTTTTAAAAATTCCAAAGGAGATCAGAATTCTGACCTCCCTTGGAACAGAATTCCAAAGGGGTTCAGAATTTTGACCACCCTTGGAATTTATTTCCAATATCCCCATGAAATCTGATCCATGATGAAACCAATTCCAAACCATGCGAATTCCTATCCAAGTTGGCCAAGAGGGAGAAAAAAAGTTACAAACTCAATGAAATTCAATCAAGTCGACCTTAAAAAAGGATTAGTTAAATTGCAATTTAAATAACTCCTAAATCAGGTCGGCCCATTCAATGGACATGCCTCTTGAGATTAAAGCCTATAACGGAGCGACTCAATCCTTCATTCTAACCATCAATGCAATTCAAACGCTAATTACAAGAGCAGAGCAGACCTTATAAGGTGCGAAAATCAGAGAGAGGAAATTGGATATTAAACCACCTTTGGCATTCAACAAAGATCGAACTCGCTGGGAAACAGTCAGGAGTTGAAAGTCAAGAAAATCTCCTAGCTACAGGTTGAGAGGTGCAAATTTTCGCAAACTTGGAACCTTGAGAGACTCGGAATTCCTTCAACATTTCAATCAAGTATGACTTGAGAATGAATTTGCAATGATAAATTTATGAAATCAAGTACCTTGCTGGGTGTTTTCAAGATGAAATTGAGTGTTTCAGATTCAGATGATCAGAAATAAGAATTCAAATCAGAATTAGAAATTGTTTGTAAAGAGCCTGGCTGGCTCTTAACTGCAAACTGATTTTTTGTATTGGTTTTTGCAATTTTTGGATTTTTGAACATATAAAATTTTTGGCAATTTTCTCAAAGTATATAATTGAACCAAACAACAATTTAATATAAACTCCACATGCTTGCTAAATTAACCAGTATGAATAATATCAATGTTTAATTGGCAATACATAATTTAATTATTTAAATTGGCACCTTGAAACAATTCGCAGCATGTCTGATAAAGTTACGCGGCCTCAAGGAATAATTCGAAACTTGCTGGAAGTTGACGCTAGCAGCATGTAATGGCTTCCAAGCTTGTAGACTCCTTGCGTTACAAATTGGTGAAGGTAAATTGTAATGGCAACCTTCCCTTAAACCTCATGCAGCTGAAACAATGATACGCTGCCCTCTTAATTGAATACAAACTCCTTCATAACCGTACGACATCTATTAATACACTAACCAAATGCAGCCAGCAACACAATTCATTGGTATTGAGACCAATTCAAAGTGCACAAATTCTTCAAAAGAAATTGACATTTCTTCAAGAAAAAAAGACCAAACCCTAAGCTCTTCTCCAAATTTGATTTTCACCAAAGATGATTTGCATAATAGAATATCATTGAAAGCATTGCTTTTGCCCCAAGCATTGCTTTTATAATAAAAGATATCTTCTCTCACACACTTTTCACTTACAAAAGACTTTGCTTTATGTGCACATTTGAAATATAATAAACTGTTATATTCCTCTTCACTTTAATGCTAAAAATGACCCTTTCATTAAAAAAATGTTATTCTGACACATGGGGTCCATGTTTTATGAGCTCAAAATTTAAAACTACTCAACCCGATTCCAACGAGCTATAACACCAAGGTGCCCAATAGACAATCCCAATAAAAATAGCAACCTTAGCCAATTTAATTAAATAATAATCATAATTCACCCATCTTGCGAAAACAACTGAGTAAGCATCCGAATCAAAATTTGGCAGCACAAGAGTGATCTTGATGATGAAAGATGATGAATGAACCTGACGGGGTGACTTACTAAAAATAGACACTCCCTCCAAGAATCTTGGAGTCCAAACCGGAAGCCGAAAATAAAATTTGAGAGTACCATATAACTCCTATAAATCATCTGAGCTCAGTAGAACCATATGTTGACTTACTATAATAGTAAGTCCCTCAAAACGGGGCCAAAACCCACAACAGGGTCCTCTAATCACCAAAATTAGCCTACAAGGACCCAATGATAGGCTAAATCCACTAAGTCCAATGCTCGCTCAAAATGGAGACATTACATTGTTTTATGACAATGCATGGGTTGGGTTAGGATTGTGAACAAGACAAAATCCCTTCATACAAATGCAACTCCAATGCCAAGTTGAAATCATGTGATTAGCAAGGGATGTTTAGTCATAAGAATATCTTAATTTTGTTCACATTTACCATTTTACAAACTTAACATAAGTGTTTTCTTGTTTTGCAAGGAGATGAAGAAGAGTTCAAGGACAAAGAGGAGCCATCGCAACGTCAAGGATACATGGATAGTCCAAGCGAAAGATGACTTCC
The DNA here is from genome assembly GCA_027943335.1 of Chamaecyparis obtusa. Lineage (NCBI taxonomy): Eukaryota > Viridiplantae > Streptophyta > Pinopsida > Cupressales > Cupressaceae > Chamaecyparis > Chamaecyparis obtusa. Next base: position 75,932 of record BSBK01001314.1, read on the forward strand.
AACATGGAGATGAAAAGCAAGAGGTTGTTCAAGGTCAAGCCTCTTCATGTGCAAGGATGATTCCAACACCAAGGTCAACATGGGAACATCAAAAAGGCATTTGCAAGTCATTCATCGAGCTAGCAAGGAGGTTTAAGGTTGGAAATCAAAAGTGAAAATGGAAGTGCAAGAGCAATAGCTTGCAAGGGAAAGGATTATGAGATGCCTTGCTTACATTTTGCCTTGCGAAATGGTTCAATGTCTCATAAAGAAGGCATCATTGATGAGATGATCAATGTTCTACATCCATATTTGTTGAAAACCTCGACCAAGGATGATGATCAAATTGCAAATATACACATCTCATGAAATAAGGAAAATCAAGATGTAAATCAAGTTTAAAGAAAAAGTAATTGCAAGGAAAAATGAAGGTTGGCAAGTTCAAGTCATGAGGGAAGATTAAGGCCAAGATACCAAGACAAGTACAAGTTCAAGAACATCTCAATGAGAAGAATTTCAAAGTTTGGAGGATAAGGAAGTGGAGTTGAAACAAGATAAGCACGCTGAGGTGGCAGACCTTCATCTCCAACATTCTGGTTATTCCTCTTGATGTGAGTTTTGTTCCACTACAACATGCAGAATCAAATACTTAGTATTCCGAGATGAAACACCAAATCTCCAACTCTCACTTGAATATGGATGCTCATATGCTAAACAATGTATACAAATTGTGTGATGAAATGAGACAACCTCAAGGTTCCTTCTTATTGTGGACTTTCACTCAGTTATAATGATGTGATATGCTAATTATCACAAAGGGACTTGCATTGTTCATTCAATGGACATCAAATTGACTTTAACTTCTTCTCACCAAACAAATGACTTGCAAAAGGAAAGGTTTTAGAGAATTTAATCTAACTCTAAGAATATCAGACAATGTTGATGATGGGGTGAGCCTCTAACTAGTCCTTGCTTCGTCGTGTCAACAAGGAATATGAGGGTGCTAGCTTCTAAGGATGCGGGAATGATTTTCACATTGTCAATATTCATTCAAATACCCTATGAAGGCGCAATCTAAATGAACATCTCCAATAGAAGTTAAACACATATAATTTAAGCCCAGACTAACCTTGCACTACTACTTACAATCAGCAAGTACCAAAAGGTATGGAGACTAGCTCCACCACAAATCACCATTCAACAATATCTTCCATCCATCTACTTCTATTCAACAAGAAATGAAATCCTAATCTAAGTGAGACATGAAAAGAACCATTCAATAATCCAAAATGATATATCCAACATGCAAGCACAACAATGAATAGAGAACAATTTTGGTACTACTTTGGCAACAATTCTCCAACATAAACCCCCTTACAAATGATGTGAGCAAGTCTTTATAGAGGGGCTCAATTACAATGAATGGCCAAGATCAATTTGAAATCAAGGGTCAAGATTAAACCACATAAGCCCTAATTAGGGTTTCCATAACCATAGCTACAAATACTAAATGCCCACCCAATTACAATTAAGCGCCACCATGTGGGCCAATAGAAAAATTACATTGCCTTCATGGGTCAATAAAAAAATAGTGGATGCACCAACAAATGGGCCTGTTAGTTCCCAAAACTACAAATTGGAAATCTTATGAGCTTGCCTACTCAATTATGGGATTCTCTAGCTGTCTTGGCCAACTAACGGGAGTAATCGATGATAATCCTCCTCCCTTACACTTTAGGCTCTGCAGAACCATGGCGGGTAAGCCTACACCTTAACCAGACTTCTTGGCTTAAGGCTTTTTATAGCAGATAGTAACATAAATAGAACTTATGTTCTCTCTCAAGATGGCAAGTGGATACTTGAGACAGATCAAATCGTGAGTATCACAATTATTGAATGTTGTTTAAATTCTATTATAGAAATGCTTTTGAAAGAATGTTTTAAAATAATTTATTATTTGGTTTGAAATAAATATTGATGACTGCTTTCTGCTTGTAATTTTTTAAACAGAGACTTCAACTTAAGGATAATAGATCAGTGCCTTTCTTCTATTGGGCAATAGAGACAGTTCCTTTTTAATCCTATGTACAACTAAGTGAGACAGAGAACACCACCTAAATGCTCCTATCAACTGCTCCTCTTTAATGTCTTTGATTATTTTATTATGCTACAATCAGTCTTATTGAGTTTAACCCAAGCTTAATGAGCCCAATAAGATAGAATTAATAGAGCCTAATAATTCTAATTATCAAATTACAAAATAATGGAAATAATTTCCAAACATAAAGTTTTAAAGCAGCTTTATCTTCTGGAGATAAAATCAAAAAGGACTGATCAATCAAGAACGATCAAATCCATAACTCCAAATTAGAGAAAATAACTAATTTATATTAATGCTCCATAAAGTCTTATGTACAATAGATTACTTGCTGAAAGTGCAGTAGAAAATAATAAGTTTTTTACATTGTTAATTATTCTTCTCTACCTTTACATTTTACACCACATATATGTGTGGATGAATGGTTTTCACACCCCTTTAGGGTGAAGAGACACCACCCTATGCTAAAATTTAAAAACTTCTTTTGAAAAAACTAATCAGAAAATTAACTAATAACTACCTATCTTTCGGATTTGGACATGGTCGAAAACCCAAAACACCTCGTGAAAAGCTAAGATTTTGACTGGAGCTTGGAAATTGGATTTCCTGAGCTGGGTCTTTTTTATATTTTCAATTTTTTATCGTTTTCAGTCTCTGTCGACATCATCTTCACAATAGGTCAAAATTCCAGCATCTCAGAAACTTTTGCTCGCAGAATTTTGATTGTTCCTGTCACAGAGCTTCCTTCCTTAATCCCTCAACTTTTAATTGAAAAGTAATATAATTTTGTATCCCATTTTATGTATTCCATCGTCAATTATTGGGCATAAAGTTCAAGAGGCCATTTTTTAGGGTTTTATCACTATATAGGACTCCAAATTTTGCCAAAAATTTAGAGCTCCAACAAGGGCAAAGAAAAAAATTGCAATATTTTGTGGGCCAATGAGAAGAGCGGTTAGGTAGAAGCTTGTAGAAGAAGCCACCATTTAATGAACCAATAAGATGATGCCACTTGTATTTACACCCAAGCCATCTCTAAGAATATTTGTTTCCTTTATCCTTTCCTCTTTTGGTAGATTCAATGAATCTAGACACAATATGATGAAGTTCTTCCATTAGGACACTTGACACATTCTCACTGGTTGAGGAAATGGCTGCCACCTCAGCATGCTCACCCTATAGACTTGATAAATACCCCCTTTTGATAATGGGAGATCATTGTTAAGTCTTCAATTGTGATGGCTCATATTCTCCAATTGCTTCATCTTCATGAATTATCTTACTTGGATGAGCTTCTTGCTCTTCCCCTAGGATGTCTTAGAGTCTTTCTCTTGCCTTAATCTTCTAAGTTGCTCCAACGAATGGATTTCAATTCAGCCTTCCTTCCAATGCTAAATATATGTTGGTGTGATGATGGAGGGTTTGCATACCACCAATGCTTTGATCTTCTAAGTTGTCTTCTTGAATGTGCTGATCCTTTTTATCTCATTTGAACTTTTGATTTTCGTCCTCCTTGCTTTCTCCGGGGGACCTCTCTTTCCCATCTTCTTGGCTCTAGACTTTGAGCTCTCACCACCTTTCTCTCTAACCTGCAACAAACAACCCTTAGATTTTGATTTGATTATATGAAAATTAAATTAAGATATAAGGTTGTTACATGCTGATGCATGAAAATCAGACCTCTGCAATTTTATATCAGACTTAAAATCTAGTCAATCTAGGGCACAAAATGATATGAAAGCATTGAGAATTTGATTGAATTTCTATCCTAGATGCCCTAGCGTCCTTACCAACTCAATTTCAATCTGAAATTAACAAAAAAGGGACTGTGTTGTGAATGATCAAAGTCTGATACAGAATTAGGTGGAGCTGAAAATCACTGTTTATAACAACAAAGATAGAAATTTCAAGCCTTATGACGACTTTTCTTTAATGCAGGCCTTGAAATCGTCTATGATGATTGAAATCAGACTTCAACTTGGCTGATAAACTCTTAAAATCTTGAGTATTTGCACTGGTAATCACTTGGAGTCTCAATCTTTTGTTGATAAATGCTGATAGAATTAGAAATCTGGTTTTAACTCGCCGATGGAGGGTCTGAAATCAGAGCTTTGTCGCTAGTAAATGCTAGTGAATCATCAACCCCTGGCCTGCAAATTTGAAAAAAGGTGGTGTAGATCGAACTTTATCAACTCCTTTATGCAGGCCTGCAATGAAATGATTAGAAAAAACACTGTATTCTGCCCCAGCTGGTTTACAATTCTCAGTTATGCCTGCAATCAGATCTGAAACAAGATCTTTGCAAGGTAGAAATGGCACTGCTTTTACAGTTGATGCCTTGAATTCACTTCCCCAATGTGATGCTGATTGGTTTCAAATTTGGACTAACATTCATTAAATGTCTAGGTTGGTGATTGCATCTTGCATTAAATTTAATCCATCCTTGTGATTTCAAATTTCAATTTTGAGGCCCATTGATTAGGTCGCACTTTATCATTCCCTGTGATAGCAGATCATCATTAAATGTCTGGCCTTTTTGGGTTAAGCTTGAGGCATGCTTGAGAGTGTGGCTGGATTTTTATTGAATTTCAAATGCCATATATTAAATGTCCAAGCCTCTCCTTGCTTAATTGGTGATTTGCATTGAATTCTAATCCCATGTTTATTTATTCAAGGCCCTTGGATTTGGATCTGCATTAAAATTCAACCCTTGGATTCGAATTTCATTGAACTTTGAGCCTCCTCCAGCATACATACTTCATTTAGGATCGATGCCTAGAGCTTAGAGCCCACACGTTTGGGCCTTGTGACCAAAAATATTTGAATTAAGCTTGGGCGCCTAGATTGGGGCTGAATTTTAATTGATTTGGGGCCTAATTAGGCCACACGTTATGTGTCAAAGAGGGCCCTTAAATTTGATTAGGCCTGATCCATAACTTCTGGGCCATACATTTGATGTTTTTGGGACCCATACCTCGAACTTTGAGTCCATACGCTAGGAACTTGGGACCAAAATGGGCCACGCGTTATGTTTAGGGCCTTGCTGTTTGAAGTTTGGTTGAATAAGGCCAGATATAGGCCACACGCTTCATGTTTAGGCCTGGCCTATTAACTTTCAGCCCACGCGTTTCATGATAGGGCCACACGCTTGACTTAGTCTCAGATTTGGGGCGGGTCCTATATAATTAAGGCTCTGATATACATCGAGATTAGGCCCAAATGGGCCACACGTTTCAATTTGGGGCTCAGGCTAAGACTTTAAGACCCACATGGTTGCTTATAGGGCCCATCTCCATTCAAATTTGGGTCTGGTCTATTGTGTTTAGGGCCGGATTTAAGTTTGTTTGGGTCTGATTTAAGGGCCAATGCCACACATTAGGTATGGGCACACGCTAGCTTATAGGTCTGGTCTTAATTAAGCCATAAGTTAGGCATTGGGGCTACGTTTAAGCCCATTTTCATTTGAATTTAGGCCTGGTCTAATTAGACCAAGCCCACACGCTAATGCTGGGGGCTAATCTTATTGATTTTAGGGCCTCATGCCCCCATTTTAGATCACATGTTACCTTTTAAGACCATATGCCAGCCTAAGGGACCCATACACTATATTTAATAACCCAATCCAAGCCATGGAGATCAAACTAAGGTCTGGTCTAAGCAGACCAGACCCACACGTTATGTTTCAAGGGCTACTCCTCATTGATTTGGGGCCTCAGCTTAAAGTTTAGAGCCACACACCTCATTCGAGCAAAGAATAGGCCCTCCTATGGGTCGAACTAGTCCGTGGATGCTTGACTTTTGGCCCATGAATTTAATTTGTAGGCCCGCGTAATATGGTAGAGGGACTTAATGATTGGTTGAGATTTTATCACCCTCTTCCCCTTGCATTGTTTCTTCCTTTCTTCATCAAATTCATGAAATTGAGTTGCTTTCTTCATCCAATAAGACTTAATTTCTTTCCTTTGCCACATGGGGAGCTAGAATCCACTCCCTTATATGTCAATCGCCAAATGAAAAGGTGGAATCCACTCTTTTATGTGGCAAACTTGCCACGTGAAGAGGTGAAATCCACTTCTCTATGTGTCAATGTCACTTGAAGAGGTGGAATCCACTCTTTGATGTGGCGAACCTAGCACTTGAGAAGGTGGAATCCACTCCTCTATGTGTCAACACAAAAAGGGGAAATATTATTTTAATCTTAGCAATAATTTTCTTTTTTATTTCCCTTTTACGACGATTTACTTTGGCAAATATTTATATTTTTGGCTCAATTTTTAATTTCATTTCCTCACTTTCCACACTTTGCCAAATTTCATCATTTTTCCAATTTTTGACACTTAGCCAAATTTTGCCAGTTTTTCCAAATTGTGACACTTGATACTTTGGGAAGGCTTGCAAAACTCTAAATTGTTGCCAGAATTGCTCTACCACCTAGACCTACCAGCAAAAAGAGGAGGTCCCCATTTGCAATGGGGCGATGGTGTGAAAACCTCACAACAATTCCAAGTGGCATGAGGAATGCATAAAATGTTTTACCCGCATTGAATTTTTTCATTGGTCCATCCTCGAGAGATTACGTATTCAATGCAATGTAATTTTCTCATTGGTCAGCATTTAATGCTTGTAGGTGGTAGTTACATTAGGGTTGTGTTGGAATAATCTAGGTCATTGATCTTGAATCAATCCGAGTCATTCATTGTACTTGGAGCCTCTATATAAGGCTGGCTCAAATCATTTGTAATGGGAGACTTAAAGAAATTGTTGTCCAAAAAAATTCTAATTCATTGTTGATTTCATGGTGAATACTTGTGATGTTTTGGAGCGTTGCATGGTTTCCATATTTCTCACTTAGTTTTAATGATGTTTAAGTTGAGTAGAAGTTAAAGTTATGTAATTTAAATAGATAATGAAAGCTATTGTTGTTGTTGATTCATGGTGAAACATTAAGTTCATACCTACTTCTAACAATAGTGCAAGATTAGACTGAACTCCATTACAAAGCACTTAACTTCAATTGTTTCATGCTCATTGATTTGCATGTTTTATGGTTTTGATGTGTATGAACAATTTGAAAATCATCCATGCACCCTTAGAAGATGGCACCTTCTCTTGTGCCAAATGTTTAAATTGGTAAAGCAAGGATAGGTTTAGTTTCACCACAGCATCCATAGTGTCTTACATCGGTAGGATTAGAGGTAGAAGTAGCTTAGATTCCTAAACCTACATTTCGTTTGCACTTTTTTTTCCAATCATTGTTAGAAGTAGTTGATGCACTCCTATTACCATATCATTTGCATTTAGAAAGTTGATAGAACCTCCACAGAAGACTAACGTAAGCCCCAAGTGATTACCAGCAAATCAAATCACATCCATTGATTTATATCCAACAAGAAGTCCCTAGTCTGCAGTGTAAACCTTGGGGTTGCCTTATTTGATCACACAATCGCCATATTGTTTAGCATATGAGGTTTCCTTGTTCAAGAGAGGATAGGATACATAGTATTTTATTCTGCATGTTGAAGTGGTCATAAAACACACATCAACTGTCTAAAGTATGTGAATGTTTAAGATTCATTATACTAGGTGGGTCTCTCTTTTCAGTTTGTATTTTGTCCAGTGATCATATTGATCCTTGGATATATGTCCTCTTGTTACAGGTGTGCCCTAGAGGATGGTACTGTTATTCTAGATTGCTCCTTACATGATTACATGACTATTGTTCTATGACTTAGTGCCTTGCTATTGTTTGTCAATTGTCATGACTATATTGTGAATGGCTATTATTCTTTACATATTTCCTTTAACATTTTATGACAATTTGTAGACAACTTACTATACTCGTCAAAATATCTCACACTGTCAATTTATGGTGCTTGAGCACTTGCATTCTTGCACATTCCTCCTTCCTATCCTCTGGCATACACCCTATAGATTTTCATGGCATTGTCATGTTCTTGTCCTCTACTCTCTACAACAGTATGTATTATGATGTATGATGACTGTCATAAGCTTAATGTTTATAGGCTACATGACTATCCTTTTGTGATGGTTGTGCTTTCAATGATGATTATGCTTGACAATGATGACTGCGAATGTGTGAAAGGTATTTAATATTGTCATGTTCAACAATCTCTATATTGTTTCTACTAGTATCTTGCCAATGTCATTAATGGTGAATATCAGGCTTATCATATGTTATTCATTTGTACCTTCATAAGGTTGTCACTGTTTTTCTTATTGCATTGACTATTCCTTGACATGTAGGGTATCTGTGAGGTGTATTCATATCTCAATTTTTTTCATGGTTATTCATAAGGGAACACGTCCTATACTTTTCTGCATACCCACTGCCACCATCCTAACAGGTCTGTGAACAACATGTTATCCTCTTTTTATTACCTCTTTGCACTTTCCTATCTTTTAAATTCTATATCTGTCAGGAGCATCTGAAAATTCGGAGCCCAACTCATCCTTCTTGAAGGTTGACATGTTCTTATTAGTGATGGGGATTTAAATCCCAAAAATTTGGATGAAAATTTACTTACATTCAAGCAGCAGTATAGAAATGAATGGAACATAGTCATCTTTGGATGTATTTCAGATGAATCTTTACAATGAACAGAAGAGTTCAAAGATTTGTTAATGGAGAAATATATGTTAGAGATTTCCTTTGTCTACTATGGTGGGAATTTACAAGTCCTCTTAAACATCTATGCCAACTAAGCATTTTTTTATTTTCTGATGAGAAAATGATTAAGTTTAAAACAAATTCTAGATTACAGTGAGACCCACTCAGTTTAATTTGGATGTAAGATTCTGGCTACCAGGAAGTGTCATTTTCATCACTGTTAAGCATAACTAATCATAAGACACACCTGATGGAAACATGCCGAAAACGAGCAAACCCATAATCACGCATAAGACACTAAGCATACATGCAAGACATAAGCATACATGAGAAAGGCAAACATATAAAACACACATGGAGTAAACGCGCTAAAAATACATCAGACATGAAGCAAATACATGTAAGATACAAAGCGTACGCAGGACACAAAGCATACATGAGAGAAGAACACATGGAGTAAACATGCTGAAAACACATCAGACACGAAGCAAATACATGTTAGATGCAAAGCATACACATAAATACTGATACACATAAGACAGAAAGCATGCACATAAATACACATAAGACACACACATCTAGAATTGCAATGTTGGCCTACTAGAGTTTAGTTTTGATTTACTTAAGAATAGATCTGAACAGTTAACCCTGATTGAATGACAGTTAAAGTAGGTTTTTCCGGCAGGTTGGCAGAATTAATTCCCTGATACCAATTGTAATGTCCCCTTTTGGGATACACCTGATTTTTGCTCAAAAATAGTAATTCCAACAATACAATTTATTTACAAGAAATACTCCATAAATAAATTACAAAATTGCTATGAAACTTATAGAAAATTGTAATTAATTAACATCAAATATTATGACCATAAATAATCCCTATTGAATACAAAATATCCTAAATGCATCTGGATCCATTTCATAGTTCTTCCCAACAGCCAACCATATTATGAAATTAGATGGGAAACTGTGATAGGGCACCGGGAGCCTATCATCCTCAATCAAGCCCAACGGCACGGAATGAGCCTCCGAGTCATTCAGCCCCTTGGCCCAATATATTGGCACATCCATCTTGGGGTTGGCGTACTTGATAAGGGAGCCAGTACTGCTGCTTCTCCCTATCGTACATTTCGCATTGATTCCAGAAGCGATTGCTTGTTGGGAATCAAATGGATAAATCACTAACATATATCTTCAAGAATCGGCAATTTAATTCAATAACTAAATTAAACTTTTAACAGTTGTATAAATAAATAAACAATATATACATTCATGCTGCATACCAATCACTTGATTAATATCGTACTCTGTTGTATCTTACTGTATTACAGTCAGAATCAGATTGTCTTGTTTGATATTTATTTCCAATAGATATTATACGTCTAAATTTCCTTGATGTCTTCACAAATGGATCGATCTCCTTTTTATATCTTTGGTTTTGGGGGAGGGTCACCTCTTTTCACTAAAAACATCTCTTTTGCAAGGGATACATCCCCTCTTAATTCAAGTGTTGCCTTATTATAATGCTAATTGCTACCAACTAATCATATTTGTTTAGGAAGAGCTGCCCCACTAGTCTTTTGTTAATATTGGTCACTACTTTTAATGGATTGCTTGGCTTTTATTCCCTTCGCCCAAGTAAAAGGGCAGCAATTGCAGTTACTGCTGTGATTTGGTAAGGACTGCAATTATGTAGGAGGCATGACATAGAGCCTTCTCCAAGCAACTTGTGTGTGAGTCCTTTTTTAACTGCTCTTTTGTGGCCTTCTGGCAAGGTTTGCTTATCCTCCTCAAGCACTTTAAATTTTGTTTGTTATGCAAGTTAGCTAGGGCAATGGAGGCCAAATGTTTCTCACAGGATTGTGATGCCACTATTCAGGGCTCCACGTATGAAGGAGCAGTTTCAGACCATTGTCTTTGCAATGCATTCCTTCATGGCTTTCGATTCGCATTCAAGTCTTGCAATCAGGGTGTTAGGCTGCAATTTGTTCTTAAATCTTAACCATGGCAAGGGTATGACATTTATTTAAGAGGATTGCTTGCTTGGTAGAGTTTCCTGATAGGGAAACCGATGCAAGAGCATCTTGGGTTGGCTCGGTGACTACTTTGGAGATCTTGGAGGAGTGCTCGGTAGTTGCTTTGGAGAGTTCTTGGAAGGGTATTACTCGGTTGCAGTGTTGGCAGAGGGGCTCGGTCGAAGCAGTGTTGCTTGGTTTCAGTATTGACTGAGGAGCTCGGTCATTGAAGGACTCGACAAACTTCTGTGTCTCGGTGTTTATTTCTGGTGCTTGGTACTCTTGTTGCCAACTAGTTTGGAGTGGCTCCATGTTCTTGCTCACCAACTGGTTTATTTTGATGAATCGGCTTGGCCGACTGGTGCATTTAATTTGGGTCGCGCTCCTCGAGTTGTGGATTGACCGTTGGACGTGTGGGGACCTAAATCTGGCGTGTTGTATTCTCCTAGGTGGATCTGGAGGCCGACATGGAGAGTTAATTGTTTGTAAGGCTATGTGAGAGCCGACTGATGTTGCATTTAATATTTATTTGTAAGCCGACTTGTGGCTGTGTAGTATTTAAGGAGGGTATGGGTAGAGTAGATGAGGGAGGTAGCAGATTAGTGATCAGTTTGGAGTACCAGAGGTCGATCTGTAAAGATTAGCAGAGTTAGTAGTTTGCGAGCTTAGGAACAAGAAGATTGCTTGGTGGCCCGTGTGCACAAGTTTAGATCTTGTTGGGGTTCCTACCAGATTGTTGTAGCCTGTTGTTGCAGATCTGGCTAGCTAGGGTTAGGCTTTGGAGTTGGATCTTGAGGGATCTTGCAGAACTGTTTCTTGCTTTGTTTTTGGCCGTAACCGGGAAGGCCTTACAGCCCGGCACATATCATGTAATCAATTGTTGATGAATAAAGATATCTGTTTTCTTTCAGATCTGGTTTCCTGTCGTGATTCCATTGTGTGGTTGGTTAGCTAGGGGCTTGGACATCTCCTTTGGGGATTCTCTTGGCCTTGCACTGCATCAGAAACCAACAAAGGCGCAGATCTAAATTCAAGTCCGGGCATGTAACCTCACATTGGGGAACATGTGTTAGTGCCTTGGTCTTCTAGAAAAGTGAACTCTCCATGTGTATAAATTGTGTATATTCTTATCCAGTAGTTTTGTGAATATTGTATGTAGGCAAAGGGCAAGTAGAGATTGGCCTCAATCAGAGCTGCTGGTAAGAGGTTACATTCACTGAGTATTGTTTTATCCAAAGAAATCCAGCAGTAACTTTAGACATTTTTGGTGACTGGAGTCGAAAGGGTGGGTTTTCAGTGGGTGTACAGAAATATGTTGATTGAGTTATTTTAGTTATATACTGAGAATCGTCTGAAATATTTTGGGTTCCCTTTGATTTGTACTTAGATTATTAATCATATTAGGGTAATTGTCCTTTCTATGAAATGGTTCCATAAGAAATAATAGTAGGTGAAATGGGTATGAGGGGAATTATGTTAAACAAAATTGGGGTGTGTATGGTAAACGAAATGGGTTTGTGTTGTTTTTTATTCTTTCCAGAAAAAAAAAGCTGGCAGTTCACAAATTATATCCCTGTAAACCAAGATGGGGTACGTGAGAAAACATAGTGTATAAAATTGATATCTGTAAAATTGTATGGAAATTCAAAATAAAATACAAATTTGTGAATAGGATGAATATGTGACAGCTTGTTTCATAGACAAATCAAGGGATGTAGGTTCAGTTTTGGTGTCCGAGTGGTCTGTGGGATAGATTCTATTTATTACATTTCTAATGGGCATGTACCAAAGATCATGTTCTGATGGTAAAGGGCACTTATAATAGGCCGTGTTCTTTTAAGTGATAGCAGTAGGTTGCCTGGATCAGATGACTCTTCCAAACTGATACATACTGTTAGGTCATTAAGTATGTGACATTCTTTGACTTGTACAATAGGCCATGTGTGGTCCAGCATGGATATTATTCTTAACTAATGACATTTAGATAGGGGCTCTGTGATATTTATGAGTGTTAGAGGTTCTATAACATTTTCAAAGAGTTAAAGTTTGAGTACCATTTGTTGAGAGATGGTCTTGTCAGAGTAATTGAAGAATTTGGAGTAATTTTACTTTTTAGAAGATGTGGGTTTCTGGATGGGATTTAGAGAGATTGATATAATAGATAGTGAACTGTGGAAAGGAGTTGAGTTACCTGCATAAGCACATTTTTATTTCCTATGTCATGGTAGATGGAATATCCGTTTGATGAATTGTTCATTCAACACTAATTTGAAAGTGTATAAGGTCTCAAGGAAACTAAGAGTCATTTTCTCATTGTATTCAGAATGGTCTACTCTGCTGCATACGACATATCCCTGGAATTTGAGCTTGTGGAAATCCCTTCTTATGCCGAGGAAAAGAATTTGAACTAATAATATGGAGTCCCTCTCTGCCTCAAATCAAGTAAGAAACCTAGGAAACACAAGAAATTTGATTTGGACTAAGCAATCCCTTCAGATGCTTATCATTCATCAATCAGCTCATCAATATTCTGGAACATGTCAACTGTTTTGTTCAAACAATTGTGATAGATTTAGCAGCAAATTACCATATAGATTAAAAAACAATATATCTCGAGAGAACAACTTCATCCTTGAAATAAACCCGACATGCTTTTCACTTCTAATTAAAACAATACCATAGATCCCTGACAATCTAATGTAAGTGCTCTTGTTTTGAGGGAGACACATTCCAAAGCTTCTGAACCAATAACTAATTTTCTATTCTAACTTATCCAAGTTGTGGGCATGATATACCCCTGAATTAGCACAAATCTCCTACATTATGGTGGGAGGTGGTCGGTTTGGATTACCCATACTAGGGTTTTGGAGATAATGGTACGGTTTATATTCTGCTTGAACTATTAGCATAATCATAGATAATATCTAGAATAGTAAATGCTAATTACCCATACTAGGGTTTTGGAGATAATGGTACGGTTTATATTCTGCTTGAACTATTAGCATAATCATAGATAATATCTAGAATAGTAAATGAGAAGTACTGTAAGGCCCTGCTTGTGCCACATGCAAAATGAGTTTTCCTTTAATTTTGGGGCAAAATGTTCGTGTCTCGAGTCTAAATGAAATATATTGACTTTTCCTCTTTGTTTCTTAAGTTGCCTTGCTTCCACTCTGCTGCATTTCTGTGCCAAAATCCCTGAGAAATTGGATTATTCAAGCTTAATGGCAAAAACTGTGAAATCCCTGAGAAAATTGAGCTATTCAAAGTTTCTACACTTTTTGCCTTAGTACATGCTAATGATGGGCCACAGAGTATGATTTGAAATGATGTAAAAATATATATATATATATATATATAGGGTTTTCTCCAAAAAGCTTAAATAAGCAACCAAAATGGAATAAAAAAATCTAATGCTGGTGCTTAACTCTGTGAGAAATTGTCCTTCAATTGAATTTTGAAAGTCTACGGTTCCATACTTCTATGTTTGCATCAGGCACACTTTAGAAACTAAGGCTTATTACATGCTCTGTTATAAAGTGGCTTAGAGGATGAATACTGGTTACTCAGATCTCTCTATTTACCTTCATTCATCATGATGGTTCAGTATACAAATACAACCTTTACTTTTCAATTATGCTATGGTTGCATCTCTAGATGTACCGTTGAATGGATTAAATGATAAATCCATTAGGAAATGGCTAGAAGCGTAAAATCCACTAGGTTGACATCTTTATCCATCTTCATTCATCTAGATAACGAAATCACTACCTGTCCTGTTCTTGTAAACTTCAAGAGGTTCCTCAGTGTTGTATACTTGAAACACTCATTTTCTCTTAAGAATGGACCCATAGTCTCTGTATTGTACTGCACCACGCGCGCACACACATGGTTAGACATTTAATTTTGAGTTGTTTATTTCTTCTAATATAGTGAGATGATATATTGCAGGTTAACCTGACACAGGACTTCTACTGATAGATTCATTTCTTGCAACCATAATAATTCTGTTGTCAAGGTTAGAAATTCCAAGACCTTGTATATCACCATTAAATTTCTTCATGGAGTCAGGGCCATTGCTGAAAGATAACTTCTTGGAAAGGCTCCAGGAAAGATGTAATACATTCAAGAAACTTTTAGGACCTTTCACAGCGTTTTTGGGCCAAATAATGTACTTCTGAAGTTTGTTTTTTTAACAACTGGCGAGTCATTTTAAGGATCTGTATCTGTTCCCTTTGCAACTTGAATCTGGTAGTAAATTCAATGGAGTGAAGTGTGAAACCAAAACTGCACTTCAAGTGTACAAACTGCCATGCCCTTGTGGTTGCTTATCTATCACAATGTGGCACATGCCACAGTTTTAAAGTGTTATCCAATTTAGGCTTTTAGCCTCAATTGTGTATTGAATCTTATTTATGGGGTATGCTTGTGTCAATTTTAGCCTTGTGTCATGTTTGTCCCAGGTTTCTAAAGTTTTATGTCTAACAAGTTTCATAATTTTCAACCCTCAAAGCCCTCCAATATTGTATTTTGAAATGACAAAGGTTTTGTTGTGTCAAGTCTTTCTTTATTTATTTATTCTTTTTCAAGGTTACAAAGGGAGCTTTTTATGAGAAGTGGATATCAAACGGAAAAGTCACTTGTTCTTTCATTTAGGAGGGAATTTTGAGTTCTTTTGTTCAAAAGTTTCTTAACTCCAGGCCTAACCCGTGGTCTAAGATGGGATTAAGGACTGTAAGTTTTGAAGCCCTGGCTTCATGTTGTTTCTCAATGGCCGCCAAGGAAAGAGGAGATAACAGCAAGTTTGAGAAAGAAAAGAAATGACAGATCTGTGCATAGATAAGAGCAGATCCCTTGCCAAAACAGCAGATTTGGGGAAGGGACAGCATGTTTTACGGAGAAATTTTGGATGTAATGGCCCTCATGCCCGTGTTCAGAAGAGAAACAGCAGTGGCTGCCAAGAACAGCGAGTTCAAAGCACAAGAATGGCGGCCTTTCTTTGTGAAAATGTGACTGTTTTACAATAAGAGAACAAGTTTAAAGTGGAAACAGCAGTCAAGAGGGAGAGAACCTTGGTTAACTTGATTATGAACAGTGGGTTTTGAGGAGTTCAACAGCAGTTGGTAGATTTAAAAGGAGTTTGCAAGCAAATAGGAACGGGTTTTCATGATTGAAGGTAGGGTTTCAACTCACGTACTTCAGTGCCTTAGTGTGTTGTTGATCTCCTTTCATGTTTTGTTTGATAGATATTTCTATTTCCCAATCTTCATGATCCTTCCTTCATGCATGGGTGGTTTCTTGAAAAGACCATTTAAATTTTACATTACCATCAAGGAACTGTGATTGTTGTGAAGAATATTTACTGTTTAATAAGTATTTTCTGCGAAGATAATTCTCAAAAATATATTGAGGACAGTCAATAAGAGTGAATAAAACAGTCATGATTAAGAATATAAGACCACTGTCATTGTGAAGAATCAGAGAGAGTGAATGTTAAAGAATGTTGAGAACAGTAAACCATGTAGTGAAGAGTGTTGAAAGAAGTGTGTAACTGTTCTGAGATGAGGTTGTCACTGCTTTCCAAGATCTGTGTGTGTTCTCTGAAGGTTTGTTGTTGTTTTAGCAGAGGTACCACTGTTATAGAAGAGAAGAGGAGTATTGTCACCATTAGGACAGAGATGTTCAAGTCTGTCATGAATTAACAAGAGAAAGGAATTGTCATGATGAAGGATATGAGATAAATAACAGCAAAAATTCACTGTTAAAACAGTAAATGACATGACATAACAGGGAACAGAGCTTGCAAAGGTCTTATAGCAGTCAAAGTGGTTTATAACAGTGACTGTAATGTTGCAAAGGGAAAATGAATGTTGAAATCAAGGAACAGATCTAAGACAATGAGAATAAAGATATTCATGTTGTGAAAAGCTAAACAGAGGACAATTTTGTTTTAAAAGATCATTCACTTTGCCATTATGACAGTCACAAAATCAACAAGAAGTGTTTTGAATTCAAAGAAAGCGACCAAGAGTCTGAAAGAACACAAATAACGAACAGTGTTTTTGAATGTCATAAAAGTGATCAAAGAGTAGGTGTGTTCATTAGACAGTGGACAAGGTAAAGGGTATAAGGACAATGTAAAGTCTCCAAAACAGAGATATCACATTTTAAGATTCTTAGTTGGATTGGAGACCATCAATGACATATGCTTATGCAAGCGATATAATACAGTTCTAAGGATTTAACTTTTAAGGCTTTCTAAACATCAGAGAACACGACTGTCAAAAGTTTGGCCAAGACAAATGACAGTGATAAAAGCATTGAGTTAACTGTCATAAAAAAACATTGTCTAGATAAGACAATACAATGAATCTATGAGGACATGATCACAGTCTAAGCTAGAAAGCATCAATGAAGGACAGTGAAATACATAGCAGCAGTAAAGTATTGAAGTGACAGTGGTAAGCAATGATGAAAAACAGTGAATCAAAGATAATGAGCAAGAAAGTGGTTACATCATCAAATAATAGTACAATGACAGAGAAAAGGAACAGTCATTTCATTCAAGAAAGGAATGATGGCAAGGTCGTGAAGATTAAAAAGTGCTACAATGACAGAAGAACATTAATATTGACAATGCGTAAAGTTGTAGATCATTTAGGATTTTATAAATGACAGCCATACACCAAAAGAGGGAACAGTCATGAGCAGTGTCATAGAAGAGATAATGAAGCTGCTAGAAAGATAAAATCGAAAATCATATAGCAGTGCAACAGCAATGAGTGCATGGATCTTCTCATGACAGTAAGCTGTAAGTGACAAAGTTGGAAGTATTCATAATTTCATATGCACGAGGACAACTCAAACACAAGGTTCTCAAAAAGTGTAACAGAGGCACTGTCATATAGATAACAGAGAAAGGTTTCACTGACGTGTGGAACAGAGATAGAGACACATCACTGTCGAACATAGCAAAGAAATGTACAAGGAATGTTCCAACCCTGAATATCTGAAACAGTGAGGTGTGACAGCAATAAGAACGTCAAGGAGGAATACTTCATGGGACAACTGATTAAAAGGGGGAAAAGACATTTGAATTTCAAATTTGAAATATCATCACATTAATGAGAGTCCTAATTTTAGGGAGGCAATGGCAGTTACATCAGTAATGAAGGCTTTCATTTTGGGAGAGAGGCTTTAATTTTGGGAGAGAGGCAGAGTTCAAATCAGTTAGGACTACCATTGATGCAAATTTCAAATTCAAAAGGGGTCGGCCAAAGAAAAGATGCACATTTTGGAGAGGTTTTTGAGGCCTAATCAGTAGTCTTACCCCTGATTTGAAGGCCCGCATGGGTAGGTTATCAACTTAGGAGAGTTTTAAGGCCATAAACAAATGGTTTATTTTAGTTTTGACCCCTATTTCAAGGAGATTCCAAATTCGCTCGACCCCTAGGAGCCAACTCAGCACACAAGCACCTGATTTTGAGGATGAAGAGCAATGAGTCAGCAGGACACACGGAGTTTCCAGCCAGCCAAGTAGGGACAGCAAGCAAGCATTCTTCCAATCTGATTTTTTTTTAAAAAGAGAACCATGACAGATTTTAAAAGAGTTTCTTCTCTGATTTTTCATGTACTCAGCTGTGTTACATCTTACAACCTTCCTTGTATGAAAATCAGAGTTGTTTCTATGTATTGTATTCAGTTGCTTCGTGAAAAACAATAAAAAATCTTGTTGTTCCTGCTCATTTCCTTGTCATTACATGGTGTTTGTATCTACTATGTTCATTTCTTGAAATCCATTGTGGTTTGTTTCAAATCCTTTGATTTCTACACATCTATGCAATGTTTTGGCAAGCAGTCCTTTAATTAGATCAGGTTGTATGTTGTGTTAAAATTTCGTTTCAGCTAGTGTCATTCTATAATTCAATTCTTCTTTCAAGCAAACTGAAAAGAAAGGCCTTCATATGAAATGTTTATGATCATCATAGGTGTGAATGAGTTGTGAATGTGGCTAGTTTCTTTTTTGAATCAGTTGCAAGTAGAAAACAGTCATTTCCAAACAAAAATATTAGCGAATCACCTCCTATTAGTTGTAGGTTTACATTTACAAGCATCTCTTTTCCATTTTCCATCAAGAAGTTAGTAGTTTAGGAGATCATTAAAGGGAACCAGCCCTTAATCTAGAGGTCTACTTTCATTATAGGGTACCCACAATTGGAAAGTAGTCCCATGTTTCACAGGTTGGCTAAGTTTAGGCTTAGCTAGGGTGTGAACCTTAGCGATAACATAAAGCAACTCAAGTCAATTGCAAATAACTGAAATAAGCAGCAGGATTGAATAGTAGATGTATGTTAATGTTACAAATTGAAATTGTATTGTTCCTTCTGTAATACTAATAATAATTTCAATGAACATTGATAGTTGCATTTTGATTAATTTGTACAATGTTCACTGATTCAAGGTTTAGGAATCAAAAATATTCATTGAAGACATTCTCAAGAGGAGCTGAGAGGAAAGCTACACACCATTATTTTTTCAAAGTTGGGAAGAACTTGCTAAAACTGGAATTCTTGTAAGGTTCTAGTAAAGATTTTGCTATGCAGTACAATGGAATGGACTTATTGAACGGATTAAAATTTAGTTTGGTCAGAAATTTGCATGCGGGTCCCATGATTTGGTCATTTGAGACAACTTATTGATGATTGTTCTTGATTCATTTGCAAAGAGCTCTAGCAAAGCAAGCAAGTATTCTTATATCTCTTATGTTGGTTTACATGTTTTATTTCAATGATTTACATAATTATCTTCTAATAGTTATCACCCTGGCAACCGCCACATAAACAATTCAAGCTTGTTATCAGTGTATGTCCTCAGAATTTAAGTTTAGCTAAAGCTGGTTAATATATCCAGTCAACTCATGTTATGGGAATTTAGCAAGGACATTAGGTCAAGGTCTGTAATCAAGGTGCTGTCTTTGTCAAGAGTCGTGGCAACTGTCCAGCGTTTATGGTTGGTTCATGTAAATCTTGTACAAATAGGAAGAGCCTTAAATATGGATATTTTCCATTCTTCTTCTTGATTCTTCATCCATTGAACATATGGACTAGAACTGGCATGTCTTGAACCATGGGAGAATTAAATAATCTTAGCCAAGAGCTGTCTAATTGAGATTATTTTTGTCCTCATCCCAAATCTGATTCTTAACTCTTTGATTTAATCAAAGTAAATTTAATACTGTATTGTTATGGATCAGATTTAACTATATTTCTTTTAAACGGGTTTTTTTTGCTGGTATCATATCGTATCAATTTTCAAATTGTTATAATAGACTCCAAATTTGATCTGCTATTTTCTCGCACAAGATAATTTTTAAGGGCTTAAATCCATGAAGGAGATTATAAATCATAGATATATAAGCAAGAACTACATAGATGAGATATATAAGTTTATAGGTTGAAGCAGATTTCATAACCAAATCTAATGATTTTTCCAAAGGTAGTACCTGAAGTTCCTCCAAATAGGCAGTGACCCTTGAAGATGAATGCTTTCTATGGTGAAAAAGGTGACAACAAACTTACTGGCAAGACACTTTTCCTGCAATCCATAGAATGATATGAAACAAGTTGGAAGCATTTTTTATCTTAAAAGTGTTTTCTCATTCATCTTTCAGGCATACATTTTGGCTGCAGAAATGATGTTTTATTTCACTGTATCGAACAGCACTAAAGTATGTGATAGTATGTTTTGTGCCTATTCTGGGACAGGGGCAGCCAAGGATAATGGCAGGACATGTTTTGGGATAGCAGTGCTGAGAGGCCATTTTTTGGGCACGAAAGTATTTTTAAAAAAATTTAAAAAAACAGAAAATTTTATGCAATATAATTGCAAGAACCCCAGAAACAGCTACAAAGATTAGCTATATAAGTTTACAGATTGAAGCAGATAAGATAAGATAAGATAAAAATATTAATGTCCAACAAAAGACCACAAAAGGTCAAAGGGACTGCCAAGAACAACAAAAGGGGACCAGCCCACAGCAAGGATACCAAACAGTATCCGAAGGAAGCAACAAAGCAGAAACAAAACAAGGGGGGAGGGGGAGAGCCCCCCAAAGCCCCACTAAGGGTCCTGAACAACCATAAAGAACTTCAACACTGAAGGATAGACCACAGAGCTAGACGGGGCTCTGGGCCGCCTCAGAGAAGTTCTGGAAGATAGAGACTACTGCTGATAAGAGCCCGTCCTAGGCTTCACGGACCTGGAACTAGGGGCGGAGATGAGCTGTCCCTTGGTGCCGTGTGCTTAGTGTAGCACTCAAAGTTCCTCCAACTAGGCAGTGAGCCATGAGGATGAACGCCTCTTTTAGTGGAAATGGTTACAACAAACTTACTTGCAAGATACTTTGAAACAACTGAGTTCCAAACAAGTTGGAAGATTTATCGATCATAAATGTGCTTTCTCATTCATTTTTCAAGCATACATTTTGGCGGCAGAAATGATGTTTTACATCATAGCAGGGACTAGCACAAAAGAATGTGATCATATTTTCCCCGACTATTCTGGAACAGGGACGGATAAGGACAACAGGAAACGGCAAGATGCGTTTTGGGCTAGCAGTGCGAGGAGGCCACTTTTTGGGACGACAACTAATTAATATTTCAAGATAACAATAGAGAGAATTTTCCATCATACAATTCAAGAACCTCGGCACTACCTGCAACACTTGCAGATTTCTTCGTCTGCACTATTGATATGCTTAAAAAATTGCAATGAGTTGCATAGATTGTTACTTGATCTCCCTTGCACTTTAGAGCTTTAGACTCCATCCTATGATGCGTGCACAATAGTTTAGATATTCTTTTGAAATGAAATTCTAAAGTACCTGGTTCTAAAAGCTACAAGCACGGTAAACCGAAAACATCAAACTCGAGTTCTAACAGAAACCATTACAGTCCGTAGGGCCCATGTAGCTATCATGAGGTATCAAAAGATTTGCAAACTCTGAAATTGTTGAACTAAATGCAATTCGAAGCGAAATTTATATGTGGAAAGAAAGAAGAACCAAACTAGAATCAAAACCGAAATAAACTCATTGAAACCATGCAAAGGACTTACCTGAAGATTGTTCTTTCAACTATCCTGATGAGAAGAAATGGGCACAATTTCCAAAATATATTACGAAACCCTACCAAAGCAGATTATAAAATCAGACGAACCAAAACCAATCTCCCTGCAGCTGCTGCTTCAAACAATTCACAATAATTGAAGAGTACGTCTACAAATGTAGGGGTTTTAGAGCCCTAGATTCTCGAACTGGAGAAACTGGAGACAATATTTTTGCAGCCACGTCAACTGTCCAGGAGCTTTTAATCACTAAGAAATAAAAGTACATTTGAACTTGTTTTCACCTGTTGGAAATTGTTTTCAAAAGTGAGAAAGATTTAATTCTATAGCTTACAGTATAAAGTCTATAGGCTGATCACAATTCAAATTTAGCAAATCCTATCAATTTATTCATTTTTGTCTTTTTTATTTATTGTCTTTTATAATTAGATTTAATAATTCTTAGTCTATCTATTAAATAGAACTTGTAAGAAGCATTTGCCATGCATTTACATATTTGTCTTAAATATGATTATAATCTTTACATTTTAATATAAATTATTTTTATTATTCAATGTTTAATTGTGCAAGAGATAAAATAAAATAAAAAAACTTTTCCAAACATTCTTTATTAGGACTCTTTCATTTACTTGTTTCACATCCAAGATGATATGAGCTAGTCATTAGTTGGGCTATGAGTATTTTTTTTCCCTATGAGAGGTATTTGCCTCTATGTTGTCTTTTGTTGATGATCATGAGGCTCTTTATCTTGATTAGCTTTGTCTACTTTATTCGAATCAAAGGTCTTTGTTTCTTTGTTGTTATTTCAACATGCATTTAGGTGACTACCTATTTGTTTATCCGCATGAAGTTTTGTTAATCCAAGAATTATTTCTATCATTTAAGGCTTTTATATAACACCCTTGAGCTACCTATGTATCTTCATTTGGTCAACTTTCTTAAGTTAACTTAAGAGACCACTATAGAAATCGCATCAATATGGAAGTTGCTTATTTCAACCAAAATAATATCATAAGGAAATAGATTTTTGAGTTTGAAGTTACATGTAATCTTCTATTGTTGAATCATCTATATTTGCTTTCATTTTAACTCTAAAATGTTATGTTGATACTCAATTCACACTTAAGGTATTATATACCATCATGGGAAAATTCATAGGCATGATAACTAATATACTAATTATAAATTAGTAAAGAAAGACTATGACTAAAATAAAAAGTTTGAAGTGAAATATCTCGTGACACATATAATTAAGCATGAAGGTAGATTTCATTAGCATTAAATGAACATCATACATAAAAGGTCATTTGGCACAATCATCAATTGGTCAAAACTACTAATATTGCCTTCAAGTCTTGAGTCTATTACAACACCTTCTTTTCAATCAATTCCTTCTAGATTTTTGGAGACAACTCTTCATATGATTGTGTAATATACTCTCTCAATCATGAAAAGGAAAAGACAAAGAGATACAAATTTCAAACCTATTTTAAGACAATGTGTCAAAAAGAGAGATCTTTTTAAAATACAAAATTTGCTAGCATCTAAACAATCATAGTCATAGTTTTATTCACAAAAAAGTGTACATTCTACACAATCATTTAGGGATAACTAATATACTAATTATAAATTAGAAAAGAAAGACTATGATTAAAACAAAATGCTTGAAGTGAAATGTGTCATGATACAAATAATTAAACATAAAGGTAGATTTCATTAGCATTAAATGAACATTATACATAAAAGGTCACTTGGTACAATAGTCAATTGATCAAAAACTACTAGTATTGCCTTCAAGGCTTGAGTCTATTACAACATTTATAGTCAATCAATTCCTTCTATATCTAAGAATATCCTAATAATTATTAAAAAAAAATTAAATTGACCCTTTGATCTTGGAAATGGCACCCAAAAAAAATTAAGCCCTTACATGTCAAAAAAGTTTCTTAATTAAGAAAAATGGGGAAAAGGTTGGGTAAAAGTATTTTCTCTTGGTCAAACCCTCATTTAGGAATCAACCTTGAAAATGGAAACAAATTGCATAAAAGGAAAGTATGCAGAAAGGTAAATGTTAGACTCACCATGTATAAACCCTCATGGATGGATGTTGGAAATGCTCATACCCATGAAGATGCTTGAATGTTCTTGGAATCAAGGAGTTGACCTTGAACATTTGTAGAATAGGAACCAAGGATGCCCTCACAAATGCATGGATTTATGAATGTGTGTATAATAAATACCTTCATAGGATTAGTTTAATCAAAATATCAATCCAAATGCAAAGATCTATACTATTGAACAACTTTGAATTGAAAAGATCAAGAACATCCTATGGTTCTCTAACTAAGAAGACTAAATTCATGCTCTCAATTGCAAAAGCACTCCTAAATTGGCAATCCTTAGAATGAGAATGATGATTTATGCTAAATGATGTGCAATTATACTAGATTAGATGCAAATTAAGATAAATTATCTATTCTAAATGCTCAAATTGATACAATTTTGAGATTATAATGCTACAATTTGCTAAAATGTTCTTTGCCTCCAAAGATAGCAGATGCAAAGCTATGCTAAATGCCTATATTAATGATGCAAAATGAACTAGATATCAATTGCACTAAAAGTGCCTCCTATTTATAGGATTTCCCAAGGGCAGGGGGTGAGTTTGATTTGAGTTGAGTTAACCCAAGGTTAGAGACAAGGTTGAGTTGTGTTTGTTGAGGTGTCTCAAATGAAGGGACAAGATTGATCCATTTAAACTGAAGGGCCAAGATAGCAAAGCCTAGTAAGTAATCCATGTGCTCCAAACCCTCTTGCCTCATTGGTTTGAATTGATTTTTGTCTCCATGTGGTAGGTGAGGAAAATTAGGATTTATTTATTCCAACAATTATTTGATTTAACAATGTATGCAAATTAGAGGGGTTGGATTTAATTTCGAATAAGCTATATAATTAATTGATTAAATCAATTACATGGTTGTTGATTTGTGCATTTAATTAATCTCATTGGCTCAAATTTAATTAATCGATGGCTTTGATAATTAATCCATGATTTTGACTTGATTTGACCTCTTTGACTTCTATTGACCAATTTTAGGTGTATACAAATGCCCATCTTTGAATCAATGAGCGAAGCACATTGGCTCAAAGAATGTCTGATGTTTGATTCACGATGCCTAATGTCGATCTGATAACTGATGTTGATAATGATGGCGTACTACTTTGATAATGATGCAATCTTGATATGAGTCCCCAATGGAAAATTTAAACTAATTTTGATGCCCCACTGATGATTTCAAATTTTTAACATCCAATGTTCTTGATTTCAAAAAGTGCTCCATTTGAGATAATTTTGTACCCTAATGATCGATGCCCCCTCAAGAAATGAATCAAAATTGATTTTGAAGGATTGGGTTGAATTTTGGAATTTTGAATGAAAATTCCAATTGTGATTTGTTTCCCAATAAAACCAATTTGAAATAATGCCCCAGTAAAAAAAATTGATGAAAAAGGCTTAGTTTGATGAAATATCAAGTGTGTTTGATGTCAGTCACGATCATTTAGTTGATTTGGTGTTGATGTCAATCTGGTAGGTTGATAAATTGATGGGTTGATTTTTTGTCCTCAAGATCTAGAGTAAGGAAATTTGATGCGCTCAAAGATGAGCAAGTACGTTATAGGATGATTAATTGACACTAGATGATCAATTTTAATGATGTTGACTAATTGAATTGTGCTTGATTTCAAAACAGGTTTCCTTTGGAACACTGATGGTGTGAGACCTATATCCATGGCCATTTGATATGATTTAGGTGTAGACGTAGATAGAGGGGATGGACAGAGTTATATTTCCCCTAGTTGATCAACATGATTGAATATTGATGATGTATATTGACATTGATGCAAATTTTGATGATGTACTCTTGATGGACATTTGATTATGTACATTTCTAGACATTTGATGATGTATACTTTGATATCAAAGCTTTGGTGGAATCTTGATAGATTTTTGATAGACACACTCATTCTTGATACCTTATGATTTTTTCCTTTGTGATGTCATTATATATTGAACTCTATAATTTTGATGATCTATATATGTGATGCAGATGGATGCATTTATACATGATTCTATCTATATGGATATTTTTATTCTTCTCTTTGCACATGATTTATGGATGTATTTATTTTATTTGCTTATGTATGGATGCATATAAATATGGAGTTAGTTGACCTAAATATTTTAGATGAATGCATTTCTTAGTTGGATAATGCTTATGTATATGTATGATAATGATCCTAAATGAATGCTAAATGATTTACTGATTAATGATGTATCTAATAATGAACTTTGATTAATGATATCTAAAAATCAAATGCACCTAAATGTAACTTCATTTAATGATTAGTGATTTGAACTCAATGCAACTTAAATGAAAATGCCCCTAAATGCAACTAAATGGCAATGCATTTGTTTTTTAAAATCCAACATATTCCATCTCAAAGAAGAGAAGTTTGATGATGTAACCTTCATTAAATTTCAACCCCCTTTTGAGAAATCCCATAATAACTATAATGCAAGATTGATCTAAAATGAATGCACATGCAACTAATTTGTCACTTATCACTAGATTGTTATTTTTTTGCTATTTTCATCATTGAGTTTTTTGGATAATGAAATTGGTACAACCCTCACTGGTTATATTTTCAACCATGGTGGTATGAATATCATTTTTGTCAGAAATAATATTGCAAGTGGATTTTGGCATTAAGATATGGACAATATAAATGGCCAATGTATCCTTTGTGTAAACAAACAAAGATTTGATCCATTACATATGCAAATGTCCTTGATAATTCTTTGATGATCATGTCATTAGACTAACTTGCATACTTCTATGAATCAACCTCACAAGTAGAAATATAGAAAATAGCATGCCTCTTTCATTGCTCATCTAGTCAAAAGACATCATCAATTTTCTAAGAAGACATGATTCAAAAATCAAGTAACAACATTGAACTAGCTTTGATTTTGTTTGCACATCCATATTTTAGAAAACTTCATCCATTTTTTTATATTCATTCTTAATCGTGTTTATGTTGGTCAAGTTTTTTATATTGTCAATTGAATGTGTCAAATGTTCTTGGTCAAAATTTTGATTTTGGAAGTTTGAAGTTTTTTGTTGATATGGATCAATTGAAAAGTTCGAATGTTATGTTATTTGGTTTGAATCAACAATTTGTGCCAACTTGTGTTAAGCTCATTGAATTTGGATTTGTGCCCCTAATTTGATTTGACAATGATGATGGACTTAAAACAAATTTCCAAACCATGACAAAATTTTTGGTAGGACAAATGCAACTTTGCAATTTTGAGGCTTTATTATGGCTATTTACAAATGATTGAATGCATTTAGAAAATATACAAGGATGGTGGAAAATACAAATGGAAATGCAACTGGCCTTGACTTAACTTCAGGCAAATAGCGCTTGTTTACCAGGTTTTCACCACTTGATTTTATTGCATTTTCTCTTCTTTTTTTTGCTACCAAGGCACCTATTTTCTAGGTTTTCACTAAGGCACTTTTCTTCTTTTTCACTTTTTTTTGTATTTTTTGCATTTTTTTCTTTTTTCGTATTTTTCATTTTTTCTTTTCTTGTATTATCAAGGTGCTTGTTTACCAATTTTTCATCAAGATAATAATATTTTCAGGACTTTTTACAATGTTTTCACTTTCTTTAGGATCTATTTTTGTTGTTTTTGGTTTTTCACACTTTTTTTATGTTTTTGGATTTTTAACTTTTTTATGTTTTTGGGTTTTTTCAGGCTCACTTTCTACTAAACAAACTAACACTCTTTCATCTTATACTCTTTCAACTTATACTCTTTGAACTTATCACGTGTAGAACCTCTTAAGATGAATGTTATTTATGGTTTCTTCAAATCCTTCCCCCTCACACGTGGCTATCTTGTATGTTCTTGTTCCATAGGATGATGTGATTCCAAAGGGTCCTAACCAATTTCCTTCAAATTTACCTTTCTTTTCTCTATCTTGTTGGTTTCTTGGATTTTCCCTTAGCACTAAGTCTCCCACTTGAAATTCTTAAGGCTTTATCTTTTTGTTGTAATTTATTGACATCCTCTTTTAGTAGATTTTGAGATTATCATAGGCTTGATTTTGATGTTCTTAAAGGAGTTCTAATTATTGTATCCTAGATACTCTATATTCTTCATCATTTAATAAGCCATGTAGAGATACTCTAAGTGATGGAATCTCAAGTTCTAGAGGTAAAACTATTTCAGTTCCATACACTAGTGAAAATGGTGTAGCTCTAGTAGGTGTTCTAATGTTGGTTTTATAGGCCCACAATGTCAGGTTCAATTGAATATGCCAATCCCTATCTGAATCATCAATTGTTTTCTTGAGAATCTTAAGGATGTTTTTGTTGGAAGCTTTGGCTTGTCCATTTCCTTGTGGGTATTAAATGGAAAAAAAATGTTGGATCGTGTGGAACTTTTTACATAATTATTTCACATCATTATTTGTAAACTGCTTTCCATTGTCTGTTATTATGGCATGAGGAATACCATATCTACAAATGATGTGATTTAATATGAACATGGAAATCTGTTTTCTTGTAGCAGTTCACAAGGGAACATCTTCAACCCATTTTGTAAAGTACTATATTGCAATTATAATGTATTTGTGACCATTTGAAGAAGGATGATATATCATCCCAATCAAATCAAAGCCTCATTGACAGAAAGGCCAAGATGTAGTAAAATGATGTAACTCTTGTGTAGGTACATGTATTAGGTTCCCATGGAATTGGAATTTTTGACAAGTCTTTAAAAATTGACATGCATCTTTCTCCATTGTTAGCCAACAATATCTCATTCTAATAAGTTTCTTAGCTAAGGTAAACCCACTAGAGTGTGACCCACACATACCTTTGTGAATATCTTATAAAGAGGTCCTAGATTCCTCCCCCTCTAAACATCTAAGAAATGTGCAGTCAAGACCTTTGCGATATAATGTGTTTGATATAAGGACATAACATGAAGTTTGGAATATAAAGTTCCTTTTTTCATTATGGGTTTGGTTCAAGGGTGGGATATTGTCTTTGAGGTATGTGTAGATAGGATCATACCATGGGGAGCTATGACCAATGAGTAAGCATATTATTTGGGAATCAGGTTGGTCATAAGCAGGTTTTACCAATTCTTCCACCAAGAATTCTTTTTTTTTTTTGATCGAGTACTTGTAGCAATGAAGCTAATGTTGCCATGGAATTTGCATGCTTTGTCATTTTTTCAAAAGTGATCATCACAAGATATTTCTTAAGATCATCTGCCATCCTTTTGTAGGGTATCAATTTTTCATCTTTAGTTTGATACTCATCATTAATTTGATTAATGATCAATTGGAAATCACCATAGATTTGCAATTCTATAATTTACATTATAAGGCCATCTTGATTCCAATCAAAAGAGCTTCATATTATACTATATTATTGGCACGTGGGAATAATATCTTATATGAGTTTGGTCTTGTGAAGCCTTGAGGTGTAATGAACAAAATTCCTATCCCTGAGCCATGTTGAGTATATGACCCATCAAAGTAGAGATTCCATGTTTGAGGTTCAAGTGTGAGAATATGTGTATCCAAGAATTCAACATGTATAGGTTCCTCACTTGAAATTGGTGCTTTTGATAACTGATCCATTATAACTTATACTTTGATTTCTCTTTGATCTATATATTCAATGTCAAATTCACTTAGCACCATGACCCACTTTTCCAACCTTCCTGTGAGAGCTAATTTAGTAAGAAGATATTTTAATGGATTTATCTTAGCAACTAACTTGATTTTGTGTTCTAGCATATAATGTCTTAGTTTTTGAGAAGTAAAAACCACTGCTAGACATGATATTTATATAATGTGTAGTTAAGTTCATAATTAACCATGGTTATGCTGATGTAATAGATGGATTCTTTTTCTTTTTCATCCTCTTGTGCTAACAAAGCTCCCAATGATTTACATGTAGCTGATATGTAAAGCATCAAAGGCTTTCCTTGTATTGGTGATATCAAAATAGGAGGATTTATCAAATACTTCTTTAAAATTTTGAAGGCTTCTTCACATTTATCATCCCATCTAAAAATAATGTCTTTATGTAATAATTGGGTGAATGAATGACACTTTTCTACCAATTGTGAAATGAACCTCCTTATAGATTGGAACCTTCCTTATAAAAATCTTAATTGGCTAAAATTTCTATGTGCCTCCATCTCCATGATGGCTTTAACCTTTGTTGGATCTACATATATCCCTTTGTTTTAAACAATATACCCTAGCAATTTTCTTGATTGAACTCCAAAGGCACACTTCTTTGGATTTAATCTTACTTTGAATTTTTCTAATCTTGTGAAGATTTTATCAAGAATCGGTAGATGTTCCTCCCTTGAAATAGATTTTTCCAAAATATCATCCACATAGCATTTAATAAATGTATGCATCATGTCATGGAAAATAGTTGTCATAGCTCTTTGGTATGTTGATCTAGCATTTTTAAGACCAAAAGACATTACATTTGAACAAATTGAACCCAATGCATATGTAAAAGTAGTTTTATCTTGATCCTCAAGTGTTATCTTTATTTGATTGTATCCACTAAATCCATCCATAAGTGAAAACATTGAATGTCATGTTGTGAGATCCACTATTGTATCAATATTTGGAAGAGGAAAATCATCTTTGAGACATTCCTTGTTCAAATATCAAAAAAAATTGTGCAAAATCTTATGCTCTTATTAGGTTTTGAAATTGGTACTATGTTTGATATCCATTCTGCATAGGCAATAGGGCTTATGAATTTGGTATCCAAGAGCCTTTTCAATTATTCTTTAACCAACAAGGCTATGTGAAGATGCATCTTTCTCAAACTTTTCTTAGCAGGCCTAACTCCTAGAGCTATGTTCAAATGGTGCATTATTAAGTTTGGATCTAGCCCAAGCATATCTGCATATGATCATGCAAAATTTATATTTCTTTCCTTGAAAAAGTATATGAATTATTTCCTTTCCTCTTTTGATAAAGATATTACTAAATTGATGATCTTAGGTTCTTCTTCGATTCTAATGTTCACTTTTTCTATAGGTTCAATCAATATAGATGACCTTTCTTCATAATATTAGGGTAAAGTGTCAAGATTCTCATCCTTGGATGTTCTAATTAGGTTTTCACCTTTATATATATCTTTTATTTTTACTTTTTCCTGATCTAGTATTGCCACATAGTGGTTTTCACCACTAGATCTTTGATTTTTATTTTTTATTTCTTTTATTTTTGTGATTAAGAAGCTTGACACTTTCTCCCTTTTCTGCCTCTTGATATGAATCTTGGATGGAAGATGGTTCAACCGCATTTAGGTACATGGAAAGGGAATACTCATTCAGAAAAGACTCTATTTTATTTGGCTCATTTTGATCCCAATCAATAAGTTCAAGATGGATAAGAGGTAAAGGGTCGTTTGGAGGATTTAGGTCTATGGGAGTTAATTTCTTGACTTCATTGAAACTTGGTTCATACATTGTATCATCAAGAACTATGACATGAGATTTTTCAAGATGGTCCATAGAGTTTGGGTATATTTCCTCCTTACTAGAATAATCTTGAATGTCTTGTGGATCTATCTCTTGCAAGGTAAACCTAGAGCTTTGTCCCTCTAAGAATGTAGGTACATATGACTCTCCTACCCATTTATTTCTTGAACTTGGTACTTCCTTTGATGTAGGTGTGTAAGAATGAATCACATCAACTTCCTTGTCATGGAATGACTCTTCAGATAAGGAATCTCATTCCCACTTTGTTGAATCATCATCACTAAATGATTCTACCTTGTCTATTTACTCATATATAGGAGGAAGTTTCTTTTTATTAGGTTATTGTCCTTGATACCCTAAACCATTTTTCTCTTTAGTAGATCTCCAAGTGGTTTGTAGGGGTTCTAACAATCATTATTTTCTCTTACCAATAAGACCTTTTCCTTGATAACCCATTTTTTTAATTATTTAAAAACCTTTCCCATATTGATGTGTGGGAATACTAATGTGTTGAACCCTTTGATTTGAATCATCTTCATCTTTGTATATCCAAATTATAATTTCATTATTATATTCTACCTCCAAAGATGTACTAGGCCTTACAAATTGCCATTGTATTTTTTAGGAAGTGAAGTAGATGGTTTTCCATGTGACTTGGGAGAAATAGGTAAGTATATCATAGATAGGGAATATTCTCCTACCCATTTGTGATGAAGTTTTCATTTCTTTTAAAAGTCTTTTATTAAGGTATCCATCTTTTGAACATGTATTTCCTTTTATTTTACTTTTTCAAACTTTAAACATTTTAGTTCTTTTTAACCTTGATTAGAAACACTTACACTAGAGGATTTTGAATTTCCCTCATTTGAAGTTAAGAGGCTCACTTTCTCTTTGCCTTTGTTTGATGTGAATGAACTAGCCTCTTCACCATTTGAACTAGTGAGATCTTGTTTTTATTTCTCCTTTTCCTTATCTTGGGAGGTCAACCTTACAATAGGAATTTCTTCTTTAGGTTGTTCTTGAGATGAATTTGATGTGGAAGCCTCACTATTATGGAGTACCAAGGAATCTGTAACCATCTTGACATTATTACAATATTGGAATGGATTAAGATCTCTGCTTATTATTATTTCTTGTCCATGATAAGGAATCTTTACACATTGATGATACGTAGAATGCATGGCTTTCATTTCATGTATCCATGGCCTACCCAACAAAATGTTGTAGGTCAACTTAAGGTATAGTACTTGGAAAACTATCTCCTCTTCAATGGGTCCAACTTGGATTGGTAGGATGACCATGCCTTTTGAGGATCTCTCTTCATTATCATAGGCTTTAATTGTTATTTTCCTCTTTGGGTCCATGAAATTTTTAGAATAACCCAATGCTTTAACTGTATGCACCCTAAAATGGTCGCCTAGACTTTGGGCCCCATTTATTCAATTTGTCAAATATCAATTTTCTGAATCAATGTTTTGCAATATTCAAATCAATTTCCTTGATCAAATCATAACTATTTCAATCATTTCAATAATCTCCTAAGGTTTAATCATGTCATCAATAATTTTATTTAATTAAAAGAAATAAATCCCTTTTAAATAAATAAAATAATGTTATTTAATTGAAATTAATATTCCTTAAATGAAATGATGTTATTTAATTAAAATCCATTTTTAATTAAATGATTTTATCTTATTTAATTAATATTCATCTTTAAATTATATAATCTTATTTTATTTTATTAAAAGAGAGAATATTATCTTATCCATCCATTATTATATTATAGGGTTTCAAAGCTTTAAATGACCGTACAAGACTTGGAACCAATGCTAAAATTGAAAAAAATCAAGAATGAGGCTAGAAATTGATCTTTTCTGCCCCACGGTGGGCGCCAAAAATGTGTGATAGAAAATGGTCACACTTCTATGAATCCTTGCATTCAAGAAGACTCAATAATGAGTTCTCAAATATCGATTCACAGCTCTCTATTCGTGGAGTGCAGAGGTTGTATTATGAGGCCCTCAGATTAACCTTGTTAAACCCATGCAAGTACACCAAGAAACGAGAGATTCAAGGATGAGAAGCAAGAGTGCTAATCTCCATTGATCTTCAAGTTATTGCATGTAAATGAAACTAATCTAGATGATTGACATGCAAGAAATAAACTACTCTATTGAGATGAAAGTATTACAAGTTCTTGCTAATTATGCTATGTGGATTAAGCTAGAACAATGAAAGGAAACATAAATTTAAACTATTATGTGAATGCAATATTAATCTAAACTATGGATTGCCATGAGGCATGAGAGAAGAAGACAAGAAGAAAGAAGTCTCAAATATCCAAGCTCCAAATGTGCTCAAAAGCTTCTTCCAAAATTGCTCTCCAAACCTGCAGCATAACAATAACATGAAAATTCTAGGATGCTAATTGAGAAGGAGAGGGCTCCTTATATGAGAATTTGAGGAATTGAATGCAAATCCAAGAGCAATGTGGGATAAATCCAAAAAGAGGAAATAAAGCTCAGTTTTTAGAAAGTGTGGAGAGAAAAGGGATTTTCTTTATTTTATTTATTTTTATTTCCCTTTTTCATCACAAAAGAGCTTTAAGAGGATTTTTTATTTATTTAAAAGAATGATTCTCTATTAATTAAATAAGATAACATTATTTAATTAAAAGAGAGATATTATTCTAAATAAGATAAAATCATTTAATTAAAAAAGATTTTATTTCATTTAAAAGATATCTCTTTCAATTAAATAAGGTTATTTTATTTATTTAAGAGAGAATATTTCTTTTAATTAAATAAAATTTATTGAAAGAATCAAGAAAAGGATTTTTGTTTTATTTTTATTTGATTTATTTCCTTTTCCATCACAAAAGATCTTTTGAGAAGATATTTTATTTATTTAAAAAGAATAATATCTCTTTTAATAAAATAAAATAAGATTATATAATTTAAAGATGAATATTAATTAAATAAGATAAAATCATTTAATTAAAAATAGATTTTAATTAAATAACATCATTTCATTTAAGGAATATTAATTTCAATTAAATAACATTATTTTATTTATTTAAAAGGGATTTATTTCTTTTAATTAAATAAAATTATTGATGACATGATTAAACCTTAGGAGATTATTGAAATGATTGAAATAGTTATGATTTGATCAAGGAAATTGATTTGAATATTGCAAAACATTGATTCAGAAAATTGATATTTGACAAATTGAATAAATGGGGCCCAAAGTCTAGGCGACCATTTTAGGGTGCATACAGTAACCTTATTCATATTTTAGATTATGTGAAGAATTTGGTAGATGACACATCATTTCCTAATCTTCCTAATCCTAATCCTATCAATCCTAGTCCTAATCCTATCAATCTTAATCCTATCAATCCTAATCTGATACCTAATTCTCCATCTGTTAATCCTCACTCTTCACGTACTTATGATGGGATTCAAGCTATAGTTTAGGTTGCAGATGTGCAAGATTTCTTTGATTTACCTTCTCCTCCTATTCATGATGACATTAAAGGAAAGGGTAAAGAAACCTCTTTAAAACCTATCATCCCACCTTATACAACCTTTACTCATGAACATGATAAACAATCACCTCCTGTAGAAGCTTTACATAATATGTACACTACTAGATATAATATGGTGACTAAACAAGGTTATAAAGGTTTAGGGCTAGGAGTTAATGAGCATGGTATTAGGTTTCTAGTTCATATCCCCCCTAAACCAGATATGTATGGTGTTGGTTGTTTGAAGTCTCAAGTTAAGGTAGGTGATGCTAAACATCATCCTCCTCTTCACATTCTTCTCCCCACACCTATATTAGATAACTCTACTACCCATCAAGAAATTGCTAAGAAGGTATATGTTGAGCTAATGAATTCCAAGAAAGAAATCTTTAGACCTATGCCAATAGATGATCTATACAAATATAAATTTCCTTTTCATTATAGTAACAAACATTTACTTGTTGATTGTAAACATTTCAAGATATATGTTAGAGAATGAGCTGCTTTAGGAATTCTATCTCACTCTCGTGCAGTTTTACAATTCCTTCATAATTTTGATATAGGGGATTCCCCTCCTTTAGATATAATGTAAATATTCTTCTCCTCTTGTCTCAGGACTGGGGGGCAAGAGGTGTATTTTCATCCAGTCTCCTAGGATCCATTAGGTCTTTTATTAGGGCTTAATTGGTATTCTTTCTCTCCTCCTTTTCTATGGCTTTGCGTTATGTTTATAATCATCCATGGAATCTATCCTTTCTTTTCAAGACATCTTTTCTAAGACATTTTTTTTGCGAAGTTATCCCTTGTCTCTATCTCTGGGGGGCCAAGGTACCTTTTTCTTTCTCTTTGTCTAGGGAACTACTTTCCTTAGCTTAATGGTATTTGTTTATATTGCAATATTATTTCAACATATTGATAGATGTTTTGACCATGGATAACTTTCCTATATGAGAAGATGTTGTCCTAGGTCGTCACTTCTTCTCTATTTTGCAAATTATGTTCTTTATGAACTTTCACCCTTGCTTTGGTGTTAGAGTTGTTTCCCTCATGCCAAAGATTCCTCTTCTTCTTGTTTACAGGGGGCTTGATGAATGAATCTTTGTTCCCTCCTTTTTGAAAGTTGATATTTTATCTAAAGCACTCCTCTTTGGTGGGGGTCTTATTGATAAGATCTCTTTCTTTAAGGATCCTTTTCCATTAGTGATATATCATTTTCATGATTATCTATACTCTTGGATGTAGGGGTCAATATCCCTCACTAAGAATATGGTATACATTGTTGTAAATAAGGATATCTCCTTACATTGTGAAGTAGGTATCCTCTTCCATCTTTGTCCTACACTTGGGGGGAAAGGATGCAATTTCCTTCAGTCTTTTCGGGATTCACCTCTTTCCTTGGTTAAGCAGTATTTATCTATTATGTGATATCCAATCATACATGAAAATTTTGGTTTGCATTAAGGATCTATGTCCTTGATAACAACCTGTTTTGTTTTTTGACATTGGGTTTCCATGGTTGATATATCTCTCACCTTGGAAATTGAATAGTGTGCTATCCCTCATAAGGGTTACTTTATTTTCACTTCTTGCATGATATCTCTTTACATTCATCCCTTCCATGGCTTCATAGGAGCTATGACCTTCTTGGCTTGGACTGGGTGTTGTTTGTGGATATTGTCTTGATGCTGAAGAAGGCTTTATCCTTGTTCTTTTCTTTCGTTAACATGTCAAAATAGTATGTTTTTTCCATATTAAGGAGGGGGGCATATATAGGGCCTCCCTTGTACTATAGTTTTTTATTTTTACATGCTAAATCTTGGAAGGTAATGCACATAAGTTGCTAAATCCTAAAAAGACACGCATTTATATGCTAAATCTTCTGAAGGTAATGCACATAAGTTGCTAAATCCTGAGGAGACACACATTTTAAAAAAATTTAAAATATGCTAAATCCTGAGGAGACACACATTTTAAAAAATTTTAAAATATGCTAAATCCTCTGAAGGTAATGCACATAAGTTGCTAAATCCTGAAAGGACACGCATTTCCAATTTCAAATATGCTAAATCTTGGAAGGTAACACACATAAGTTGCTAAATCTTGAAAATACACGCACCTATATGCTAAATCTTCTGAGGGTAATGCAGATAAGTTGCTAAATCCTGAGGAGACATGCATTTCATATTCATAGTGATACAAGAAGGTGGATATATGGGTATTTTAAGAGTCTTCAGAAGATGCATTACAATTGCAAGCATAGTTTATGGGCAAACCTATTGGGCTCTCCCTCCAAGGTGATTCACGGTAAGGTGGGCATCTTACTGGGTGAGGTAATCACTTTTTCCTTTCTCTCTTTTCGCTTTCATGCTAGTAGGATAGGATCATGAAGCTATGTTATTTATAGTGTTGCTCTTATCTTTCTTATGTAAAAATTTATGCTTTTATGATAGCTTTCCAAATATGATATTAGTATGAGAAATATTTTTTAGTGAGGTTTCTTATGCTAATTGATTTGGGTTATTTAGTACTAACCCTTGTTCTTTTAGCACCCTCGTGCATGTATGTTGAGTTAGAATCCTTAGTCTAGGGGCTTGTGTCCTTAGCTAAGTGTTATTTTATCTTGTTGTGAATCCACTTGGATCTTCTTTTTCTTCTCCTTTACCAAGAGCTTGCGTCAAGTCCATACTCTTGCTAAAGTGGGGGCTTAATGTATCATCTTAAAATGGAAGCACTTCCATGTTAAGAGCATTTAGCCCTCTGAGTGAGTGGTTTGGGGTCATCTTGAATGCCTTGGATTGATCTTTGCTTTGATCTAGCTTTCTCCCCGCTTTCCACTTCTTTTTTGCTTCATTCTAGGTGAAATTAGGGTTAGGATCTTAAGGATTCTCCTAAATTTCCCTCTTTCATGGATCTATTTTCTAGGTAGGACTTAGCAATAGGTCCTCCTAGCCTTCATCATAGTTATCATAGGATTTTATGCTTATCCCTGGCATTCTGTCCCTGTTTGATATCATTTCTAGGTCTATGGGCATCCATGGGACCTCCTGTCCTGGTTTTAACTGAATTCGGGCTCAGGGTCAAATTCAAGGTTGATCCTGACTAGGTCAGGATCAAGCTCAAACTTGACTAGGTTAGGTTTGACCTCAAACCTAACTAGGTCAGTCCCAACCTCAAATTTTCCCCCTTCCTTCAAATCTTCAAAATCCTTGATTTCTGAGTATCGGGCTTTCGAGATATTTATTTTCCCACCTCCGGGTCAGCCATTTTGGGTTTTGGGATGGTAAATCCTCTAATTTCATTTAATATAGGTATATTTTCTAAAGGTTAGGACCTAATTGGGATTTAATTCTCTAAGGTGGCCCCTCTAGAGGATTGTGCCCTAGTTCACTATAAAAGGAGGCCTTCCTCTCTCATTTTCTCATCCATTATTCACATTTCTCCATCAAGTTTGGTGAGAACATCTCTCAATCAAGTTTTCATACTCAAGCACTCTCAAGCAAGGTGATCAAGAAAGCATTTCATGAAATGTTTTCAAGGAAGCATTCAAGTCCTCTTCTCCATCCAAGTTCTTCATTGAAGATCAAGGATTCAAGAATTCAAGTTATTGAAGGGATTTGGTTCAAGCATTCAAGATTCATCATTCAAACCCTAGATCTAGCCATCATGATGGTGTGATCTTCCTTCAAGATCCTTTGTTCATCTTCAAATGATATATGTCCTTCTTCTCCATAATTGTAACAAGGTCCTCAGAAACCACCTCTGTTATAACCACCTCGGTAGTTACTGCCTCTGCCTCTAGATGAACTTTCACCTTTCCACTTGGACTTGCCTTTATCTAGATTTGTCTTTTCAGGTTCAGATCTACTATTTTCACAATGATATCTACCTCTTCCTCTAGGGAATCTACCACTTCTACCTCTTTGTCTTTGCTCATGACTCTTCTTCAATTTCTCCTCAGCTTTTAATAAAAATTGATAAGCCTCTTCAATGTTGTCCAATTTGACCAAACTGATTTCTTCTTGGATGGAAACTCTCAAACCATTCAGGTATCTAGCAATTATTTCCACATCATCTTCATCATGTCCAGATCTGATATCTAATCTATAGAATTCCTCAGTATATTCTTTTACTAAGCTATCTTTCTGCCTCAAACTTTGCATTCGCCTAACTAGGTTAATCTGATAATCACAAGGTAAGAACTTTCCTTTCAATTTATTCACCATTTTATTCCATACCTTGATTTTGTCTTTTCCTTTCCTCTTTTTGTCCAACTGTAGATGTTCCCACCACAAGGATGCATGACTTTTCAACTTCGTGCTTGCAATTTTCACCTTCTTTTGCTCAGGTACATTCTCATACTCAAAATATTTTTCCATCTTAGTGATCCAGTCCACCAATTAATCAGAATATAATTTTCCACTATACTTAGGAGGATTAAAGTGTAGTGTAGACTTTAGACTTGTCAAAGCCTTCAAGAATCTTTCCTCACCTTGATCCATCACAGGTGCAGGTTCTACATCACCTTGTTTTACCTCAATTTCATCATCAGTAACATCTTCAAGATGTCTTCATCTTCTCTAGGTTGTTTCAACATCTTCTAATCTAGCAGCAAGTTATCTCAACATGTCTACCAATCCTAGATCTGCATCTCACCTCCCATGAACCATATTGAAAACCCTTTGCAATTGTAGGTCAGATCATAATCTGCTACCCCACAACAATTCAACTAGGGCTTCACAAAAAGGAACCTTCAAATCTAGATTCACAAACCTAGATCCAGATCTCACCTCACTCTTATACCACCTGATGTAAGGGAGGATGGGGAGAGGGGCCAAAGGCACACCCTAACTAGATCCACCTTAC
This sequence comes from Chamaecyparis obtusa, assembly GCA_027943335.1. Classification (NCBI taxonomy): domain Eukaryota; kingdom Viridiplantae; phylum Streptophyta; class Pinopsida; order Cupressales; family Cupressaceae; genus Chamaecyparis; species Chamaecyparis obtusa. The sequence continues at coordinate 115,775 of BSBK01001314.1, forward strand.
AAAACAACACATGAAAGCAACAACAAATAACGGTGAGAGAGAGAATGCAGGAACTTTCATATATAATCTTTAAATTGATTCATACATGTTGGGTTGTAAGGCCTTCTCAGTTTAAGCCAGATATTACATCAAGTAGAAAAGTCCTCACACATGCGAGGATCTGCCAATAATCTCTAATTTTCTATCTTCTATCTTCTATCTCCAAAAACTCACTCCTAAACTCTAACCAAACAACTACATTTATACAAGAGGCTACCAAATCAAGTCAGCCTTCAGATCCACAATCAACGGAAGGGGTGACAAGATCTAGGTCCACACACTTCCTAATGATGGATACCAGCATTAAATCAGTGACCATAATTAAATGCACAAGTCAGCCTCAAAAGAAATCCAAAACAAACAACTCAGAAAGTAAGGAAACCAAGGGCGAGACAAGCATCACTGAGTGCCAAAGAGATAACCGACCAACACCTGTAAACAAAGGAAACTAAGCAACACCAAGCCAACTCGGTCAAAGAAGGAACTAAGCAACACAAAAAACTTCAAACATCTTTTTGGTGACATAGGATTGCCAAGGACCCGAGATGCTCCTGCATCATGTATCCTTTCTGGTTTTCAGATAAGAGTTTAAATTGTAACAAGTCTATCTTATGTATAAGATTTTAGCATATTCATACTAGTATCAAATTATCTCCATTTTGTTCTTGATCTTATTGATTAGAGTATCAAGGGTGTTTTAGTCTTTCTATTGTATGTCTGCAATAGAGTTGTTTTCACAAAAATAACTAAGTTTAGGACTAGTTTTCAGATGTGTATGAGTTGAGATATCAAGGGTATCTTAATCTTGTCTTTTAGTGGATGTTGATTAATGTATTGTTTATTTCTAGGTCTCTTCTAAGGGAAGGGTTAAAGTCCTTTGAATAGATGATTACATATCTGAGTACACAAGTGGATGGCCAAATAGAATTTGATCAATGGTGTATGATTGGTGTAAGGCATCAACATATTAGAATCTATTGTCTTCTTATTTCATAGCTCTTTATTGCAATGTTTATTTGACTCTGCTTCCCATTGGATAAGGCACTGGTGTATGATAGATTTGGGGTATTTCAGAGATCTATTCCACCCAAAATTTAAATGAAATCAAATTCTAAATCTTTAAGACAATAGTTGTGGACTTAATAGCTAAAGCCCCTGCTTTGTCTATAAGTAACTTGGTAGTGTGTTTAACTTCACACTCTATCCCTTTATGTCACAGATAATAATAAGTATTATGGGCACATATCTACTTTGTGAGGATTAGTGAAAAAGGGAAAATTAAGTGATCCTAATCCTAGGTACACTCGCCTGAATTCTGTAGAGTTCAAAGTGTAGAAAGCTTTTTTTTCTTTGTTCATTGGTCCTTGTTCTTGTATGAATGTACTAATTGTGGGAAGTAAGCTACCCCATAGGTGCAACTCTACATTTCCAAGGTTGTTAAAATCTTGCTAAACCAAGAACCAACAAATCCTCAGAGATATCCTCTATTGTGATCACATGTTGTGATCCACTTATCTATACCTTCTATCTTTCCTCTTACTCAATATTCTGAGGCTCATCAACGTCTTCCTTATTATCTAGTTCTACCTGGCTAGATGTACCTTCACCCAATTGTGAAATCTTCTCAATTAATAACCCAAAAATTATTTTCCACAACCTTTTGCTTTGCTCAACAACTTCTTCAACCTTGAGTTTCAAAATGGAATAGGCCCCGAGCTTAGGTATAAACCTATTTCTGTACTACTCCATATGTGTCTTTATTTGTTGTGGTGATAAGTCAGGCATGATCTAAGCTAATGTACTTTCCCTTATCTTCTTTTCTATCATGATGGCATATTTCTATTTCTAATCAATTTTGTTATACAGTTCTTCAAGGATGAGATTCCCAATCTATAGAGGTGTCATCTTAAAAGTGCATAGAATTTCTAGCATTGCCTCTTCAACTTTTTCTTTGTCATCATTTTTCAAATTTAATAAGCTTGAAACCTGCTAATCCAGTAGTGCTTTTGATATTGTGTCATATTTCATCCACAGTCATTGGACATCTATGTGATGCCACCTTCACCTTTGTAATATCATCTGTGTCTATCTTTTCTTCATCATCATCATCCTTTTTCAAGACTAACTTCCTTCTTAGCTTCTTCTTGGGATGACTCGACATAGCTTTGGTTTGAACTTATTTTCTTTTAGTTGACCCTTCCCCTTCTATTTTCTTTGTTGGTGTCTTTCTTTGGGGCTCGGCAGCTGTGGTAGTAGAAGCTTCCCTGGTCCTCGGTCTAAGTGTTGCAAGAGGAGTGAGCTTTTGTTTCTACAATTTCCTTTTTCTAGGCTTGACAACTGATACCTCCTTGCCCTTCTTTAGAATTTTAGTTTCCTTCTCATCACTTCCTTTAGACTCACTAGATTTATCTTCTCCTAGACCTTGTGTTATTTCAAGAGGTGCATTTTCATCTTCACCTTCTCCTAGCATCTTCTCTAGGTTCTTGACTATTTTCTTTCTCTTTCTCTCAAGGGTTGCAGACTTTAACCACGTAGTTATTTTAGACTTCGCCTCTTTATAAGTCCCAAAAGTTTTTGCCTTCCTATCAATCTCCTCAACTAGCAAAGTGGTTATTGATGTTGATGTTTCATTTACATTCACCTCATAAGGTAATGGCCTAAGCCATGCTATCCTAGGCATAATATCTTGTACATAAGTATGGTCAGTATCCACTAGAAAGCATCTGTCATTGTAGTGCTTCTCTACTAGGGATACATGGATTCTAGTTCTCTTTCTCATTTTCTTCTTAAATGACACAAAGTAGTTATCCATGCTTAATCGACTGCAATGCAGGGAACCCTATCTAACTTGCTTGACTGATAAATTTTTTGAGTAATCACTGTCACTGCAAAATCTATTTTTGGATCTGTAGCTGTGTGAAGAAAGTCTTGTGTTTGCAGGTTTGGGTTCTTGGCTTGAAGAACCAGTCCAAGTTTGAAGGTTAAAGTTAAAGTTGTAAACTCCTAAAGACTGTTATAAGGTGTATCTGATTGAGAGATCATGCTCTACACCTTTTTTTTTCTTGTACAATGAAATTGTAATATTTATGAGCTAGAAATTAGACTGTTTAGTCTAGTAGATTTTCTTTAATTAAGACAATGTATTTGCCCTTCTTATAGTCCTAGAATCTATATCTATTGTCAGAATTTTAAAATTAGATCTCTGCATAAATGTTATTTGGATTAGACATGGACTGGAAATGTTAGTTTAATTTTATTTGCTCAAAAGAGATTGATATTTTCTGGATTGTAAATTACTTATTAAAATAAGTTCTCCAGCATATATATGTATTATGAAAGTTGTTATGTACAGGAAGGTTAAAGTTAGTTCTGTGTTATTTATTAGCCTTTTAAATTTTGTATCTATGTTAAGTATCTGGAAGCTGTTAAAAGATACATTTGAAAGTAGAAAAAGGATTTATTATATATTTTCTTTACAACAAAACAGTATGTTTATGCAGATTGGATTTTATGTTTATACAGTATGTTCTTATTCTTCTATCAAAAAAAAGAAATAAAGAACCTGTAAGTTCAAATGCCAAAGCTGAATGCAACAGACAAAATTAATATTAAAGCTAGAGAGTTGATCATCTATTTATAATATGTATGAGATATGTCAAATTGAAACTTAAATTTAAGTAAGAAAATTAGATGCATAAGTGTATAAAGCTAATCTATTTACTATAGATTGATTAGGAACTAAATCTATTCTTTATCTAAATCTGATTTACATTTGGAACTGTCAAAATAAATTCCTAAGAGTTAACTGATATAGAAATGAATGTATATAGAGCAGGATACTAAATAGACATTTAAAATTATGACAGTAAATTACTTAAATAACAGAGACTTGTGTCTTCTGTACTTTTTCCTATGAAAACAAATCTGGTTTTACCATGTTGGTACTAATATTTACAATATATATATTATATTATACATAAAAATATGTATAATATAACATATATAACAATATACATTACCCTTCAAAATAAGGGGCTTAATTAATCATTAACTTATATCTGATAAAAAATCTTGTAATATCAAATGATGTAATAATATATATTACATATTATTCATAAGATAAAGTATAATACATAATATACATTACAGTGTTAAATAGGAATAATATATATCATAATATTATATATAATATACTATACAATATCTATTGTATAGTATATATTATATAATAATATATTATATAAAACCGTACTGAAGATTATAATGAATGAAATAGAATAATATTATATATATTATATACTATACAAATATTGTATAGTATATAATATAAATAATATAATATATATTATTGTTTGCTATTTTAAAAAAAAAAGGGGATCGCATTTGTTTTGGTGTCGAAACCCCTTAGGGCCGAGCCCTTACCATCCTCCCTCACCCCCGCGCGTAGAGCTGTCGCGACCCTAGGTCACGGTAGTGCCTAAGCACTATCGTGGCTTATAGCCACGATAGTCCTTGCCATGACAGCAGGCATGACAGAGACCTAGGTCTCTTTCATGGCTACTGTCATGACAGAGACTCCCTCTCTCTACTACGGCTAATCCGATTCTGAACCAGAGGATGGGTCTCTTAAAACCCTACAAAAAAAAAATCAATATATATATTTTTTGTTATAGTACATTGCTAATTTTAAAAAAAACACCCAGATTTTAGATGAGGCATAACAATGTAAAAAAAATACCTAGATTTAAATGAGACATAACTATGTAATAGATCATTACCTTTCTTAAATCGATGAATGCTATTACATTTTCAGTCGATCTGTGTACCAGACTTTTTTTAACAAAAATAAAAGGATAATTTTATGCTCAAATTTATACGTTGAGTAACATCGCCATTTCAATGGCATGCCAACAGTTCTACATTTAATGAATCTGTAAGATGAAAAAAAAATAAAAATAGAGAGAAATGAATACATCTAAGCACAGCAGCTTCAAATGACATTTTTTGTAAAGTAGAAATAATCTTTACATCTCATCTGTGAAACAGATCTGGCAAATAAAAAGAAGCAGAGAGAGACATACGAAATCTATCTGACCCATTAATGAAATTAGTAGATGGTCTAACCGGATTATTAGAAAGAGATTCTCTTATGGATTAAGAGATCTCTTATTGTGTTATGCCTTCTCACATTGTGATATACACAACATAGGCTTCCTTCTTCATCCTTCCAAAGATATGCACAACAATGAAACAATAATGAGAGCTTTTAGGGTTTGTAGAAGTTTTAATGAGGCCCCAAACCCTACTTTTGAATTAGGGTTTTGAGGGCCCATACATTATTATATAAATTTTATTTAAGTGGTTATGTTTCTCTTATGAACTCATTTATTGAATAAGTTGTCGCCATTTATTTTTAATTGAACAAAGGTAGAGAAATTTAATTGGTGAAATGATATTTTGTCTTCTTTAAGTTAGTGGTAAATTTAAGAGAGATGTTTTTAGAAGATTAGTAAATTTTAATATGTTATTAGTAATTAAGTTTAATAATTATGGTTAATTTTTCCCTTCGCTATGACTTATTATTATCATTAATTTAAAATTTAGTTATGGCTTTTATCTTCTTGGTAATTTTTTTTAAAATCTAAGAATTTAGTAAGATGAAAAAGTTTATAAATGTACTTTAATTTTAATTATTATTATTTTTGGCTAAATTCTCATAGTAATCCCAATCTCCTTTTCTACACAAATTATATATGAATAAATTTAATGGAATGTTATTTCAATGTAATAATTAACATTATTAACCTTAGTATTAATGGTATAGTTATCCTTAAGGATTATTAATCAGGAGAAGAAAACTTAGTTTATATGAGTATTAGCTAGGTTAATATTTGATTTGTTATTTCTAAATAAATTTATCCTTAGCAAATTAAATCACCCTTTGAGAAACCATAGGGATATGATATTCCCTTTAATACTTCTATAATCTTTCTCGTTGCCTAATGACTTCCACCGTGTAGGGGATGGAGGCATGCCAGCACTTGCCTCATGATCCCTTATGTGTCATTGGGTGACTCGCCCAAGTGAGCTTACGATTCCAAGCTTTGCGTCGAAGGGATTTTGTGTAACCTGGTTGTCCTAGGTGTATGTTATAGTTTGTTTTAAAAAAAAATTGTTGTGTTTTTGTCCGATTATTTTGGGCATTACATTCTAGTATCAGAGCATAGTTTCTACTCTAGGAACCTTTAAACCCATTACATTTGCCTAACTTATAGTTGTTTTGTCCTTAGTGTAGGATGCCTCCAGTCATGCGTAGTGCTCGCTAACGTGGACGTAGACCCAGAGGCGAACATGTGGTAGTAGAGGGAGATGAGCGAGCAGTCGAGGGGCTAGGTGATGAGCAAAGGCCTCCACCCTCACCGCCACCTAATCCCAATTAGGATGTCCTTAATTCCTTACAGAATCTAGTCGACATTATCATGGACAGGTTACCTTCAAGAGGCCAGTAGGTCAGGAACCGAGAGTGGAGTAGGAGTCCCCCTCCTAGACAAGTAGCGAAGCAAGAAATTCATGAGGGTGAGTCGGTGCACAGGCTACAGCCGCCACCAGGGCTAGTGCTGAGAGTACCTCGTGATACAGGGACCTGATCAAAGACCTTATTAGATTACAGCCACCACCCTTTTTAGGATCCATGGTTGGGACAGAGGTAGAGGCTTAGCTTTTAAGCCTCGAGTGTTGCTTTGGGTTGCATTTTTACAAGAGCAACCTTAAGGCACGCTTTGCAATACACATGCTGAGGGGTAACGCTTCCACTTGGTGGAAGCAGAAGGTGGTTAAGAGTCACCTTACCATGGACACCCTCACATGGGAGATCTTCTTGGAGAGATTTCGAGCCTGATATATGTCGGAGCATTTCAAACAACATCACATCGACAAGTTTCATGACCTACAACAGAGAGGCATGTCAGTAGCCCAGTATGAGAACAAGTTTCTTGAAATCCTTCCTTATGTGGACTACATGAAGGATGAGAAACTCCAGGTCAACCACTTCATCAAGGAGTTGAACTATGCCATAGCTGACAGAGTGCGGATGGTACCCGCAGGAGATCTACATGATATAGTGGAGAGGGCCATGGTAGCTAAGGAGATCCATAACAGATCTCATGATGCCTAGGACTAGTCATAGAATCGGAATGCCACATCTCAGTCTTCTGGTTTCCAGAAGTCTCATTAGAAGGGAAACCATAAGAACTCATCAAGATCATCTAGGGCACCCCAGCAGTAGTAGCAGCAGTAGCCACAACAGTCTCAGCAAAACCAGAGGTAGAAATCTTCTCAAGGACAGTAGGGCTCTAAGCCCAAGTAGCGGCACTCTCAGGGATCTTGATGAGATCAGAGGGGACAGTCTCAGGCTTCTAGAGGTGGATTCAGTGAGTCTGGTACTACGGGAGGATAGTAGCAGTCTAGGCCTTAGGGTATACAACTATAGGCTAGAGGACCATGCTACACATGTGGTGCCATGGGGCACATAGCTAGGGATTGTCCTAAAGGTCGTTCAGTCGGTAGTCAGAGAGTGGCAGATTTTGAGCCTACTATAGGAGACATGGGCAGAGCACATAGAGTATTTGTAGTGGTTGATAACTACCAAGCTGAGCACCAAGCTACATTCATTGAGATTGTAGGTACGATTGGAGGTAGTAGTGTTTCTATCCTTTTTGATTCAGGAGCCACCGACTCTTTTATTTCACCTTTCATAGTGGAGTGATGTAGGCTAGTGGCAACTAGGCAGGATGTTAGTTGGGAGGCTGAGTTAGCCTCGGGAGCTAGGGTATCAGTTAGTTCCTTGGTGAGAGGTTTTCAATTATAGATTAGAGACTTTACCACCATAGTTGACCTTCATGTCACACCACTTGAATCCTATGATGTCATCCTCGGCATGGATTGGCTCTATTCCCACAGAGCTAAGATGGATTACAGACAGAAGATAGTGGAGTGTTTAGATGATGAAGGGGTGACCTTAGTTATTACAGGAGTTTAGAGACATGTATCCCTTCGTATGATTTCTGCTATGTAGCTTAAGCAGTGCATACGAAAGGGATGTCAGTTATATGCTATCACTATCAGTGATAGAGAGGAGGAGGTAGAGAAGGAGACTTCTCTTGGGCCTATTTGTTTGCTGGAAGATGGCTGGAATTTGAAAATAGGAAGATGTACTTTTGTACAGCCAAATTCTTATTTTGGTCCAAAATGAGAATTTTCCATCTTCCACCTCTTGAGGTGGAAGATGGCAAATTCATTTGAAAATAGGAAGATGTACTTTTGTACAGCCAAATTCTCATTTTGGTCCAAAATGAGAATTTGGCTGTACAAAAGTACATCTTCCTATTTTCAAATTCCAGCCATCTTCCAGCAAACAAACGGGGCCTTGCTGACCACCCTATTCTACAGGAGTTTGCAAATTTATTTCCTTCATAGTTACCGGGTATGCCACCACCTAGAGCAGTGAACTTTCATATAGATCTTGTACCGAGAGCAGAGCTAGTTTCTAGAGCACCCTATAGGATGACTACACATGAGCTCAGTGAGCTCAAGATTTAGTTAGAGGAGCTCTTGGAGAAAGGGCACATTCATCCTAGTGTATCTCCATGGGGTGCACCTGTCATCTTCATTAAGAAGAAGGACAGATCTCTTAGGTTGTGCATGGATTATCGAGAGCTAAACAAGGTGACCATCAAGAATCGGTATCCCCTTCCTAGGATTGATGACTTATTTGATTAGCTTCAGGGAGCTCGAGTGTTCTCGAAGATAGACTTGAAGTCAGGATATCACTAGCTAAGGATCATGGATAGTGACATCCACAAGACTGCTTTCCATACATGTTATGGACATTATGAGTTCACAGTGGTACCTTTTGGACTCATGAATGCTCCAGCTATATTCATGAGTCTCATGAATGGAGTATTTCATTCATTTCTAGACAAATTTGTGGTGATATTCTTGGATGACATTTTGATATACTCCCAAGATGAGCATGAGCATGAGGAGAATTTGAGGTAGGTTTTTTAGTGCTTGAGAGATAATCAGTTGTACGACAGCTTGCCAAAGTGTGCATTCTTCAGGACAGAGGTTCACTATTTAGGCCATGTGATTTCAAGAGATGGGATCTCAGTTGACCCATCTAAGATTAGGGTGATTATGGATTGGTTGGCACCTACTAGTGTGATGGAGGTTAGGAGCTTCATGGGCCTTGTAGGCTATTACAGACATTTTGTCGAGGGTTTCTCTAGAGTGGCCCATCCCATCACTTCCCTTCAGAGGAAAGGGAAGAAGTTTGAGTGGACAAAGAGGTGTGAGAGAGCTTTTTAGGAGCTCAAGAGGGCTCTTACCAGTGCACCTATACTTGTGGTACCTGATCCTTCAGTAGATTTTGTGGTATGCACAGATGCATCTTAGATGGGATTGGAGTAGTACTGATGCAGGATGGTCGGGCTATTGCCTACGAGTCTAGAAAGCTCAAGACTCATGAGCTTAATTATCCTACCCATGACCTTGAGCTAGTAGCAGTAGTGCATTCTTTGATGAGATGGTGACATTTCTTAATAGGCCGCAGATTCGAGCTTCATTCAGACCATCAGAGTCTCCAGTATATTTTCACTCAACCAAACCTTAATGCTAGACAGAGGAGATGGATGGAGTTCTTATGCGAGTATGACTTTAACATTCACTACATCAAGGGTAAGGAGAATGTGGTAGCAGATGCCTTGAGTAGGAGATGTCATGAGCTCTTAGCTATGACTACTAGTACAAATTTGAGAGGGCACATATTGTAGCACTTACAAGAGGATGCCTTCTATTCAAAGGTTAGACAGATAGTTTAGGATCAAAGACCCCTAGAGGGGAAGTTCACAGATTATACCCTGTAGTTCGATGGCCTTCTTCATCATAGAGGATGCATATATGTACCTTCTTTCGGTGGGTTGTGGGAATTCATCATTCTAGAGGCTCATAGAGCTCCTTATGCAGCGCACCCTGGAGTCAAGAAGTTACATGCAAATTTGAGACAGCTTTATCACTGGCCAGTTTTGAGGACACACATTGCAAAGTTAGTGGCTAGATGCTTAGAGTGTCAGTGGGTTAAGGTGGAGCACCATCATCCAGGTGGACTTCTATAGTCTCATGCGATTCCGGAGTGGAAGTGGGACATTATATCCATGGATTTTATAGTTGGTCTTCCTATGTCATCTTGTCGCCATGATGCCATTATGGTGACAGTGGATAGGTTGACTAAGGTAGCACACTTCTCACCATACACACTACTTTTACAGTACCTGTAGTGGCACATGTATTTTTGAGGGATATTGTTAGACTTCATGACATTCCATGCATGATCATATTAGACAGGGACTCTCTTTACTTCATCTTTTTGGAGAGAGCTACAGATCGCTTTGGGCACCAAGCTCAATTTCAGCATAGCATATCACCCAAAGATAGATGGTCAGACTGAGAGGGTTAATCAAGTGTTAGAGGACATGCTACACATGTATGTGATGGATCATCAGGTTAGGTGGGAGGAGTACCTACATTTAGTGGAGTTTGCCTATAATAATGGGCATCATTCATCATTGGATATGTCTCCATATCAGGCCTTGTATGGTAGATCTTACAAGACACTGTTGAGTTGGGACAAGATAGAGGACAGAGTTTCCATTGGTCCAGAGTTGATCAAATAGATGGAGCAGCAAGTAGATCTGATCAGGTAGTGTCTTAAAGAGGCCCAGGATCAATAGAAGAAGTATGCAGATGTTGGGAGGATTGATAAAGAGTATATGATAGGTGACAGAGTCTTTTTGAGAGTATGATTGCATAAGAGCCCAATCCATTTTGGAAAGAGTTCTAAGCTGGCCCCTTGATTTGTTGAACCTTTTGAGATTTTAGAGAGGATAGGCCCAGTAGCATACCATTTAGCTTTGCCACCTAGCCTGTCACGCATCCGCAATGTCTTTCATGTGTCTATTTTGAGGAAGTATATATATGATGAGTCTCATATTATTCATTGAGATGCTTTACAGGTGGAGTCGGATAGACAGCTGGCTTTGGAGCCAATACATAATCTTGCTCGTAGGACCCTGGCCCTTCAAGGTCGAGAGCTGGACCAAGTTAGGGTCCAATGGGATTGCTACAATGAGGTCACAGCTTCATGGGAGGACATAGCATAGATGAGAGATTAGTACCCCCATCTTTTTGATGAACTCTAAGAGGAAGTTCATGCCTAGGGGGGGAGGATGCGAGGTCCTATCCCGACCCATCCTAGCTCGACATTCATGTTGACATTTGATTCATCAGGATGATACCTTGAGTATAGAGATTTGACCTATTTTGGATTACATATGCTATCATTGGATCTTATGAGATGTTTGTTATAGATTTTTATGATGATCACGTTAGTCATACTTTTATATATGCTCATTTTGGTTTCATGATTATCTATGATATATGAGTTCTTCATTCTGCATTTGTTATGTTATCTTTCAGTATAATAAATATTGGTGGAATCATGGTTCTATGATTAGTTTAGGATTACATGCTTATGTGGATTATGTAATGTTTCATGAAATGCAGTTATATATATAATATATATATATATATACACATATATACATACATCTATGTATATTTATGTATGTATGTATACGTATATATATATATATATATATATATATATATATATATATATATATATATATATATATATATATATATATATATTTGTCAAGTTTAGATGTTATTACTTTATTTTTCGAAATGATTATTAATGCAAAGATTTTATGGTGTACTGACATTGAAATTGAGTGCAGGAACATGGCCATGGTTGTAAGTCAGGGAAATAAGGAAGGATCTAAGTGCAATAAGTTGAAAATCAAGGTCGACTGTAGAAGAGAACGACCTCTTCATATCATGATTTTATTCGTAAATGTGATGCCTGTGTGTATGTGGTTGACAATGTTTGTAAATATATGTTTGTAAGTAAATTTTTATTTTTGTGAAAATATATAAATGTATTTGTCCACAAGGCATGCCAAATGTGTTTGTGATGTGTGCTTTAGTGAGGTGTCACTTTACACCATGGTGATGAAGTGGCATGTTGAGTGGAATATGGACCCTACCCTCTCCTTAGTTGGTCTTGAGCATTCTTAAGCTAGGTAGGTGGTTTAAGGAACCAAGATTTGATGAAATCAATACTCCATTTTCGGATGCATGATTAATTGGGGATTTTGAGTGGTTTTGTGGAGTCCTAGGGTGAGGTTTAGGTTGAATTTTGGTGCCCCAAGGCTAGTGCTTGGGTTAGGGGGCTTATTTCTTCTATTTCCACTTTTTTAGGCCACCTTTTTGCCTCTCCAAATGGGCTATTTTTTATATGTACGAAAATGGAAATGCTATCTAGGATGTCTCTCATTTTAATGTGTTGAAATTCATTCCAAACCTTAGGTAAGGGCAAGTGTCATTTTGTCTAAGATCTAGAAACATAATTGTCTTGAGAAGTGAGATGAGAGAAGAATGTTTGAATGACTTGAGGGGAGAAAGACTTAGGAATGACATACACTTGTTCATTTTTGGCTATGCTAGTTTTGGAGGGAGTGAGAGGAGGACTTGAGGAATTAGGACTTGTAGATTTGAGGAAGGGCAACAAGCTTGGAGGGAAGAGGAGCTCATCTTCATTTTTCAATCTTGCCTTGGTTTAGAAGAAGGTTGGTGGTTCTTATCTTGTGATGTTTTTGTATATGGTTGAAAGAAATGTACTATGTGAAATTTATAAATTGATTTACCATGTGTGAATCTTTTATTGTTTGGTTTCATTTTGAGATTTTTACTTTCAATCTTGTTTGTTTCTTGAATTGTTTTATGTTCATGGGTGTGCATGTTTACTCCTCATCCTTGGGAGGATTTGAGGAGAACTTGGGGTGAAGGGCCTAGTTGAATTTTTTTTTATGTATGAGTACATGGTTGTATGGTCACCATGAGAGCTTTTTTATGTTTGTTTGGGGGCCATAAGGGAGTTGTTGATGCTCATGGATTGAGCTGTTTGGGAGGAAGGGCCTTGTGAAGGCTTGTAATATAAGTTGAAATATAATTTTGTTATAAGATAGGTGACTCCATGATAGAAGATTCCACCTTCACCCATATGTGGACTCAACATTAGAATCCTTTGTGTAAGCTTGGGAAGGGAGTGCATTTTGCTTTGTCTGATTTTTAGTTTATGGTTAAATGTGTATGTATGTGGAGTATGTCTATAACCCATCCATTCCTTATTTCTTCAAGCTTGGGGGTGGACATGTAATGGCCTAGGCTGGGAGGTGAACCTCCATGGCCATGTGAAGAAAGTCTTGTGTTTGCAAGTTTGGGTTCTTGGCTTGAAGAAGCAGTCCAAGATTAAAGGTTAAAGTTAAAGTTGTAAACTCCTAAAGACTGTTATAAAGTGTATCTGATTGAGAGATCATGCTCTACACCTTTGTTTTTCCTATATAAAGAAATTGTAATATTTATGAGCTGGAAATTAGACTATTTAGTCTAGTAGATTTTCTGGAATTAAGACAATGTATTTGCCCTTCTTATAGTCCTAGACTCTATAACTATTGTCAGAATTTTAAAATTAGATCTTTGCATAAATGTTATTTGGATTAGACATGGATTGGAAATGTTAGTTTAATTTTATTTGCTCAAAAGAGATTGATATTTTCTGGATTGTAAATTACTTATTAAAATAAGTTCTCCAGCATATATATGTATTATGAAAGTTGTTATGTACAGGAAGGTTAAAATTAGTTCTGTGTTATATATTAGCTTTTTAAAAGTTAAAATTTTCTGTATTTATGTTAAGTATCTAGAAGCTGTTAAAAGATACATTTGAAAGTAGAAAAAGGATTTATTATATATTTTCTTTACAACAAAACAGTATGTTTATGCAGATTGGATTTTATGTTTATACAATATGTTCTTATTCTTCTATCAAAAAAAAGAAATAAAGAAACCTGTAAGTTCAAATGCCAAAGCTGAATGCAATAGACATAATTAATATTAAAGCTAGAGAGTTGATTATCTATTTATAATATGTATGAGATATGTCAAACTGAAACTTAAATTTAAGTAAGAAAGTTAGATGCATAAGTGTATAAAGCTGATCTATTTACTATAGATTGATTAAGAACTAAATCTGTTCTTTATCTAAATCTGATTTACATTTGGAACTGTCAAAATAAATTCCTAAGAGTTAACTGATATAGAAATGAATGTATATAGAGCAGGATGCTAAACATACATTTAAAATTATGACAGTAAATTACTTAAATAACAGAGACTTTTGTCTTCTGTACTTTTTCCTATGAAAACAAATTTGGTTTTACCATGTTGGTACTAATATTTACAATATATATATATTATATTATACATAAAAATATGTATAATATAACATATATAACAATATACATTACCCTTCAAAATAAGGGGCTTAATTAATCATTAACTTATATCTGTAAAAAAATCTTGTAATATCAAATGATGTAATAATATATATTACATATTATTCATAAGATAAAGTATAATACATAATATACATTACAGTGTTAAACAGGAATAATATATATCATAATATTATATATAATATACTATACAATATCTATTGTATAGTATATATTATATAATAATATATTATATAAAACCATACTGCAGATTATAATAAATGAAATAGAATAATATTATATATATTATATACTATACAAATATTGTATAGTATATAATATAAATAATATAATATATATTATCGTCTACTATTTTTTTTTAAAAGGGGATCGCATTTGTTTTGAGGTTGAAACCCCTTAGGGCCGAGCCCTTACCATCCTCCCTCACCCCCGCGCACAGAGCTGCCGTGACCCTAGGTCACGGTAGTGCCTAAGCACTGTCGTAGCTTAGAGTCACGGCAGTCCCTGCTGTGACAGCAGGCATGGCAAAGACCTAGGTCTCTATCGTGGTTACTGTCACGGTAGAGACTCCCTCTCTCTGTTGTGGCTAATCCGATTCTGAACCAGAGGATAGGTCTCTTAAAACCCTACAAGAAAAAAAATCAATATTTTTTTTTTTGTTACAATACATTGCTAATTTAAAAAAAAACGCCTAGATTTTAGATGAGGCATAACAATGTAAAAAAAATGCCCAGATTTAAATGAGACATAACTATGTAATAGATCATTACCTTTCTTAAATCGATGAATGCTATTACATTTTCAATTGGTCTGTGTACCAGACTTTTTTTAACAAAAATAAAAGGATAATTTTATGCTCAAATTTATACATTGAGCAACATTGCCATTTCAATGGCATGCCAGCAGTTCTACATTTAACGGATCTGTAAGATGAAATAAAAATAAAAATAGAGAGAATTGAATACATCTAAGCACAGCAGCTTCAAATGACATTTTTTGTAAAGTAGAAATAATCTTTACATCTGATCTGTGAAACAGATCTGGCAAATAAAAAGAAGCAGAGAGAGACATACGAAATCTATTTGACCCATTAATGAAATTAGTAGATGGTCTAACCGGATTATTAGAAAGAGATTCTCTTATGGATTAAGAGATCTCTTACTGTGTTATGCCTTCTCACATTGTGATATACACAGCATAGGCTTCCTTCTTCATCCTTCCAAAGACCTGCACAATAATGAAACAATAATGAGAGCTTTTAGGGTTTGTAGAAGTTTTAATGAGGCCCCAAACCCTAATTTCAAATTAGGGTTTGGAGGGCCCATACATTATTATATAAATTTTATTTAAGTGGTTATGTTTCTCTTATGAACTCATTTATTGAATAAGTTGTCGCCATTTATTTTTAATTGAGCAAAGGTAGAGAAATTTAATTGGTGAAATGATATTTTGTCTTCTTTAAGTTAGTGGTAAATTTAAGAGATGTTTTTAGAAGATTTGTAAATTTTAATATGTTATTAGTAATTAAGTTTAATAATTATGGTTAATTTTTCCCTTCGCTATGACTTATTATTATCATTAATTTAAAATTTAGTTATGGCTTTTATCTTCTTGGTAAAAAATTTTAAATCTAAGAATTTAGTAAGATGAAAAAGTTTATAAATGTACTTTAATTTTAATTATTATTATTTTTGGCTAAATTCTCATAGTAATCCTAATCTCCTTTTCTACACAAATTTTATATGAATAAATTTAATGGACTGTTATTTCAGTGTAATAATTAACATTATTAACCTTAGTATTAATGGTATAGTTATCCTTAAGGATTATTAATCAGAAGAAGAAAACTTAGTTTATATGAGTATTAGCTAGGTTAATATTTGATTTGTTATTTCTAAATAAATTTATCCTTAGCGAATTAAATCACCCTTTGAGAAACCATAGGGATATGATATTCCCTTTAATAATTCTATAATCTTCCTCGTTGCCTAATGACTTTCACCGTGTAGGGGACGGAGGCATGCCAGTGCTTGCCTCATGATCCCTTATGTGTCATTGGGTAACTTGCCCAAGCGAGGTTACGATTCCTAGCTTCGCGTCGAAGGGCTTTTGTGTAACCTGGTTGTCCTAGGTGTATGTTATAGTTTGTTTTTAAAAAAAAAATTGTTGTGTTTTTTTCCAATTATTTTGGCCATTACAGTATTAAGTGCCTTACTAACCTTTGACCTGCATTCATGTGCTTGATGTCCATGTTTTTTACAATTAAAACAATTTCCATTGAACTCTGGTTTAGGATTGGACTTACCATTCTTTCTTTTGTAGATGTTTTTTTGTATGTCCTAGCTTTCCACAATGGTGGCATGTAGGTTTGTTGTTCATTCCTCTTATCCCCATTCTTTGATAATTCTCCTTCTTTAGTGGATGATAGGTGCTCATTATGTCCAAGTCCAGAAGTATCACTAGATCTTCTTGGTGACCTCAATAGTTCTTCAAAGTATTTCACAACTTCATTTGGTTTGTTCATTCCTTTTTAGATCTCAATTCATTCTTCAGCTAACTATTCTCTGATCTTAGATTTGTGATTTTCATATATTTTTTGCTCAACTCTTGATTAGAAAGTACTAGTTGATTTACCATATCCAATTGATTGTTTATCACCCTTTGCATGTCACATGTCCTTTCATCAAGTCTTATATAAATTTGTCTTTTTTCTTCTTCAGCCATTGTCTTGTCTTCTTTAGCTTTCTTTTTCTGTTCAATTACTTCGCATAGTCTTACTGATTGAATTTCTTGTTCTCTCTTTAGATTTTTGATATCTTCATTCAATATGTTGTTTCTTTCTAATAGATCTTCTATAGCTTCATGACTTTCAATAGAATTACCATTGTCAAATAGACCTTTAGTATCCTCTTCTTGATATTGTGTGTCATTTAGTTGAATTTCCAATTCTTTCCTTCTGCTTAAGGATTTCTTCAATTCTCCTCTAGATGCTTCAAGTTGGTGTAGTGTAAGCTGAATGTCAATCTTTTGATTCTCTATGATCTTTCCCAATTTATAAACCTCCATCTCCAAGACCTTAACTCTTAAGTGGTTAGACTTCATTTAAGAGACTGTTAGCTCTGATACCAATTGTTGGAAATCTAATATGGGAAAGTGAGATATTGAGAGGGGGGTGAATCAGATATCCATTACTAATTCCACTTTGACATAAATTCAACTTACATATCATAAACATGAATTTCAATACTGAAATAAATCTAACAATATAATCACAACTATCAAATGAAACATATAACACAAAGATTTTGGTTACCCAAAAACCCTTGAAAGGTAAAACTGGGGTAGGGATGACACCCACAAATCTTCACTACTATAGTATTAAATTTTTCCTATTAGGGCTACAAAGTTTGATCACTTTTGATGATCTACCCTATGAGGGGGCTTCCTTGTTAAGAGCTTATAGACTTATAAATGTTAAGATTAGGTAATACTAAGAGGGGGGTGAATCAATATTACAACACTTTAATTTAAACTTCAACTAATTGAAAATAAACCATAACAATGTTGAAATGAAAAGAACATAAATACGCAACACATAACTCATGACACCATGATTTGTTCTCGAGGAAACCCTGGCCAAGGGAAAACCCCAGTGGGGATGGTACCCACAACTATGCACTAAAATATTATATCCTTGTTAGGAGATTTCACCCTGTTAGGAGCTGATTATTACATAGTACATTTCCTTGTTAAAGGAATACAAAACTTTGTTAGGGGATACAAAAACTTTGTTAAAGATGGTGAGCTTACAACTCTTACAATCAAAATATTGTCTCAAAGAGTTCTCCAAAAATGAATAATAAAAGCACTTGCTATGCTTAGATAGTTCAAGTTGTATCTCTATCAAGCACTGATCTCATATCTTCTCTCTTCTCTCAGATTCACATTATCACATCATCATCACAATCATACATATCGATTCCATAAAATACTCTATACTTATACAAATTCTGCCATCTAGTCGGCTCTCAAAATACTTCACAAAACATAATAAATACTTATGCAAATAATCAACATAGATTCGGTGATCATATATTACCAAAGTGTCAGCAATATACAACATTTATCTGACTTAGAATGTTTCCATATCAACTAACCTTGCCCCAATCATTGCAACTGCTTATGTGCCCTGTTACACTGATTCTATGTCTTTGCATACATTCACAACACTGTATCTCACTGATCTGATCACCAAAACACATGCGACCTTAAATGAAGGTCCTACATATCCCAAAATGCCTTCTACTAACTTTGCAAGCCATAATACATCATACATTATCATCGCTAATCAAAACTGTAACACAGTATACTAATATCTTGATTTTGTACTTAGTCATTTTCATGACTGTGACTCCAGTACCAAAACTCTCTACATGTGATCACTTCATCATAAGTGTTTCTATAAGTGACAACCCTTAAGTGATCCCTAGTGCTCCAAAACATCACTTTCCAACAATCTCTCCCTTTGGCATTGATGACAACACTTAGTGAAAAATAACTAAGTGTCTAAGTACTAACTTCCTTCTACTATATACATAAACTCTTATTTTCTTTTCTTTTCTCTTTTTCTCTCTTTTTATTTTATTTTATTTCTTTTTCTTCTTCTTATTTTCTCTTCTCTTCTTCTTCTCTTCTCTTTTTCTCTTCTCTTCTCCTCTCTTCATTTTTATCTTCTCTTCCTCTCCCTTTGACATCAATGGTAAAGGTACTTGCAAAATTTACAAAACTTCTACACAAAAAAAGACTTAGTGCTTACTCACCAAATTTAGAATATCTTGGAAAGAGTCTTCCAAGGTCTTCACTTCCCCTGCCCATGACTTAATCAAGAGTTCACTAACATGGATCAGTCCATTTAGTGCATAGGATGTTGTTTTTGCTACCTTCAGCTCTGCAGGTATAGACATTGATCCTTCTATCTTCTCCATCTCTGAGAGATGAGCTTCAAGCATAGATATCTTAGGAGTTATTAAACTCTCCAGAAAACCAAATTTGTCTACCACTCTCCCTTTCTCTACATTCAGAGCACTTATTTTATCCAAAATCTTGGATGTCTTCTTATCCATTTCTACCATAGTTTGTGAAGATGTTTCACAACTATCCATCAAGTTGTCAAGGGTAGCCATGTCCTTGGCTATAATGTCTTCAATGTTCTTCACATGTCTACAAGGGTTTATGCAGTGACTATATATTGTTCTACCTTGTGCTACACATCTCTTAGCCTTAAGTGTAGTTTCCTTAAGAATGTCCTAGTCCCATGAGATGGACTGAAAAACTTATTTCAACTTGTTCTCCAAAAATCTCTTCTCTACCTTATTTTCTATAGTCTTTAGCAGTGACTCAAAGTGACTGTCAAAGCTGTCCAATGTCATGCCTAGGTGCTCTGCCTCATCCTTACCTTGAAAAGTAATAGGTGTAGGGAGTAATTTATTTACTATTTCTACTGCCCCAGTTATTACCTTCACTCTTTTATCTCCTTTTTGTACTAATCTTTCCTTATCGTTAGCAAAATACATGAAAGATAGCCTCATGAGCTCATCTGCATCCATGCTCTCTACATCTGTGCTCACTGGTTTGGCCATACTTGCCAAAAATAGAGTAGAGGAGGTGTTAGATTCTTGCTTTTTCTCCATTATAACCTCAAGTACTTTATCTACTCCAGTCTCTTCTACCTTCCTTTCTTCTTGATGTGTTTCCTTCTCATGTGTTTTCTCTTCTGATGTAGGAGCATCTCGGGTGTTTGGCAATCCTGTGTCACCAAAAACAAGTTTGATTTTTCTATGTTTCTTGATTCCTTCTTTGACTAATTTGGATCGGTAGTTGTTCAGTTCCTTCGTTAACCGAGTTGGTTGTTCAATTCCCTGGCGCTCGATTATCTTTTTCCTGGTGTAATACCCCAAAAATGGGCTATAAGTTCATTAACCTCCTATATCATCAAATCATATGAAATCGACATCAAAGTCCTAATCTAAGGCACATCTAAACATCATCAAATCTAATTGATTATCTTAAATTTTGCATCGGAAAATATTCCTAGTAATATTCCTAATTATCTTAATTATCTTTAATTTTATAATTATTTGGCAATAAATCACATTTATCCTAAAGTTTGATTAATTGAATATTTTCATATTTAATTAATTAGATTTAATATTTGCCACTTAATTGTGTAATTAAATTTAATTATATCTATTATTAATTGTATTATTTAATTTTGACAATAAATCTAATATCATATGAATAATTGATTAAATTCTTATTTAATTAATTAAAGCAAGTTGTCATTATTTAATAATATAGTTTTTAATAAAATTTTGATTAAATAATTGATTAACCCATAAATCAATTGTTTTATTTTTAAAAGCAGTTAAGTTGGAAATAAATCACTTTATTATTAAATTAATTCATAAATAAAACATGCACAATCATAAAAGCAGATAACTATCAATTATCAATTAAAGCTAAACTCTATTTTGAGTTAAAACTTAGCTTTTGCATATTTTTGTGAGTTAATTATCTTTTATTTAAAAATAACTCAAAAATCAAGTTGAGTTATTTGAGTGATTTATGGCTTTTATTCATGCACCTCCAAAGCCCTGGATTTCTATAAATTAAGACTCAGCTCTTCACAAATCATCTCATATTTTGCACAATCACGCTGGAGAATTGGAATTGAAGAATCAAAGCTCTTGCGAATCGACATCTTTGTGAGATCAATCTTATTTTTGCATTCATATTACATATCATTGTTAGATTCATAGCATATCAGTTTTCAATAGCATTCATATCATATCAGTTTTTATCATTCTTATTGCATAGAAAATCCAAAAAAATAGATTAATTGCATTCAATTTCATATTCATCTTTTGCATTCAAATCCTTCATTTAGGTGTCGTCTAGGTCACTGATCTTGATTACAATCTGAGAACATTAATCTCGCACCTATTAGAAGGCAGTAAATCGCTTGGTTAGATAGCTTTCAATTTTGCATGATTTTGATTATCACTAACCTCTAATGTTTTACTGAGTGTTGTGTCTACAGATCAGGTATAATTTTCACACACACATTTCTGGCGCCCACTCTGGGGCAACCCACCTTTGCATGCTGGTTTTGATTTTTTTGGGAGCTAAAACCCCAAAGTTTCAAAGATTTAATTTTATCTCCCAAACGGCTTGGAATTTTGGTCTAAATTTTTTTTTTCAGGTTGGTGACATGTCATGGAAGCTAGAGTAAAAAATTTAAAATTTTCTAAGATGTTTTGAATTTTTAATAATTTTTTCTTGAAATTCCAGAAAAAATTAATATCTGACGCAAATCAGCATATTTTTTGAAAATTTTTATATTTTCAGAAAGCTCTTTAAATTCCACAGGGGGTCCATTCTTTGTGTTTTAAATTTGGACATGATATCATAGCTCAAATAGTCAATTTACAAAAACTGGTCTGTATTGATAAAATGGGTCTCTAGGGCACAAATGAAGAGGTTTTTCTAAAATTTTTGCATTTTTGGAAAGCTCTCTATTTTTTAGCAGGGGTCTCTATTCTGAATTTCTATTTTTGTGGCCAAAATCATATCAAAAAAATTAGATCTTGTTGACTAGGTCAAATGCAGCAAAAAAAATAAAGTTTTGTGATGGGTATGCACTTATTTTTTTTACATGGTTCAATGAATGATATGAGTTGTCATTTGGGTTGATTGCTGGTTATTATTACTGATAATAATTGATTTTTAGAGCTAACCCTATGGTTTTCATAAGTTGAATATATTTTGCATATCTTGTTTGCTTGTTTGCTTGTTGGAGAGTTCGTCACTTGCTTGCATGGAAAAGCTCAACAAAAATTGCTAAAAATCAAGTAAAATCTACTAAGCGCGTTGCAAGGATCTCAGGTATTCTCCTTCATCTAATAATATTTTGATTTGGGACTTAAAATAAATCTCTTATGTGTCAAGCTTGTGTGCATCTTTTCATGCTTTTGATCTATTTCTACACACTTGCATAATTGATACTAGGTTGTGAACCCTTAAGGATTCATTAAGTAGTCTTAGAATACTTGTGATTGATCTTGATTGCTATCTTGGGTTATTGGACTCGCTAATCCGCCGGCCCCTCATTTCCGCCCCGTGGTTGCAATCTCAGCGCCATAAAGGGGAGGGGTCAACATGACAGAAGCGTTAAATGTTCCACTTGGCAACCCTTTTGTGCTTTTAGGAACTCCCTTGTTTTCTAAGTTGTGGACTCGTTTTTAGCTTGTGTGAGGTGTTAAGTGTTCCACCTTGTGGACTCATCTCATATTCGCTTTAAACGTTAAGTGTTCCTCTTTCTACTTTTTGGATGCTTTTGGTAGATTTGCTTTCGGAACATACATCTGTGCTCACATAGTAATTAGGCCCTATGAACACTATTTGTGATTCTTGAGAGATTGGATTCCTAGCGAAATCCTTCTTGACGATAGAATCCTTGTAGGTAGGGAGGATACTTAGTGTGTTTCACATTCAACTTAGTTAGTGAGTCTTCTCTTATTGATCGACACATTCTCTCTCCGGAGAGGTTGATAGATCATGTGGGGTTGATATCACAAGCTTTGGTGAATCAAAATTGGTTAGTGCGTCTTCTCTTATTGATTGATACATTCTCTCCCCGGAGAGGTTGATAGATCACGTGGAGTTGATATCACAGACCTTGGTGGAACAAAACTTTGTCTTAGCGTGTCGGATTAATCTGCTTGCTTTGTTTGGGTTAAAAGTGAAGAGGTGTCAAAACCTTGAATCTAGAGCCAAGTCCCCTTGTGGTATACTATTGTGAGTCATCTTTAGAGAGGGTTAACCGTAGCGGACAATCCCTTCACAGGGCAAACTGCATTGACGGAACCTCAAGCGGTAATAGCCATTTTCGCCATGGTAGTGACAACCGCTATATAAATGTCCTTGTGGAAGAAATCTCCACGGGTATGGTTCATTGTTGGGTTGTCAGATCTCCCTAGCAGCTCTTGAAGATTAAGTTCTCGGACTGTGTCAAAACCCTGGTGCGCCGGGATTGGAGTTCACCCCTTTGAATCATAAAAGTTGCAGAGTCAAACCATTACTAAAAACCCTAGAGAGGCCAATTTTTCACTTTCAGGTATATGTGCGTTATTGCAAAACTTTTTCAGAACATACACAATTAGTACTCTCAGGGATTAGCACAATTTGGTCACTTGATTGTTCATGCGCAAGGTTGCTTTTGCCCTTGTTCATTGTTTTCAGACGTGCTTGGAATCACTTGCTTGCTATTCTGCGTGCTTATTTATCTACTTGGCTATTAAAAATGATCAAATCTGGTATAACCTTCAAAATCTGGACAGTACAATTTGCAAACAATCCAAAACTAAAAACCTTAAATTTTGCAAAAATTGACGTAAAGTTCTTTCTGGAGTCAAAAGTCATTTCAAGAAGTCAAAAGTCATACGAGTTTTGTCAAGTGTCATTTCAGTATTACCCAACTGTCGTATGAGTTTAGCAACTGTCATTTCATAGACTACCCAGTGTCGTACGAGTATGCAGAGTGTTGTTTGGAAAAATTTGGGAGAGTTGTCGAAAATTGTCAAATTGCAAGATATCCAATGTTTCCAACCTAGTTCCAGAATCTGTCAAAAATATCATTATGTCAGGAATAGAGCAATAGCTATTGAAAATCAGTACACATGTCTCAAAGAATCAGTACACATGAGGAAGAAATTATGATCGCCGCTATGATGAAGCAGCTGCAAGCTATGCAAGTCCAACTTGACAAACTTGAGAAAGAGAAGGAATCTAAAAAGTTCTCCATGGAATCTCTATACTCTTTTCCATTTGATAAAGACTTGTACATGTCACCATGCCCCCAGAAAAAAATTGAGCAATATGATACCTCTTCCACGGAGAGTGACACATCTAGCTTTGAAGACTCTGATGACTATGACGACAGACAATGTAATGATACCTATGACACCTCTGTTCTTAAGAGTCCTCCTCATCGTTCATTCCTGCTTACTACAAATGGGCCGTCACATTGGATAGATCATGAGGGTGATCCATATGATTCTGATTATGAAAGAGACTTTGACGATTTCTATGCACAATACCTAGATGACACATCTACTTCACTTGAGGAAGAGAAAGTTTTTCATGCTGATTACAAAAGTAAATACTACAAGGATCTTTCCTCTAAGAACTCTCAGGCTGAAAATAAAGATTACACTCTCAAGGAAGATCATGTTAATGTTGGACCTTTGTCTTGTGATGGTTCCCTTCCATCCCCTACTTCCTCCAATACCCATACATTTCCTAAAGCTTCCGAGTCTTTCAAATCTTTCACAGAACCTTCATCTGACACAAGCCCTGATACTTTTCATGTGGTTCCTTATAGTTATCCCCCAGGGCTACCTCTTAAAGAAACTCAAGCTAACCTTCACTTGGCTGCAAATACTTTCAATAATGCTAAACCTAAAGAGCCTAAGCCTTCATATGCTATAATCCCTACTTCAGCTATTCCTTCACCATCTCTTCCAAAATCATCCATACAATCCCAACATGCTTCCTTGTCCTTAGAAGTGGCTCCATGTCAAGAAGACTCTAAAAATGATAAAGAAAAGAACATAAGGAAAGATCAAGATCAAGAAGCCTCCATGTCATCCACTCCTTTTTTTGATGTCTCTTATCCACCTCAGGGTCCTTTTGATCCTATACCCCCTTTTTCATGCATTCCACCATGTCTTAAGTCTTCGCCTAAGCAAGATCAAGCTACTACTTACACTGTTGAGCTTATTGACAATCAAAATAACCTTACTACGCTTGCGCTTTCCAAAGATGATACTTCCATTAAGGTTGGTAAAGATGGTGTTCCTTCCAATGTCAAGCCTATTGAAAATCAAAAGAAAAATTATGGTGCTATCCAAAGATCCTTGTCAAGATCAAAGTCTTCCATCTTCTTGTTCTACCACTCCATGTTCACTTTCACTTTCTACTCTTCCTAAGTCTTTGCAAGCTTTGAACAATCCTATCAAAGAAGGTGCTCATATTCAAGATGTCCACGATTCTATTGAAAATTTTAATGCTCACTCTGAAGATGCTGATATCCTTGGTTGTCATATAGATGCTGATGAACTTATTAATTATCCTTTTGCGTCTTCCACTTCCATCCTTGGACCTCTTCCACCACTACAAAGATCTTCATACCTTCCTTCCATCTTGGGTCCCTATGTCCCTTCACTTTCCCCTCCTAACTCTCCTAATTCGCCATCCATCTTGGGTCCTTACATACCTCCATCTCCCATCTTTCCTCAAGATCAACATAGATGCATACCCTTGAATCTTTTTCATCCACCCACCCATCTAAACCAGTCATATCCTCCTCCTTTTTCCACAAGTCCCAAGTCCTTTGGAAGTAACTTGAATGTTCAATACAAGAAAAAGAAGCAATACAAGAATCCATCAAAAAAAGATCACCATGTCTCCTCTAATAGACATGGAAACATAAAGTCAAAAGAGATATCTAAGAAAAAAATTACAAGACAAGTATGGGTTCCAAAATCCATCATTGAAGATATTATCTCTAAATCATCAAAAGGAAATAAAAATCCTACGACTATATGGATTCCAAAGTCTCTTTTGAAAGAGTCTGGTGTTAAACAAAAAGTGAAATTGACATTCAAGCTTCCAAAGGCTTCCACTACATCTCCTTCCAAAAATATTCTTCCATTTCATGCGCCCAAACCTCAACCTCTGCTATCCATTCACCATATTCCTTCACATATTCCTTCATTCACGTTTCCTCCACCCTCTCGCCAACCTTCAAGGTGTGTGTTTACGTTGATCTTGCCTTCCTTTCCATCTACCCTTTCACAATCTTTCCATTCATTAACCTTCTACCTTCTATCATTTTTCCTCATTTTCCTATTCCTCCTATCTTCCAACCTCACTCGCTTTACATAAAACCTTATCCTCCATTTTTCTCTTTCATCTCCCTTTCCCTATCAGCATCTTTGAGCATGTCATTTTGAATCCTTGGCATATCATGGTTTATCCTTTCAAGGAGCATTATCTAAAAAGCTTGCATTCTTCCAAAAAAAAAAAAAAAAGAAGATATAAAAAAAAAATTTGAAAATGTGCCTTGATGAAAACCTGGAAACAGGCGCCTTGGTATCAAAAGTAAAGAGAAATAAATTCGTCCTATGGTGAAAACCACTTCCTTGTGGCACCTTGGATAAGTACCATGATGAAAACCTGGCAATCAGGCATCATGCGTAGTTCTTCTACATATTTCATCCATTTCATCTTCTCTCTTTGATCTTGACAATGTTGATCTATACACGAACATTTGGCTATCTTGTGAGCTATCTTATGATGATCTTGCTTTCATTCCCTTCCTGTTAGCCTTCATATCCATCTTCCTCCATTCATTTTCACCTATCGCTATCCTTTTCCCCTTTGGTCTTGATCTAATAAAAAAAAAAGAAAGAAAGAGTAAAACACAGTGCTATGAAGCCTCTTGACATGTCTACTCCTTTGGATTGCATTCTTTCCTGCTCTTGCATTACGCTTTTGTGACTCATCCTATGCCGGCCTTTCATTGCTTGTCCAAATATGCTTTACATGAAAATTTTTCCCTAGCTTGAGTATTCTTAAGGAGTTTGGCCTTGAAGATTTCTTCCCTTCATTATCCTTTATTCTCTTGTCTTCCATCTCTTCCACCAGCTTGTCAATCCCTCTTGTTCTCCACATTGCTAAACATTGGGACTGCATGATATGATCTTGGTTGGGAGTTTGCAAATGGAAAAAGATGCTATCAAGTATACCAAGTATCAAAACCAGTATCAGAATCAGTATCAGAACCAGTATCAGAACAATTATCAGAACAAGCATTAGAACCAGTATCAGAACAATTATCAAAATCAGTATCAGAATCAATATTAGAACCAGTATCAGAATAATTATCAGCATCAGTATCAGAATCAGTATCAGAACCAGTATCAGAACAATTATCAGAACAAGTATCAGAACCAGTATCAAAATCATTATCAGAATCAGCATCAGAATTAATATCAGAACAATTATCAGAATTAGTATCAGAATCAGTATCAGAACCAGTATCAGGACCAGTATCAGAACAAGTATCAGAATGGGCCTACAAAAAAAGTATCAGAACACCTATTAGGGCTACACTTTTCGCTTTAGTTTATGGGTCTGAAGCGGTACTACCTATTGAGGTTGAAATCCTATCACTCAGAATCAAAATGCATGGACTTGTCACTGATGAAGACTACAGAGTGTCTAGGTTACAAGAACTTGAACTACTAGATGAGCGCAGACAAGCAGCATATGATCATCTCAGAGTGTATCAGAAAAGAATGTCTAGAGGCTACAACAAGAAAGTCAGACATAGAGAATTTCAGGTTGGCAATCTAGTGTTGAGAGAAAATCCTGAAAATCAATCACATCGAGAATGCAAGGGGAAGTTCGAACCCAACTGGCTGGGTCTCTTTGTAATCACTGCTACTTTTGGCTCTGGTGCCTATCAACTCTCAACAACTAAAGGAGAATAGCTTCGAGAACCAATCAACATTCTCCATCTGAAGAAATTCTATGCCTAAGGCATTCAGTGCTTGGTAAATGTCCTGAAAAAAATCTTAAAAATCAGAAAAAGTCCTGAAAAAATGAACATCTTGGTGAAAACCTAGCAATAGGCGCCTTGATGATTCACAAAAAAATCAAAAAATATCAAAAGTACAAAAAAATTGAAAAAATGAAAAAATACAAAAAAAATGAAAAAAGAAAGAAAAAGTGCCTTGGTGAAAACCTGGAAACAGGCGCCTTGGTAGCA
This sequence comes from Chamaecyparis obtusa, assembly GCA_027943335.1. Classification (NCBI taxonomy): domain Eukaryota; kingdom Viridiplantae; phylum Streptophyta; class Pinopsida; order Cupressales; family Cupressaceae; genus Chamaecyparis; species Chamaecyparis obtusa. The sequence goes on from BSBK01001314.1 coordinate 144,182, forward strand.
AGAATAGAATCTCTACCAAGATGGTGAAAACCTGGCAAACAGGTGCCACTTGTTCCAAAATGCTCCATCTATTAGCACAATCTTGGTCTTTCCCAGCTTTCAGTCTTGCTTTAGTTTGTACATATCTCCCGGTTTGTTTCTGCATTTCAAATTTTTAATAAGTCGGCCTGTAACCAACCAGCTCAAGCATCTGCATCCTATCAATGTTCACACTTGGGGGCAATCAATGTCATATCCTATGGTCTCCCATGTATCTTAGACATGTCATATCCACTCAGAGTCCTTTGAAGCTTCAAGTTGAGTCAGTCAGTCAGTCTTGTCTCCAGAAAGGATTTTGCATCAACAACAATCAAACATCAAAACTCAACTGAAAACAATCTATAATTTTTACATGCTTTTATCTCCTTGTATGCTTACTGATTCGCATTGAGATTTTTGCATATTGTGTCATTTCGAGCTCTTCGATGATGTCCTTTATAGGATTTAGAGAGTGATGACTCGGGGCATAATCTTTTCTTTATTTTCTGCTCATATGTGAAATGTAACAACTTTGGAAATTTTGGATTGAAATGGTGTCCGACTGTAAGAGCCTCTATCTCGAATTGGATGGCCATGCGTACCTCGACCATTGATACCCAAAAAAAATTCAAGGACGTTTGATCTAACTATTATCTTTTTGAGTAAGTTCTTTCTCCTTCTGTGGAACGCAATCTTGCCTAAGGATGTGAACAATAAAGGGTCACTACGGGTAATTCACATTGGATTTAGAATGATCTCTTGACTGTTTGATGTGTTTGCAACGCAATGTGTACTCAGGTCATCACGACGTGTATGTTTTGATGCTTGTACAAATTGCTATATCAAAATGGACATGATATTCAGGTCATCCTGGCGTTTGTGCCTTGATGCTTATATTTAATCCAACATTTTGAAAATAAAGTCAATATTCATATATCCATGGTTGTTGTCCAGTGGGTGTTGTATTGATTCTTGCGCATACAAATCGATATTCATATGTCTATGGTTTCATGGCTAGTGGGCATTGTATTGATTTATCCGGTTACCTAAAAGTTCAATGATGATAACAAATCGACACATGATCAGTGACTAGGTCCTAGGTCTTAGGTTGCATTTCATTTTGCATGTCTCATTGCATTTTGCATGTTTACATGATCTCACAATGATTAAACGAACTTCAATGCTTAAATGATTTTTCAAATCGCATCTTCAAGTCTAACAAGAGCTGAATCTCACACGAAGGTTCCTCCAATGAAATAGCAAGTAGAATCCTTTTTCGGGATCAAAATTCAAATCTGAGATCATTCATATTATTAACTACTTGCATATTCGACCTTCAATCATCACAGAAATCTAGTATTCAACTTAACTGATTATCTTACATCACACTATCAAAATTTCAACTTGGTCAACCATGGTCAACTCATGGTCAAACCTAGTCAAACTTGGTCTTTTGGGACCTTCCAACGATGCAGAATGCGTTCTCGGATGTAAATAACCACTTCTCAGATCAATTAACATGCTTCTAAACTATCAACGCTGACTTTTCTTGTCAGATTTCAATTTTAATCCCGAAGGGGGCATGGTATTGCACATCATTCAAAGTCTGTAAATCAAATTCTATCGATCAAGTCTATCAATATCTTTCATCAGTGATCAAGAAAAACAATCACGTCTAGTTACTGATTCATCAAAAGTCCTCATCGCTCGGGGCAAATCTATCATCACTTGGGGCATATCAGATTCATCGATCCATATCAATCTGGTATTCTCTTAATCTTGTAATTTGTATCAGTTTTTGCAACCATCAGATCATAGTGTTATTTCCTTGGTTCTTCGGCAACTAAAGGATTCGGATGTGATACCTGCTAGTTCTGCTAAGACAATCGAGTCTAGAACGGGTCACTCACTTCTTATCAATCCTAAGGTTTAGAATCAGGCATTTTGACACTTTTTCGCAATAATAGGTTCATTTGCTTCTACAGTGAACATTATCTTTGGTCATTCAAGACCTATTATCTTCATATCAAATCAATATCAATCAGCTTCTATCTCATATCAATTATCAATTTCGCATTAGTTTCATATCTCTATCAAACACAGACTATCTTTGAACCACTGCGCTTCACACAGTAATTCAAAGAGGGGCAAAATGTAATACCCCAAAAATGGGCTATAAGTTCATTAACCTCCTATATCATCAAATCATATGAAATCGACATCAAAGTCCTAATCTAAGGCACATCTAAACATCATCAAATCTAATTGATTATCTTAAATTTTGCATCGGAAAATATTCCTAGTAATATTCCTAATTATCTTAATTATCTTTAATTTTATAATTATTTGGCAATAAATCACATTTATCCTAAAGTTTGATTAATTGAATATTTTCATATTTAATTAATTAGATTTAATATTTGCCACTTAATTGTGTAATTAAATTTAATTATATCTATTATTAATTGTATTATTTAATTTTGACAATAAATCTAATATCATATGAATAATTGATTAAATTCTTATTTAATTAATTAAAGCAAGTTGTCATTATTTAATAATATAGTTTTTAATAAAATTTTGATTAAATAATTGATTAACCCATAAATCAATTGTTTTATTTTTAAAAGCAGTTAAGTTGGAAATAAATCACTTTATTATTAAATTAATTCATAAATAAAACATGCACAATCATAAAAGAAGATAACTATCAATTATCAATTAAAGCTAAACTCTATTTTGAGTTAAAACTTAGCTTTTGCATATTTTTGTGAGTTAATTATCTTTTATTTAAAAATAACTCAAAAATCAAGTTGAGTTATTTGAGTGATTTATGGCTTTTATTCATGCACCTCCAAAGCCCTGGATTTCTATAAATTAAGGCTCAGCTCTTCACAAATCATCTCATATTTTGCACAATCACGCTGGAGAATTGGAATTGAAGAATCAAAGCTCTTGCGAATCGACATCTTTGTGAGATCAATCTTATTTTTGCATTCATATTACATATCATTGTTAGATTCATAGCATATCAGTTTTCAATAGCATTCATATCATATCAGTTTTTATCATTCTTATTGCATAGAAAAATCCAAAAAAATAGATTAATTGCATTCAATTTCATATTCATCTTTTGCATTCAAATCCTTCATTTAGGTGTCGTCTAGGTCACTGATCTTGATTACAATCTGAGAACATTAATCTCGCACCTATTAGAAGGCAGTAAATCGCTTGGTTAGATAGCTTTCAATTTTGCATGATTTTGATTATCACTAACCTCTAATGTTTTACTGAGTGTTGTGTCTACAGATCAGGTATAATTTTCACACACACACCTGGCACTTGGTTATCTTGCTTACTGAGTTGTTTCTTTTGGTTTTCTGTTGAGGCCAACTTGTGCACTTAATTGTGGTCACAGATTTAATGTTGGTATCTATCATTGGGAAGCTTGTGGACCTAGATCTAGTCATTCCTTATGTTAATGGTGGATCTGAAGGCTGACTTGTTTGGTAGCCTCTTGTATATAGTGTAGTCTTTGGTTGTAGTTTATGAGATTAACTTATAGCTAGAAGATAGATGGTATCAATTTAGGAGTTGAAGATAGTTTCTGTATCATCACATGTTGGAGGACTATTGTAATTGAATTGTAATATCTAGCCCTAACTGGGAAGGCCTTATAGTCTGGCATGAATGAATCTATTTGATGAAATATAAAGGATCTAATCTGCATTCTCTCTCTCACTTTGTGTGTTGTTGCTTTCGCGTGTGATCTCTGCAAGGTAGATCTGGATTAGGGTGTGCCTTTGGCCCCTCATCTGACCTTCCCTACATCAAGTGGTATCAGAGTGAAGGTGAGATCTAGATTTGTGAATCTAGGTTTGAGGGTTCCTTCTTATCAAACCCTAGTTGATTTGTTGTAGGGTAGAAGATTGCGATCTGGCCTATAATTACAGATGGTTTCAGGATGGTTCGTGGGAGGCCAGATGTGGATCCAGGATTGGCAGACATGTTGAGACAACTTGCTGCTAGATTAGAAGCTGTTGAGATAGCCTAGCGTAGAGGAAGACATCTTGAGGATGTTAGTGATGATGAAATTAAGGAAGAAAAAGGTGATGTAGAACCTGCACCGGTGATGGATCAAGGTGAGGAAAGATTTTTGAAAGCTTTGGAAAATCTAAAGTCTACACCACAATTCAATCCTCCTGAGTATAGTGGAAAGATGGGTTCAGATGAATTGGTGGACTGGATCACTGAGATAGAAAAGAACTTTGAATATAAAAATGTTCCTGAGGAAAAGAAGGTGAAAATTGCAAGCACAAAGTTGAAGAGTCATGCATCCTTGTGGTGGGAACATTTGCAATTAGATAGAAAGAGGAAAGGAAAAGACAAAATTAAGGTATGGAATAAGATGGTGAATAAGTTGAAAGGAAAGTTTTTACCTTGTGATAATCAGATTAACCTAGTTAGGTGAATGCAAAGTTTGAGGCAGAAAGATGGCTCAGTAAAAGATTATACTAAGGAATTCTATAGATTAGATATCAGATCTAGACATGATGAAGATGAAGTGGAAAGAATTTCTAGGTACCTGAATGGATTGAGAGTTTCCATCCAAGCAGAAATCAGCTTGGTTAAGTTAGAAAACATTAAAGAAGCTTATCAGTTTTCCTTGAAAGCTGAGGATAAATTGAACAAAAGACATGAGAAAAGACAAAGAGGTAGAGGTGGTAGATTCCATAGAGGAAGAGGTAGATCTTATGGTTAAAATAATAGATTTGATCCAGAAAAGGCAAATCTAGATAAAGGCAAGACCGAGTGGAAAGGTGAAAGTTCATCTAGAGGAAGAGGTAATAACTATCGAGGTGCTTATAACAAAGGTGGATTTTGACGAACATGTTACAATTGTGGAGAATAAGGACATAGATCATTTGAGTGTACACATGCAATTAAGAAGGTCGGTAGCAGTAGAAATGCTTTGGTGCAAGAATATTCACCAAATGAACCTGAGAAGGAAAAGAACTTGATGGTGAGGAGAGCAGTTTGGAGTGAAAGTAATAAGGAAGATCTAGTAAGGAAAAGTTTGTTCAAGACTAGATGTAGAGTTTTTGAGGAAGTGTGGAAGATAATCATTGATAGTGGAAGCTCAAAGAACTTGGTATCTAAGGAAATGGTTACAAAGTTGCAGTTGAAAAGGTTGAAACACCTGAAGCCCTATCAAATTTCATGGATCAAGGATGAGCATACACTCTTGGTAAGTGAACAATGTTATGTGAATTTGAAAATTGGAAAGTACTATGATAAAGTGTTATGTGATATCATGCCTATGGATTGTTGTCATATTTTTTTGGGTAGACCTTGGCAATATGATAGACATGCTATATATGATGGGAGATTGCATAAATATACTATTTGGGTTGATGGGAAAAGACAAATCTTGTTACCTTTGATTGAAGAGCTTGTTAGTAGTGTTTGTACATCTATGAAAGTTTTCTTGATGGAAGGAATAAATTTTGTTAAGGATTTGAAAAATAATGATGTATGTTTTGTTGTGATTCCTAATAAACTGAGTAAGAAAACAGAGGATAGCATCCCTAAAGAGATTGATAAGTTACTCAAAGGGTATAGATAGATCATTTCTGATAATGTACCTAATGGTTTGCCACCAAAGAGAAGCATTGATCATTGTATGGATTTAATCCCTAGAGCTAGTTTACTGAATAAGGTACCACATCGGTTGACACCTACCAAGAATCAGGAATTGAACCGACAGATTCAAGAATTGTTGTAGAAAAGTTTGATCTAAGAAATTTTGAGTCCTTATGTAGTACCAGTTGTATTGGCACCTAAGAATAATGGAGAATCATGAATGTGTACTTAGTCTAGAGAAATCAACAAGATAATAGTGAAATATAGGTTTCCTATACCGAGAATGGATGACATAATGGATAGTTTGACTAGAGCAAAGTATTTTACAAAAATTGATTTGAAAAATGGATATCATTATATCAAAATTAGAGAAGGTGATGAATGGAAGACTACTTTTAAGACAAAAGAAGGTTTGTATGAGTGGTTGGTTATGCCTTTTGGTTTAACTAATGCACCGAGTACTTTTATGAGATTGATGAATGAAGTTTTGAAGAAATTCTTAGGTAAATTTGTGATTGTATACCTAGATGATATTCTGATATTCAGTAAGACCAAAGAAGAGCATTTGTTGCATGTTAAATAAGTATTGCAGAGGTTGAAAGAAGGAAAGTTGCTGATAAACTTGAAAAAGTGTTCTTTCATGCCAGACAAGATTGTGTATTTGGGATTTGTGATTTCAACTGAAGGTTTGAAAATGGATCCTGAAAAGGTTGAAGCTATTTTGAATTGGCCTACACCTGAGAATGCTAGTGAGGTAAGATCCTTTCATGGTTTGGAAATTTTTTACTAAAAGTTCATTAGGAATTTCAGTTCAATTTGTAATGCTATGAATGAGACTGTGAGAGGAGATAAAAGATAATTTAAGTGGACACATGGAGCTTATAAGAGTTTTGAGACTCTGAAGTAGAAGGTTGTTGAATTGCATGTGTTAGCATTGTCTGATTTCAATAAGGTATTTCAAGTTGAATGTGATGCAAGTGGTAGTGCAATAGGAGATGTGTTGAGTCAAGAAGGTAAACCTATTACTTTCTTTAGTGAAAAGTTAAATGATGCAAAAAGGAAATATTCTGTGTATGATCAAGAATTCTATGCTATTTTTCAACCCCTAAAGAAATGGAGACATTATTTGATACCAAGTGAATTTGTGTTGTAGATTGATCATAAGGATATATAGTATTTGGGTAGTCAGAATAAGTTGAATCAAAGACATATGAAATGGGTTGAATATTTGCAGAGTTATACATTTGTGATAAAACATAAGAGTGGAGTCACTAACTGAGTTGTTGATGCATTGAGTAGAAGAAGATATTTGATGACCGAGATGAGAATTGAAGTTCTTGGTTTTGATGACATGAGAGATTTGTATGAATTTGATCCTAATTTTTATGAGTTGTGGAGAAAGTGCAGAGCGCTTATTCAAGATCAACCAAGTACTAAATGGGAAGACTATTTCATTCAAGGAGGTATGTTGTTTAAAGGTATTCAGTTGTGTATACCGAGAGGATCAATGAGAACTAATTTGATAAAGGAGAAACATAGTAGTGGTTTGGCTAGACACTTTGGTGTTCACAAGACATTGAAATTGCTTAAGGAGAAACAATTTTGGCCACAGTTGTATAAGGATGTTCAGAAATTTATGAAAAGTTGTGGAATTTGTCATGTTGCAAAGGGAGTAAGTCAGAATACTAGATTGTATACACCGATTTTTGTTCCTAAGAAACCTTGGATTGATATCAATATGGATTTTGTTCTTGGCTTACTGAAGACAGTAAGAGGTAATAATTCTATATTTGTTGTTGTGGATAGATTTTCTAAGATGGTACATTTTATACCCTGTAGAAAGACATCAGATGCAATACATATAGCAGATCTTTTCTTTAAGGAAATTGTCAGATTGCATGGATTACCAAGGAGTATCATCTTTGACGGAGAAAATAAATTTGTTGGATACTTTTGGAAGACTCTTTGGAGAAAGTTTGGCACCAAGTTGAGGTATAGTTCTACATTTCACCCATAGACTGATGGACAAATAGAGGTTGTGAATAGAAGCTTGGGTAATCTTTTGAGATGTTTAGTTGGAGACACACCGAGTAATTGGGATTCTATGTTGGCACAAGAAGAGTCTGCATACAATAATTCAATGAATAGGAGTACTGGAAAAACACCTTTTGAGATTGTAAATGGAATACAACTAAGAGGTATATCAGATTTTAGCGATATTGTTGATGAAGAAAAGAGAAGTGTCAAAGGAGTAAATTTTGCTGAATTCATGAAGATATTGCATGAAGATGTGAAACATAAGTTGGAAAAAAGTAATCCAAAATACAAAGACAAAGATGATAGATCAAGAAGACATAAGACTTTTGTAGTTGGTGATGAAGTAATGGTTCATTTGAAGAAAGGTGTTGGAGCTCAAAAATCTAGAATATATTTTGAGTCCATATTTTCAAAATTTCCCTAATTGTAAGATCAGTGCATTGAAAGTCTTCAAAAGAGGCCGAATTTGAGTGCATGGAGAATAGGACCTATTATTTTTCATGAAGAACCACTTGGGTAAGGTGTTTATCACCTATCATTTGGCATATATAATGGGTTAGGGCTCTTAAGTTTTAGTTCTGATATGATTCATAAGTGGCCATTTGGAAGTGTCTCCCCAAATCTACATTCTGTATTTCTATAATTTCACAAAGTGGCCCACTTCGGAAGAGTGCATCTTATGACCAGTTGATATTCATAGCATGAGGGTTGTTGCATCATGTTATAGGCATGGGAGTGAGTCTCCATGACCATTTTTATCCTCCCATGTGCTCATTTGTCCAGTTCCCCAGAGCCATTCCATTTGTAGTTTGTTGAGTTTCATCAAGTGTGCGTAGTTCAGATTTCTAAATGACCTACTTTGAGGTCTCCTAGTTTGCACCCAGTTCGAGGTCAAGTATAATTGAAAGTTGTCCTAAATTATAGACCTATAAATACCTATCCTAAATATTTATGGAGCATGACCAATCCATTTGGTCACTTTCCTAAGCCAATTCTAAATCAGATGTCTGCATATTTCACTATATTTTTCCAGAATGTTTCTAATGGGTTGACTTTGGTATTTTTTTGATTTTTCACCTTATGGTTTTCTGAGTGATATAATTATGGATTTATTCTCCTTGTGTGGGATTGAATCAACATCCAAGTTTTCGGATCATGACGTCTTTATCTGACAAGTTTTCAAAGCCACTTTTGAAAGTGTTTTAATGCAGATTAATAGTGTGATCAGATTCAGTTTTATGAAAGGCTATGTTTGATCATTATTATCTTTGGGCTCAAATATTTTTGAGCAATCTCCTTTAATAGGTTTATTTACATGATGGAAATGAAGTTAAATTTTGGATGGTGTGTTCCAGTGAGGCCTTTTGTTCAGTTTTTGAAGCCACTTCTGGAAGCCAGTTAGTGTTATTGGTCAGTATTGCCAAGATGTGAAAAATGAATGGTGTGGTTGAATTTTTTGATGCACTGTGGTTTTCTCTCATTAGGGGATTGTATTTTGGACAAGTAAGAAGTAAAAATGGAATGCGAAATGTTAATCATCTAACATATCTTCCAAATTGATGCTCTTTTTATGCACGAAAAGGCAGAAATGGAATGTTGAAATTTTGATAAAAAAAAATTTCAAATGAATTGACCAGGAGCAAAATATAGCCATCCATCGAGCATAAATTTTCTAGGTGTTGTAATTGCTACTATCATTAGTATTACTAGTAGGAATAGAAATAGATGCATTAGGAGTAGGGTTTAGAATAGGAGGTTGGTCCTCCACAATCTCAATGGTGCCTCCTTTAAATTCATCATCATTGACCTTGGAGCAATCATGGACTTCATTTTCTGTAATGCAAACATCTATTGCAATATGCACCTTGTTAGTAGTAGGATCATAAACTCTATAACCTTTAGTAAATTCATCATATCCAACAAAAATAAATGGAGAAGATTTAGAATCTAGTTTTTTCCTTTTTTGTTTGGGTCTGTGAACATAAGTAATAGATCCAAAGGTTCTCAAATGTTGTAAATTTGGTTTTCTACTAGACCACACTTCCTCGGGAGTTATATCTTGCAAAGCTTTAGTAGGAGTTCTATTAAGAAGATAAGTGGCACAAGCCATTGCTTCAGCCCATAACTTGTAAGGAATATTTTTTGCATGCAACATACATCTAGCCATTTCCACAATAGTTCTATGCTTCCTTTCCACCACACGATTTTTTTGTGGTGTATAAGAAACAATAAGCTCATGTTTTATACCAAAAGATCTCAAATAAGAATGAAATGCATTGTTAACATATTCAGTACCATTATCTTTTCTAAGAATTTGAAGCTTAGAACCTGATTGCCTTTACAAAAACATATGAAATTCAGAAAATATATCAAGAACTCGAGCTTTACTATGTAAGAAATAGATCTAAATTCTCCTAGTAAAGTCATCAACAAAGGTAAGAGCATACTTTGAACCTTGAATGGAGGTGTTCTCCATTAGTCCCAAAAGGTCACTATGAATCAAATGCAACTTATGTGATGCCCTCCATGAAGTACCATGAGGAAAGAGCTCCCTTTTCATTTTGCCACTCATACACCCCATGCATGTAATTTTAGATGGAACAATATGTGGTAATCCTTCAACCATGTTAGATTTGAGCAATCTAGAAATATAATCAAAATTCAAATGGCCAAGCCTTTCATGCCATACATTGAAATCAATATTAACTTTCAAAGAGTACCTTGATGAGGCAAACTCATAAAACTTAAACAAATTATCATGATCCAACTTAGCATTAGCAACAACATGATCATTCTTAGGATCAATAATGTAACACATGTCATTATAAAATTCAACTTTGTAATCTTGACATAATTGAGCAACTGAAAGAAGATTAGATTTAAACTCAGGAACATAAAGAACATTGTGTAATTTTCCATTTGGAACATTAACATCACCAAATCCATCAACTTTGCAACTATGATTATTAGCTAATTGAATAGGAATGTTAGTTTTTATTAGGTTGTAAAGAATGAAACACTTCTCTATGAGATGTAACACGATGAGAAGCCCCACTATCAATAATCCATTCTAATACATGAGAAGCTTTAAAACAAGTAGTAAAAGCACAATGAGATTGATTACCTTGAGATTTGAAATTATTTTGATTATTGTTATTCATAGGCTTCTTATCATTTTGCTTTTTAAAACAAACATTAGTTAGGTGACCATCTTTGCCACAATAAGTACAATAAGGTTTATTATTTTGTTGATTATTATAAGTATTATTATTGTGATTAACATTATTGTTATGATGATTATAATTATTATTACGAGAATTATGATTATTATGAGAAGAATTGTGATTATGAGATCTATTATTTTGATTTTGATGTTTAGACACAAAAGCATGTTCAAAAGATCTAATAGTACCAAATTGAAATAACTTAGCTTCCTCTTGATGTAAAAGATTTTGAAATATGCCATAAGTTAATTGAGGAGCTAAAGTAAGAATAGTAAGTTGTGAATGAATGTTAGTAATAAATTGTTGAAACTCTTTAGAAAGACACTTCTTGAGAATAACAGTAATTAATCTAATATCACTTAAAGTAACATTCACACCATTTAATTGAGTTTTAATAGCATCAAATTTAAGAAAAAATTCATCCATGTTTTTAAAGTCAATATACCCGAGGTCTTCCAAGTTATTTTGGAGCTTAATCTTACGTGATTCAGTGGAGCTATCATAGGTTTGTTGCAAAATTGTCCACACTTGATGGGCTTTGGTGCAATGTCCAATCAATACATATAGGTCAGGAATAACTGAAAGACCAATTAGACCAAGAGCTTCTTCATTTTGAACTTGCCATGCATCTTTGATGGTTTGAGAAGCAGTGGCAACTAGTTCAATAGTGGCATCTGTAGCAATTTGAAGTAAATGTTTAAAACGAAATATAAATGAGATGTGTGTTTTCCATTGATGATAGTTAGAGCTATTTAACTTGATTTCTGGAATTAGGGTAGACATGATTAAATGATTTAAATGAACTTGAACAAAGTGAGATACAATTAATATCTAATGATAAAGACCAAGAAAAAGATTTACTCAAGGTGAAAAATGTTATTGATTAAAACAAATTGAAAAATAATAAAATTTTATTAAATATTTTAAAATAAAGGAGATAAATTAATTTAAAATTTGAATTAAGAGTGTAATCATGAATAAACAAGTATTAGAGATAATGTATTGATGTTAATTAAGATTTGTTTATATAAATTGATAGAATTTTTTTTAAAAATCAAATGCTATTGTTAAAAGGAATGGATTTGACAAATTGAATTGAAAGTTAACAATATGAATTTAAATTAGTATCAATATAATAAACTAATTTAAAACCAAGCTAGCATTTAAATATAAAATTAATTTAATTTTCAAATTTGAATAAATTAATTTTAAAAAATAGACAAATAAACTAAAAATAGCAAAGGAAGAGAATGGATTCCTTGCAAAAAATGTTATATAATGAATAATGATTAAAAACTCAGGAATCTAATGATAAAATAAAGAACTAATATTAGAGTTGCAATTATGAAATGAAGTAATGATGAAAACTAATATAAACTGAAAGAATGTTATGATGGAAAATCTGCAACAACAATTATGTTAGAAAGAAAAAGAAAATGGAGGCCAGAATAAACTGTCATGGAAAATACAATCTCGGTGCGGGGGACATATCTCTCAAATGAATTGTTGGATTGAGCTAATTTTTGGATATGTTTGAGATAACCTAATTATCTATAATCGGATCAAAGCGATCATTTGAATGTGTCTTCTTTCAAAAGATATAGGTGTTGGAGTGAGGTACTTTCAAAACATAGATGAATTAATAACAAAGAGTAATATATCAGAGATTAATTTATAACAACAAATATATATGAGAGATAAACAGAGAAGATGAAATAATAGAGATTAGATTTAAGAGAAGATTTAAAGGTTAGAATAGATATTATTAACAAGAATCAAAGTAATCAGCAATGAAAATTATATTAGAAGCATAGAAAATAGATGTAAAACGAGAAATCAACAGATTATAGAGTTATATATTTTCAAGATATAGAAAATATCTATTTTAACCAGCAAAGAGAATGAAATAAACAATGAATTTGTTATTTGATGTAAATGAGAAATGCCTACAAAAATAGTAAAATATTTGCATGCAAGGCATTATAAATCTGAAAAAAAAAAAATGAGTGAGGCCTGCAATAAGTGAAAAAACCTGCATGCACAAGATTTTAGAAAACTGAATATGAAAGGTTAGATTAAACCAAATGAAATGAAGATTGGGTTTGGCGGTGAATCGACCAAACCCAAAAAAAAATCTAAAAAAAACTAAGATACTCTTTGGCGGCAAGCCTTCCAAAGAGGGTTAGAGAAAACAAACTTAATAAATAAATAAGTTAGAGCTGCAAAAAAGTTAGATCTATAAGATAAAACTTGAAAAATCTTGCTCCTTTGAATGTCGCCTTCCTACAAAGCACTTAAAAAAGGATTAGTAGCTAGCTCTGATACCATGTTAGAAGAAATAAAGGAATGAAAACAAGATCAAAAAACAATCCAAGAAGTGAAGTGCAAGAAGAGATTTTACCATAAACCAAATGTAGGAGAGTGTTACAAGATCAAACACCAAAACCAAGATAGTACTCCAAGAATCCAACAAGAGCCAAGATATTTTTCTAAGGGGAAAAGAAAAGAAAAACCCCTTTGTGTATTATGAATGTGGCATGAAAAGCCTAGAGAGAGAGAGAGAGAGAGAGAGAGAGAGAGAGAGAGAGAGAGAATATGAGTAAGAAGCTGAATACAATATGATAGAACTACTATGCAAGAGGAGAGAATTGTGAGAAAATTAGTGTCAAGTGTGTGGAGAAATATCTCTTTAAGTAGAGATGAGTGAAGGATTTTTCATGTAACTCCCTATGTGTATGAGTGCCACATTCATACTTAGTGTGTGCCAAGTGTGAGCATCCTCATAAGGAAGAATAACCTATTTTCCTTATTAAAGGAATTACAAAATATGAGTTGTCCTCCCACTTGGACTAGAGGACAAAATTACATGTAGAGATTCATTTAGGAATATTCTAAAATAAATAAAGGAGGATACCTTGGTTTATCCTCAAATTAAATAAAACAACCAAGGAAAGATTACTAAATTCTAACAATATGTATGTAAAATATGGAAGCATACAAATGTCAAGCCATTTGATAGAATGCCTCAAAGTTTGATGGGATGCAATGGAAAAGTGATATGCACAACGTGGATAATAGGAAAAAGGAGATGATTAGGAGGTCGTCTAAAAGAATAAGAGTAGATTCAAAGCACTGGGAATAAATGAATGCACGTAGAGGTGCATTAGAGTTGGTTTGAGAAGCCATGCCAACAAAATTGATAGTTGGGCACCAAGACAAATATGGATAGATTCCTCATGTCAAAAGTGAATGGAAATATCATATTTAACAACTTATACATGAAAGTGAGATATGGCCTATGAGGTAAGTTTATGGTACTACACACAAGGCTTTGCTGGTATGCGCATTAAGTTTTTATGGTGTGCACACTTGGTGTTGTCTAGAGGAAAAGGTAGATTGGAGGTGCTCATTAGTTTAAAGAGGGAGTGTGTGCCAATTATTAAGGATGTGTGTACATGGTAGAGGTTGTGTTGTGCACACATGGGTAGCAAGAGGTTTCCAAAGCTAGGCGCACACAAGTTTAATAAGGCTGTGCGCATGAGGAAATTGGTTGCATGCAAGGTAAAGTGGTATGCGCACATGGTTTTGCAGGGTGTGCATACCTTGTAGGGGAAGTGCACATTCCTTTGGGGGTGCTGAGTTGGCCCTCTTTTATGGATTCAATGGCTTCGCCTAAAAGTGTGCCAGCAACACACCGAGCACCAACAGTCATAAGCAAAGGGTGCAAGGGGAGCACGTACCAGTCCAAAAAATAATGAAATGGAGGAAGGTACTTGCATAATATAGTTGCTAGTGCATAATACAGTTGCTGGTGCGTGCCAAAGAACAAGTGGAAATGATGGATCAAGATAAGGAAAATAATGAAGGAAAAATGTGTGAGGCCAGGTCAGAGGAATGAAGCAAAATGGAAGGAGCTGCATGTGGGTTTATCGCACATGCGCCTCGAATTTGTTCTGGGAGGTATTTAAATTAAATAGTGTCGAAGTAAGATGGTAAGTTAAAGAAGAAAGGAGGCAAGGCTGCCTCTTGGCTTGTGGGCCCATGCCTCTGTGCGTGCCACCTGGGTGCCTAAATGGAATTTTTTTAATGAAAATATTTAAAACACTCAGGAGTTTAATCCCACATTGGTGGGTTGAAAAAAATTTGAAATGTATAAATGAAACAACACTTAAAATGAAGTTTGAAGAAAGAGATGGAGGCTTTGTGGGCATGTGTGCATGAGACTACCTCAGGAAGCCTTCCGATGGACCAAAGAATAGAGATTTTTGTAAACAGCTGACAGTGAGTAGGAGTGGTGAAGGTGACACATGGCGCCCGATCGCGCAATCACTGAATGAACCAGCGGTTAAGGTTAGCATCAAGTGACCCGACAGGTGGTTAGTCACCAAATCATTGGATGCTAGTAGTCAAGGAGATAACATCTGGAGATTCAGAGATCACTCAGTCACGTAGTCGCATGATGAAGTTGTGGTTAAGCAAAAATCTAGAGATTTTGAGATAGAGGCTAGTTAACTGCATCGCATGTTCTCCAAATGTTAACAGTTAGTGGCTAAGGATTCAAAGATCCAGAGAATGCTTTGGTCACCCATTCTCGAGATGAACCAATGGTTAAGGCTAGCAACAAGTGACTCAGAGGGTGGTTAGTCACCTGATCGCTGGATGCTAGCAATTAAGGCTTAAACATTTGGAGTTTAGGAGAACCCTTAGTCGCGTGATCGCCAAATTGGAGAACAGTTAGTGAAAGCATTTGGAGATTGGGAGAATAAGCTTGGTCGCTCATTCTCTAGATAAACCTGTGGTTAAGTGAGACATCAAGAGATCACAAGAATAGGATATTTGCTTGATCTCCAAGTGTAACTAGAGTTAAATGTTCAATCTAGAGATTTAGAGAACAATGTATTCACCTAATCTCCAAGTACAACCGTGGTTAAACTATGTATCCAGAGATTCAGAGAACAATGTATTCACTTATTCTCTAGATGTGATCAGGGTTAAAGAATTCATTCAAAGATCTAGAGAACAATGCATTCACCAAATCTCCAGATAGGTGGTTAAGCCCTGGGTCAAGTTTGAGCACTAATTAGTCAATGACACTTGGTGAAATCTAGTGGCTTCTCGACAAAAAAGAGCAAGAAAAAGGCCAAAATATGCAGAAATAAAGAGGAAAATGCTAAGCTAAATAATTTGAAATGTTTCTCAATGGTTTGTAAATGTTTTATTTTAAAATGGATTGAATATCTCATGGAAAATTTCCAGTTTTGAATGGAATCAAATCATTTCTAAGAAGCAAAGATGCAAAATTGGAGGGAGAAATGGTTGCAAGGCAGTTGCAGGAGACCAACTAGAAGAAGATTAAAATTTGGAGGGAAGATGAAGATTTTATGGAAAATTGGCAGCTGTCAGTTTGTTGAAATTGGCTTTGATTTTCCTTTATCTTTTCTTCCTCTCCATTGTTTTAGACGTGGTGAAAATTTGAGTAGAGAGATCCTCTGGCATCTGTGTCTTGGTCTAAAGAATTCTTGTCTTCGAATCTACTGATACAAAGAAATATCAATGAAAATAGACTAAAATTCCTTTATGTATCTATTGTCTTCATGTATGAGTTTTCTGAGTTTTTCATATGTTAAATCTGTAAGGCATTTTTATCATATCATTTACAAGGTAACTAGTGGGGGTTAAGCTTGAGCTTCTTTCAAGGGAAGAATAAGTCTTAAGGGAGGTCTTTGAGAATTCTTAGCTTACGCAAGAATATGATGACAATGTATGTAGATGAGAGGGTGATTTGTAAGGCATCTCACCTGGGTTTTGGGTATATTAGATTTGAGGAATTTTTGTAGATGTATGCTTTCTTTGACTCTTTTCCCTAGGATTCAACACTGGTCCATGCTTGATCTGCGTTTCTCACCATCAACACAATCAAATAATAGTTTATTTTAAAGTTTATGTTGAAAAGGTTATGTGTTTATGTCTGTGTCAAGTATGCATATAACCATTGTTATTCTTTAAAGAATAGAATCTAAGAGGTACACTCACCTGAGTTTGAAGCTCAAAGTCGAAGAAGGATCAAAGTCCTTAGCAACCTTAGTGTTTATTATTGACAGATGTATCTATTGGGACTACAAGAGTTAAGTATCAGAGGTTTTCTGATTAAGTTTTGATCATCTGCAATTTTAGGTACTAACAAAAGGTAGATTTCCTATTGGAACATATGGGAAGCTGAAAATGAAGAAGTTTGGTTCTTGCAAGATTTTGAGAAAATTTGACAGTGGAAATTCTTATGAGATTGAGTAACCCAATGACATGGATATATCACCTATATTCAACATTGTTGATTTGTATGAGTACCATGAATCAGATGAAGAAATGATAGTACCAAATGATTATCCTAAGAAACAAATAGAAGAAGTTGAGCAGATTTTGGAACAAAGAGTTGGCAGAAGCACAAGAGGAAAATAGTATATGGAATATCTAGTAAAATGGAAGAACAGGCTGATTAAAGATAGTTCACAGATTTCACAATCTAAGTTGGATTTAGCTCAGATTGTACCTGCTACATTATTCAGAGAATCATTTCAAATAACCCCAGGTGTCTAATGAAGGAGCATCTCGGGTCCTTGGAAATCCTATGTCACCAAAAATAAGTTTGAGTTTTCTGTGTTACTCGGTTCATTCTTTGACCAAGTTGGCTTGGTAGTTGTTCAATTCCTTCATTAACCGAGTTGGTCGGTTAATTCCCTGGTGCTCGGTTATCTTACTTATCGAGTTGTTTATTTTGGTTTTCTGTTGAGGCCAACTTGTGCACTTAATTGTGGTCATAGATTTGATGTTGGTATCTATCATTGGGAAGCATGTGGACCTAGATCTGGTCATTCCTTTTGTTAATGGTGGATCTAAAGGTTGACTTGTTCAGTAGCCTCTTGTATATGGTGTAGTCTTTGGTTGTAGTTTAGGAGATTAGCTTAGAGCTAGAAGATAGATGGTATCAGATTAGGAGTTGAAGATAGTTTTTGCATCCTCGCATGTTGGAGGACTGTTGTAATTGAATTGTAATATCTGGCCCTAACCGGGAAGGGCTTACATCCCAACATGTATGAATCTATTTGATGAAATATAAATGATCTAATATGCATTCTCTCTCTCACTTTGTGTGTTGTTGCTTCCACATGTGTTCTTTGCAAGGTACATCTAGATTAGGGTCTGCCTTTGGCCCCTCATTCAACTTGCCCTGTGTCATCTTCCTATTTATCCTCTATTTTCTCTTCCTCTATCTTCCCTTCTTCTTCAGCTATCATCACACTGTCTAAGTTATCCAGAAATGGACCATTTACATCATGTGAAGTTTTAAGGGTCATAGGCACACCCACAACAAATAATTTTGGTTGCATGCTAGCCTCGCTTGCTTGGTCACTTACTTCTTCTATCTTTGAATTTTCTCCCAATCCCAAAGGTGTAGGCTTGGTGACCTTGGGAGGTGAAGTCTTCTTCGGTATATCACTCATAAGGATTTGATCCAGTGCCTTTTGAGTGTCCTCTATTACTTCATCATATTTCCTTGCCATGATTTTCACCAATCTAGCCTTGGTCCTCAACAAGGGTTTCAATTCTTTTATTAGCCTATCCCTTTCTTGTATTGAGACAACAGGTAACATGTCCTCAATAGCCTTGTTCCTTATGTTTTCATCTTTGAACTATGTTAACTATTTCCTAATCTCCAACTTGCTATATAGCTCCTTAGGAATGCTTCCTTCAATTTCTAACAAGTTTTTCTTGAAAACTAACAAGTGTTCAATTATAGTGTCCTCAATAATTGCCTGATTTTTAGGGTCATGCCTTTCATAGTATCTGTCCACTATCCTCAGATTTCCATTTGTTATCACTCTCTTTTGTAGCTTCTGAATGTCTAACTACCACAGATCTTGTGGCCTCTTTTGAACTTTTTCTTCTTCCTTCTCAATTACTTTGTCTTCTTTCTTCTTCATTTCCACTTCCACCTCTTTTTCCTTAGGGTTGCTTTGCTTGGTAGATCTTGTAGATCTTCTAGGAATGTTCGCAAGTACAGTTTCTTTTGCAGTCTTCTCATGTATACAATATAAATCAATTATGTTTGGTGTAGGTCTTACTATCTTCTCAGCTTTAGAGGGAGTAGGTGCATCAATAGCCATGCTGGAAGATGCTTATGCCATCTTAGTCCTTATGTTTTTCAGCTACTCCCTAGTAATTCCTACCTTCACAGTGATATCCTCAACAATTTTACTAATCTTTCTTTTCCTTGTCACTTTTTCTTTTTCTTCTCTAACTTTTTCAGACTTCTCCCTATATGTTTCCCATCTCTCTTTAGTAGGGTCTATTTTTGCTACTAATACAGTCTCTACTTGTGTGGTTAAAATCTTAGAACTAACTTCATACCCCGTAGGGTAACACCATTTCTTCCTAGGTTCCACTGCCTCAAAACATACACAATCAATTTCAACCATGAAACAGATAGTGTCCTTATACTTTTCAACTAGATATTCAGGTATCCTATACCTTTCCTTCATCTTCCTTTGTAGAATTTTAGTCATAAAAAATAGTTCTCCATCTACCCAATTCTTATCCTATCTTCGGTAGCTCTTAGAGATCTAAATTCCAGTAGGTACATTATCCTTCCATGCTCTAGGGTGCATGCCAAGGAATTTGTGAATAATTTGGATGTACATGTGAACTAATAGTGATCCAAACCTGAATGCCTTAGACCTGTATTTCTTTATAACCTTTACATTTTCTAGAAACTATTGTGTAATAACTTCACATAGATTGTACTTCTTGTTCTCCTTAACCATTATATAAGCCATCATAATGATTCCAACTGATACTAAGTTAGGTCTACTATTATAGAACAATTTGTAGCCTAATATCATGCCACTAGCCTCACATCTTGCTGATAGATGTCATTGACTATCATAGCTCTCTTATCCCATTTTGAATGTGTTAGGGTTTCCACCTATTTTTTTATACTATTCTCTGCTACTGAGAGGGCTCTATCATTATCTAATCTAGTTATTTCATGAATCATTTGTGCACATATTTTTACTGGTTGTTCTCCAATCCATATGAACTGGTCGTTCTCCAATCCATATGAACTGGTCATGGATTTTACTAAGGATTATCTTAAACCATTCAGTTTCAGTGAATTCCACTAGTAGGGTTAGCTTGATGATAGATTGATCCTCTAGGTGCCTAAACTCTTCTACCATTGATCCATCTACTTCTATCATTGCATCCAATTCACTATAGATGTTTACATCTCATATGGTCTCATATTTGCAATGTATGTATGCCCTAATGTCCTCTACGTGCAACACATCATAAGGGGTTTGTGAAAATGCTCCTTTTGGATCATCCTCACAAGACTTGAATGAGTGTTTCCTAAACTTATATCTATGTCTATCCACAACATCAAAGATTAAAGGTGCATCCATAACTTCTCTGAAAGTATAAAGTCTAAATACCTTTAACATGCTAAAATTTGGAACTTTGCTTCACGCAATCACACATATGTCTATTAGGTGACCAAAATGCTTCATAACTCTACTCTCCTTAGTCATTGATTATCAAATGGTGGAGAAATGATATGCTTCAAACTCTTTTATCCTTTGCAAGTTGAGTAAGTGCATTAATCACAAGTAGCTCAACTTCACATGATGTCTAGTCAATACAAATCTCGCGAACACAAAAAATGAGTCTCTAAGTGTTGTGCTCTCAACCACAGACTCCACAGTGTCTGCACACACCAAATCTCAGCTTGTATGAGCTTACTCCACATAATCAGGGGCTGGATATATTCTATTATCTACATCCAATGCTCCCCCTAAGGCCATGCAGCCTTCTAGGTCGATATCTCAAAGAACTCATCATGCGAAGACACAGTATCATCTATTGTCTCTCCCTAAACCAATACCTTATTGAAATCTTTCACCTTCCATATCTTGTCATCCTCTTTACTTTCTAATTTCTTGAAATGATTCTCAAACTCATTCATATACTCATTAAGACTTTTACCACTGTCACCAACAATATTCTTTATAACCACAAGAGGTGGTCCTCTTGGTTCTCTTATGTTGTCCTCTCCATTGTATCTTCAAAACTTCACTATGTGTCCAAGGTTGTTGCATTTGTAACATGTAGGAGGTCTCCTTCTATCCTGATTTACTTGTAGCTTATAATACCTTGCAGTATGCCCAAAGTTATTGCATTTGAGGCATGTGATCTTGGTTGTTGACTCTTCTATGACATAATCTTATTTATACCTAGACTGATTTGGTTTTCTACATTCTACCTTCTTGTGTCCATAATCATAACAATTATAGCAATAACCAGAAAAGAGTTTGAAAGGACCTTTACCTATGCAATCTCTTTTCATGTGTCCAACTTTGTTGCATCCAAAGGATCTACCTCTGAAAGGTCTAATATGTTCTTCAGGTTCTTCATGAGTAGGTCTTTCTTCAGTCTTCACTTCATTTACTTCTTCATTAGTATTAGAACATTCTTCTTCATTGAATCCAACTCCAGTCATGTCTCCTTTAGGTTTATGTCTCTCTCTTTGTTCATCAATCTTATCATTGCTCATGTGTAACTTCTCAATGTGTAATTTGGCTTGAGTGAGTTCTCCTTTAATGATCTAATTTTACTTCTCCAATTCCTGAAATTTATCCTTGTAATGGTCAAGTTCAATCTTCATTTGTCCTGTTTGCTCATTTTATTCTTTTAGTGACTCTTCATCTTTGTTTCTTGCATCCTTTTCATGTTGAACTTCTTTAATCATTAGAAGATTGATTTTCTCTTTTTCCTGCTCTAGCTTCTTCACTTGATCTGATGTATCATTGTTTGAATCTTCATTGATCTTGTCCATAAGGTCTTGATTCTGACTTCTTGAGGTTTCAAGTTGTTCCTTTAGTTTCCTGATGAAACCTTCTGCTCTTCTCAGTTTGAATTTCAATACACCATTCTCAGCCTTCTCTTTGTCTAGGTCATCAAGTGTTGCTTCAAATTTCTCTTGCAAAATTTATGAATCCATTTTGATCTCCCTTAAGATGTTAGGATTTCTCTCCAAGGGCTAATAGCTCTGATACCAATTGTTAGGATTAGGTAATACTAAGAGTGGGAGTGACTCAATATTACAACACTTTAATTTAAACTTCAACCAATTGAAAATAAACCAGAATAATGTTGAAATGAAAAGAATATAAATTCACAACACATAACTCATGACACCATGATTTATTCTTGAGGAAACCCTAGCCAAGGGAAAACCCCGGTGGGGATGGTACCCACAACTATGCACAAAAATATTATATCCCTGTTAGGAGATCTAGCCCTGTTAGGAGATGATTATTACATAGTACATTTCCTTGTTAGAGGAATACAAAACCCTATTAGGGGATACAAAAACCTTATTAAAGGTGGTGAGCTTACAACTCTTACAATCAAAATATCATCTCAAAGAGTTCTCCAAAAATGAACAATACAAGCACTTGTTATGCTTAGATAGTTTGATGCAGTCAAGTATAGAGAATCCAATTAAGGACTGTCCAAGCTTGTAGCCAAACACCAACACAATGGAATAACATAACACCACACCAGATTTGACAAAAAATAGATATCTTTATTCATAAACAACTGATTACATGCAATGTGTCGGGCTGTAAGGCCTTCCTGATTACGACCAAATACAAGGCAAGAAATAGTTCTACAAGATCATGTAGGATCCAACACACTTCTCAGCTAGTCTAGGTCTATAACACAATAGGACAATGGTAGGCACTCCAAGAAAGATCTAAACTTGTGCTCACAAGACACCAAGCAATCTTCTTGTTCCTAAGCTCACAAACTACTAACTCTGCTAACTTCTACCACCAGATCTACTCTCTATCTCAGATCTATCTTCCTCCTCCCTAAACAACTACTTAAGCACCCCTTAAATACTAATCATTGACCACAAGTTGGCTATATAAAACAATTAACCCTTACAAATAAATATTAAATGTCAAAACATCAGTCAGCTCTCAAATAGCCTTACAATAAATAAATTGTCCAAGTCGGCCTCCAAATCCACATAGGAGAATGAAATACGCCAGATTTAGGTCCACACACATCCAATAGTCAATCCATAACTCAAGGAGCGTGACCCAAATTAAATGCACTAGTTGGCCAAGATGATTCATCCAAAGAACCAAGTCAGTCAGCAAGAACACCAAGCACCAGTAAGCAACATCGAGACCTTATCAGTAACCAAACACTGAGCACCAAAACCATTGAGTCCTCGTTAGTAACCAGACACCGAGCACTAGGAATACTGAGTGACCATCATCCACTAAGCTTTGTCAGTACTTCCAACTAAGAACCTTTACCAAAACCACTGAGCTCCATCAGTGAAGCCAAAAAAACTTCGACCGAGAACTATCACCAAAGACTGAGAAACTCTAGCCTTCTACCGAGATCACTAGCCAAGTAACCGAGCCCCGCTAGATAGTTACCAAGACTACTAGAATCTTTAGGAACTAAGGATGCCCCTACATCAGACACCTGAGGTAAATAAGAAAGTGTGTCCCACACTTTACTCCTTCAAGAAAATCTGCCATCCACTTCATCTTCACACAAGGCTTGTCAATCCGTGAAGCTAGGAAAATGCACAAGTCTATCAGCCAAGTCCTCCTTAATCAATCTACCACCAACCAATTAGCATGTTCAACATCCAAAACAAACTAAGGATTCAACCCATCACCAAGTATCAAGTCAGAATCCCATATTAAAATCTCATCACAAGACTTATCACTACCAACCAGTGACTCAAGTCTGTAATCATCAAACAACATTTGCACCTCAACACTGAACAAAAGCAATTCGGAAACACCATCATCACAAAGGTGTTTAGCAATAGGTAACTCTTCACCAACATCAGTCTGATCAAGCACAACTAGATGCTTTGCAATTTCCATGTTAGGCACAATCGACTGAACATGAAAACCAATCTCGTCACCAGCCTCACCAAGGTCAACAACATTGTCGGCAAGCCCAGAAAACTCAGAAACAACCACAAGTTTCTATGTAGGTTTCATGGAAGAATCCACCAATTGACCATCAAAACCAACCTCACATACCTCCTCATGTCTTCTCTCTCGGACTAGTCTTCTAACAGGCCAGACAACTTTCTTCCAGATCGGCATGCTCCAACTTTGGTAAGCTTTACAAAGCTCATCAACACTTTCCTTTGCAAGGTTCTTAACTCAGTTCTCCACACAATTCAGCAAATATGCTTCCAACCAAGAAAACCTTTCATAAATCTTCACTCCCACCACATCACAGAGATTTGCAATCACACTAGGGTTCAATCCTCTCGGAGACATCTCCAAAGATCTTTGAAAACCCTTTGCCACAAACCCAACACTGACCACCTTGTGACAACCTCCAAGTTGTATGCAAGTTAGATTGCAACATACCACCTCGCATGAACAACTAGGCCATGATTTCACAAGTTCAGTGCCATGGATTTGCAACCTAGATTGCGCACAATCTCTTCACCAACCTTTCTCCAAACAAGATCAACTTAGCTCTGATACCACTTGATGCAGTCAAGTACGGAGAATCTAATTAAGGACTGTCAAACTTGTAGCCAAACACCAACATAGTGGAATAAGACAACACCACATCAGATCTAATAGAAAATAGATATCTTTATCCATAAATAACTAATTACATGCAATGTGTCGGGTTGTAAGGCCCTCCCAATTACGACCAAATACAAGGCAAGAAATAGTTCTACAACATCACGTAGGATCCAACACACTTCTTAGCTAGTCCAGGTCTGTAGCACAACAGGACACTGGTAGGCACTCCAAGAAAGATCTAAACTTGTGCTCGCAAGCCACCAAGCAATCTTCTTGCTCCTAAGCTTGCAAGCTACTAACTCTGCTACACTTCTACCACCGGATCTACTCTTTGTCTTAGATCTATCTTGCTCCTCCCTAAACAACTACCCAAGCACCCCTTAAATACTAATCCTTAGCCACAAGTCGGCTGGATGAAACAATTAATCCTTACAAACAAATATTAAATGTCAAAACATCAGTCGGCTCTCAAATAGCCTTACAATAAATAAATTCTCCAAGTCAGCCTCCAGATCCACATAGGAGAATGCAACATGCCAAATTTAGGTCCACACACGTCCAATGGTCAACCCATAACTTAAGGAGTGCAACCCAAATTAAATGCACCAGTCGGCCAAGCTGATTCATCCAAATAACCAAGTTAGTCAACAAGAACACCAAGCACTAGTAAGCAACACCGAGACCCTGTTGGTAACCAAACACCGAGCACCATAACCATTGAGTCCCCGTCAATAACCAGGCACCGAGCACCAAGAACACCGAGTGACCATCATCCACCAAGCTTCGTTGGTACTTCCAACTGAGAACCTTTACCATGACCACCAAGATCCATCGATGAAGCCAAAAAAACTTCAACCAAGAACTATCACCAAAGACCGAGAAACTCCAGCCTTTTACTGAGATCACTAGCCAAGTAACCGAGCCCCACCAGATAGTTACCGAGACTAGCAAAATATTTAAGAACTGAGGATGCCCCTACATCATAGTTCTAGTTTTACCTCTATTAAACACTAATCTCACATCTTCTCTCTACTCTCAGATTCACATTATCACATCATCATCACAATCATACATACCGCTTCCACAAAACACTCTATACTTATACAAATTCTGCCATCTAGTCGGCTCTCAAAATACTTCACAAAATATAATAAATACTTATGCAAATAATCAACATAGAGTTGGCGATCATATATTACCAAATTGTTGGCAATATACAACATTTATCTGACTTAGCATGTTTCCATATCAACTAACCTTGCCCCAATCATCACAACTGCTTATATGCCTTGTTACACTGATTCTCTATCTTCACATACCTTCACAACATTGTATCTCACTGATGTGATCACCAAAACACATGAGACCTTAACTAAAGGTCCTACATATCCCAAAATGCCTTCTACTAACTTTGCAAGCCATAATACATCATACATTATCATTGCTAATCAAAATTGTAACACAGTATACTGATATCCTGATTCTGTACTTAGTCATTTTCATGACTGTGACTCCAGTACCAAAAATATTTGCATGTGATCACTTCAGCATAAGTGTTTCCATAAATGAAAACCCTTAAGTGATCCCTAGTGCTCCAAAACATCACTTGCCAACAATACAATCTACCTTGATTAAAGGATTTGAAACTTACAACTAAGTAAGCACTCGGGTAAGAGATTTATGAAAGCCTATTAGGACTACTATGTTAAGATATTTACCCTAATTCACCTCTTAAAATGTATCAGTACCTGATCCTTTGGTTTGCACTAAAATGCTGATAACATATCTCCTCTTTCCAATACTTATCTGATCTCAAAATCAAATGTATCTTTGTTCTGTCCTTCACTGCTTTACTCAGTCACTATGACTGATCTCTACCTATATTAAAATACTTCTCTATTCTGCATACATGAGATCTCCTTCATTACATCCATCCATACAACATTTTAGGGTTAAGATCTCATCTTATATAAACATCTAATCAACCTCCTAGATCAAGATCAACAATCTAGATTCTCTACTAATGCTGCTTAAGCATTCCCTTTTTATGATAGGTTACATGGCTTACATAGGGATTAATGATTAGAAATACAAGGCATAATCAACTCCTTGATTCCTTCAACAAACATTAAATCTTGCATAGAAGTCATCCAAAATGGTTTACCTTGGTGTTTGTTCCATTACAAACACATATGTCAAAATTGGCTTGCTCGACATATGAAGTCTTTGATGCTTGGCATTGACTATTCTTCATATATTGGTACTCGACATTAACTCTTCTATACAACTCAACATAAAATGCTCGATGACTATTGAATTACTTGGTGACCTCTAACTTGCTCGGCAGTAACTACTGCTCGGTAACTATACAAAATACAAGTCTAAACATAACTCGACCTTTACAAGATGGCTCGGTTGCAGTGATGACTGACCAACATTGCCTAGAAAATGACTAAGTGCTAGACACTAATGGAAAACAAAACTTAGGGATCAACATGAGCATAGAGAATTTTAGATAGTGTTCATAGGCTATGGACATCATGGACCCTAATAATTAAGTTATGGTGTAGGTACTTCCTTTGCTCTCACAAGGTATTTGATAAGTGGGAGAATGTTAGTAAAATGGTTTCTCAACCTTGAAATTACAAAAGAGTTAAGTTTATATTTGAACATAGATTGATCAGATTTTTTTCTAAATTTTTATATTGGATAAATAGGCATGATGGTAAGTTTTTGTTGCAAGATTATGTCTAGTTTTGAAGATATTAAAGTTTCTATTTTTAAAGTTGTAAAGAAAAGTTTCAAAGTCAATTTTGAAGGCCTTAGAGGCTCTAAAGTGGCCTAAAAGTGGTTGCAACCAACATAGTGTGTTAAGGATTGATAAAGCACTTCATGATTTTTTAGCACTTTAATCGATTCATCAATTAAACTTTAGATCAAAGGTTATGGCCTTTGAAAGTTGGGTTTGTTGAAATAGAAAATATAAAAATGTGGTGTATACATAAATGAGTTGTAAAAGGGATTCACATGTGTTGGTGTGTGTCTTGATCCATCTTAGGGCATCTTGGATTGGAGATAAGATGGGCACCACTTTTTGGTTGGTTTTAGCCCATGTCTTTGTAATATCATTTAATATTTTCATGCATTGTATCTCCTATAAATTAGCTGCATGAGATGGAGGTTCTATGTGTAATACCCCAAAAATGGGCTATAGGTTCATTAACCTCTTACATCTTCAAATCGAACGAAATTGACATCAAAGTCCTAACCAAAGGCACATCTGCACATTATCGAATCCTAATTGATTTTATCCTAAATTTTGCATTAGGGAATATTCCTAGCAATATTCTTATTTATCCTAATTATCTTTAATTTAATAATTATTTGGCGATAAATCCTATTTATCCTAAAGTTTGATTAATTGAATATTCTGAATATTTAGTTAATCAGATTTAATACTGCCACTTAATTATTTAATTAAATTTAATTCTATTTATTCCTAAATTGTATCATTTAATTTTGATAATAAATCTAAAATCTTATGACTATTTGATTAAATTCTTATTTAATTAATTCATGTTAATTGTCAATTTTTAATAATATAGTTTTTGGAATAAAGTTTGATTTAATAATTGATTAACCCATAAATCAATTGTTTTAATTCAAAAATTAGTTAAGTTGAGAATAAATCATTTTATTTTTAAATTAATTTATAATTAAATCATGCACAATCAGAAAGTAGTCAACTAGAAATTAACAATCAATTTTAAATTTAAACTCAACATCTGCTGATGAGTTGAAATTTGATCTAAACTCTATTTTGAGTTAAACATTATTTTTGCATGATTTTTGAGTTAATTATTTCTGATTTCTTGATAACTCAAAAATCAACCTGAGTTTATCAAGAGTGATTTATGGCTTTTCTCAATGCATCCTCAAAGCCCTAGATTTCTATAAAAATAAGGCTCAGCTCTTCATAATTATCAACACTCAAATTTGCATAATTACTTTGGTGAATTGGCGATTGAAGGATTAAACACTTGCGATAGGAAATTTGTGAGATCTTTCATTGTTGATCATAGTTTTGCATAGTTTTCATATCATAGCTTGGTATTCATATTCATTCATATCATTCTTAGATTAAATATATATTCAAATTCATTCATCTAGCTTAGATTCATACAATTTTTCATATTATTGCACAGAAAGTACAAAAATATAGATTAGTCTGCATTCATACAGTTTTTCATTCTTTTGCATTCAAATCCTTCATTTAGATGTTACATTGTCACTGATCTCGATTTCAATCTGAGAACATCATACTTGCACCTACTAGAAGGCAGTAAATCACCTGGTTAGCTTAGTTTCAATTACTTGCAAGATTTTGATTTCACTAACCTCTAATGTTTTACTAAAGTGTTGTGTCCGCAGCTAGGTACAAAATTCATACACACATTTCTAGCGCCCACCATGGGGCCCTGAAATAGGTTTCCATCTCTTCAATTTCAATTTCTATCTATTTTCTATCATTTTCTGGTCCATCTTGCAATTTTATTCTATGTCTGTACAATTTTCGTACGAGTTTTGTTAGAAACTTGAGCCAGGACCTTCTGGGTGTCATACAACTTTCAGCATTCTCGAGGCTCGTTTCATTAACTACAGATTGTCATTTGAGAGCTACATTATCGTTTGAACAGATACCCACTATTGTATGAGTTTTTAGACTGTCATCTGGGAGGTAACCCATTGTCGTACGAGTTTTGATACCAAGATTCAATTGTCGTTTCATAATTTTTGGTAGTTTTTCAGATTTGATTTTTAAGTTTGAACTAACAGCTAACCCTAACAATTGAGATCTTCTATTTCTGACTGATATTTGTTGAATCTGATTGAGAAAAATGCAACTAAATTGCTAAAACAAGTAATATCTACTAAGCGCGTTGCGAGGAATTCAAGTATTCTACTATGATCTGATAACACTTCGATTTGGACATAAAATGAACTCTCACATGTCAAGCTTGTGTGACTTTTCTTGCTTTCATATCAAAGACTTCATTTTGGGCTATAAAACGAACATAGATTTTCTTTCTGCATATTTGTTACACATAGTAAATAGGCCCTATGAACACTATTTGTGGATGATCTCAAGAGAGTGGGCTTCTTTCGCTTGTTCATGCATGCGAAGATCTTCTTGATGGTATACTGAGATTGTCTTGCGTTCTACTAGATTTGTGTGTCTTCAACGTTTGATTGATACATTCTCTCTCCGGAGAGGTTGATAGATCATAAGCAGTTGACATCATAGATCTTTGTGATATAATTTCAGTCTTAGCATGTCAGATTAATCTATCTTCTTTGTTTTGGTGAAGTGAAGAGGCTAGGGAATTATGCTCTACTTCCTTTTTGGATAGTAACATAAACCCAAATCCTTGGATCCGATCTAGTCCCCCTATGGTATCCTTTGTGAGTCACCTTTAGAGAGGATTAACCATAGTGGACATTCTCTTAATTGGGTCAACCACGTGGATGGAACCTCAAGTGGTAATAGCCATTTTTGTCATGGTAGCAACAACCACTATATAAATATCCTTATGGAGGAAATCTTCACAGGTTTGGTCTCTTGTTGGGCTGTCAAATCTCCCTTGCAACTCCTAATTGATTAAATTCTTAGACTATGTCAAAACCTCAGTGCACCTGGATTGGAGTTCGCCCTCTTGAGATCACAAAAGTTGTAGAGTCAGACCATTACTACAAACCCTAGTGAGGCCAATTTTTCATTTTCTAGCAATATGTGTGTTATTGAAAAACTTTTTGGAACATACACAATTAGCACTTCTAGGGATTAGCACATTCAGTCACTTGATTGTTCATGCGCAGGGTTGCTTTGTCCCATGTTCATTATTTTAAGATGTTCTTGAAATCACTTTCCTGTTGTTCTACGTGGTTGATTATCTATTTGGTTATTGGAAACAAATGATCCCGAAATAATCTTCAAATTTGAACATAAAATTTTGCAAACACACTGATTTTGAAAAACTAAAAAATTGCAAATCTGAAGCAAAAATTCCTCTCTAGAGTCAAAAGTCATCCCATAGTCTCAGATTGTCATACGAGTCATGAGAAAAAGTCATTTCATAACCCTTGTATTGTCGTATGGGAGCCAGTATTGTGTCGTACAAGTGTTGTCACCAGAAATCAAAAGAACATTATCCCTGGTAGCAATTATCGTACGAGTCTTGTCAGTTGTTGTTTGAGAGCATACCCAATATCGTACGAGCTTTCAGAAACTCATTTGAGAATTTTCAAAAAGTTGTCAGAGACTTGTCAAATTTGTCAGGAATCTAGTTTTTACAGCCTATTTCTAGATTCTGTCAAAACATTCACTGTGTTAGGAACATAGCAGAAATTAGAAAGAATTCATTCATTTTCCTAAAGTGGTCTCTTGAGTCTGATTTAGCCTTCTGATTTATCGATTTGAGTCTTTTTCATCTTGTGTCAAAACTTTGTCAAAATTATCTTCAAATTTAGTCTTCTTACTAAAACAGCTAAGTGTTGTGAGCTCGTGCCCGCCATCTTTTGGGCATCTACCCATACTATTGTGGCATAGTATCCTTCATTTACGTCCGATCTAATCTTCAATCAATTTAATCTTGAAAAGGTTGCATCATTCGATCTTCTTGAATCAAGTCATTATTCAGTTATCTTCATCTTGCTTTCTTGCTTCACCCAAGGTTAATGGTGGAAACTAGAGCTTTCTCACACAAGAAATCTGGAGAAGCACCCAACACCGTACCTTTGACTACTCACATGGGTCCAACCCTCAAGTAACTCTACAATTTAGGTCTTTACGAAGATGACAGTCTTGGCAATTTTCGATTGAAGACTAGTTACATACCCCCTCCATCAACTCACAGAGGTAATCAGCAAACTCCACCTCAATCTATCCTAGGGAGTCCTAAAACTCCTAACATGTCTCAAGCAGGGAAACATCATGGGTCTGAAGGACCTCATTCTCAACATGGTGCGGATCAAGAACCTACACCTTCTGAAATTGCACGATATCAAAATGATGATGACTTCAAGAAAATGATGAGGCATTTCTTGAAAGAAGATAGAGAAGCGTACTTTCTAGAGTTAGCTCATCAAGGAGCTAAACTTCCTCCAAACTTTGATGTTGAAAATATCAATACACATGAGGAAGAAACCCCTATCATGGCTATGATGAAATAGATGCATGTCCTGCAAGTCAAGCTCAACAAACTAGAGAAAGAAAAGGAACCTAAGGAGTTCTCCATGGAGGCCCTATGCTCTTTTCCATTTGATAAGGACTTGTACATGCCACCATTCCCAAAGAGAGTGGAAATGCCTAAATATGATAAGTATGATGGAAACTCTGATCCTCAAGATCATGTCAGAGAATTCTGTACCCAATCTATGGAGTTCATGCATGAACCAACCTACTTAATGCATCTTTTCCCTCAATCTCTGGGAGGAGCAACCATTCATTGGTTTTCTAGGATGCTTCCAACTATCAAAAATTTTGAGGAGTTAATCAAACTATTCTATCAGCAATACTCCTACAACAGTCAACATCCAGTCACCATGATCGACATCTGTGATTTGAAACAATATCTAGGAGAACCATTCTTGACATTTCTCAAAAGATGGAGAAAGAAATTTTCTCTATATGCTAGACCCATTCCAGAAATTGAGAAACTAGAAATATTCATCAATAATCTTGTTCCAGAAAACAACTACCCTTTACAAATGCAAAATCATACATCCTTTGATAAAATGGTAGATAATGTGATCAAAATTGAGAAAGTACTTGTGAAAAAAGGAGACATCACCCTTCAAAAGGACAAGTATGAATTTGGATCTAGTTCTAAGGACAAGAACAAAAACTGGAGTAAGGATAAATGCATTGTCACTTATAGCATTATTGATGCTATCTGTGCCCCATCCAAGGCACCCGCTTTCAATCTCACTGTTGGCACACAAGCTATCAAAGATTCTGAAGCTAAAACATCATAATCTAACAAGAAGTCATCTGCTTACAAACCTTGGGCTACAGATCCTAACCGAAAATTCACTCCTCTTGGAGAGTCCTTGGAATCTGCTATGAAAACTGTATTGGCTAACAACATCATTTACTTGCCTGAGATAAAAGTCTTTGATCCTGAACCTAAACCAAAATGGTGGAGAGAGAATGATTTATGTGACTTCCATCACAATAAGGGTCATAAAACTGATAATTGTGTTCGCTTAAAACACATCATACAAGAGAAACTTGACAATGGAGAAATCACATTTGAAAATCATAAGAGCAATAATGATCATACAGCATTCACAGAACCATTTCTGAAACATGGTAAAGAAGATTCTTCTTCTTAGCCTAATATGGGTGCTAAAGTCAATTATGCCTACTCTGGAAACAATGCTATTATCAATATGGTTGAACCATGTCTATCTGAGCGTTGCAATGTCATCATAATTGTAAGAAAAGGTAGAGAAAATCAATCAGCAAATGCAGTTACTCGATCACAAGCTCAGACACATCTACAAGGACAAATCCCAGATTTATCCAATGTCCCTAAGATTCCTTTCAATCTCTCATCTGCTTCTAAATAGAAGGCTACATCTAAATCTTCAAATCCTAAAGACACGGGGCCTACTTCCTATATTATTGTCCAATAAATCCAGCATACCAATGCAAAAATCTCAATGTTTGAGTTGCTTCAGATATCTCTAGTTCATAGAGCCATTCTAGACAAAGCTCTGCTCGAATCCAATGTTCCTGATAACCTTGATTTAGACAGATTCCAGACTATGGTTGGTCATCTTACGTCTCCATAGTATATCTCCTTTTCAGAGGAAGATGATAATTCCTTGAGTCATCTGCATGACTAGCCCTTGCATATTGAAGTCTTGATCCAAAACCGTTGTGTCAAACATGTGTTGATAGATGGGGGTGTTGGTCTTAACATTTGTTCTTTTAGCTTGATTACACAACTGAGATTTTTAGAAATGGCCATTGATCCTCAAAAGAAGATAACTATTAAATCATATGATGAGAAAGAAAGATCTTCCAAAGGAACAATTATCTTACCTATCAGAACAGGTCTAGTCATCAGAGATACTATATGTCAAGTTCTTGATCTACCTTTGGCTTACAACATCCTTCTAGGGAGACCCTGGATACATGAAATGAAAGCTATTCCTTCCACATACCATTAATGTGTGAAATTCCCTTATGAAGGAGTAGAGGTGATGATTCCAGCTGACCTATATACAACTTGCCATTCTTTGAAAGAAAGTGCTGATAAACTTGTTCCCAATAACAGAGAATCTTCCACTAAGCAAATAGACATTGCTTCAACCTCTAAAATGGAAGACATTGCTAAAGAAGTTAAAATCAAATATAATGGCATGGGAGAATATACTATAGAGCCAGTCTTATCTTTGACATCTCTCCCTATCTCGCCTAAGTCCTATGGGCAAACTCTAAAACAATCCAAGCTGGAGTCTAAAGAACCTCTTGAGGCATATAAAGGAAATTTTGTTGCAAAACAAGTGCATAAAAAAGAGTTTGAAGAGGATGAAGCCATGCTTGCATGGCTCTACAAAGATGAACCTGAAGCTCAAATTGTTCAAACATGTGAATCTAAAACACCGAAGATTCCTTCTAAGTCATATGGCCCAGGGGACAAATTGATCACAAAAATGGGATATACAGGAAAAGGACCTCTAGGACTACATGGTAAAGGTCTTCTATCACCTCTTGACCATTGTGGATGAGAAAACAAGAATACAATAGGTCTAGGATATAAGAAGAAGCCTTTCTATCTTAGCAAGAACTCCCCACATTTCTTAGAATAGATTGAGCCATCCACAACAAATCAATTAAAGGGAGAAACAACAGAACAATCTGACATTGATGATTCAGACACCACCGAGGAGCTCATTCCTTATGAGCATTTGCCTAAAGAAATAAAAGACCTCCTTGAAGCTAAAGATGATTTAGTAAAAAGAATCAATGTAGTAGAAATACAAGAACCTACTATAGAACAAGAGACAGTTGCACCATAAGAACCAGCTGATCTTGAAGGAAATCAAATAGACAAAGAAGAAGGTGGTAGTTATTCTGAAATAGATTCCCATGAGTATGAATTCAAATTAGAATCTGAGGGTAACCCTTCTTGGGGTATCCATCTTGACTTTACTCATGTTCTTAAATTTCCTAGAGGCATAGATGAAGAATCAAATGACTATGAATGGGGAGCCATTCTAGAAGAAGATGAACTTATCACAGAAAAACATGTTGATGTTATTCACCAATATGCACCTAAACCCAATGTAAGTCTAGAGTGAAATGATGAACTTAATGATTCTGATCCACCGATGGCTGAAGTGGACTCTCATAATGACATTAAGCCTATTCATGAATTGAACATCTTAAGTTGTAATATCACCTTCAAACTCGAGCGTCAGGTTAGGACCAATGATGACAAATCCATATCCGTAAACACTATGTCCCAATCTTTCACCACTTTGACTATCCAACATCCTGAACTTCTTGACCAAACCTCTATGAATCCAAGCCAAGGTATCTATACTTTTCCAAATGACTATGCCCTTGCTTGCTACCTAAATGTAGTTGAGCCTATGAGGACTTCCATCAGTGAACTGAGTGTTAGCATGATGAAGTTGGACATCACGTATCTTAGTCAAAAGAATAAGAATAAAAATAAAAAGAAAAGGAGTTCTGAGGGTGAAAACCACTTTGTGGCAGTCTCAGAACCTACAAAAGTAAAAATAAAAGACATATCCGAAGGTGAAAACCTCTTTGAGGTGCCTAAGGATGAGATATTTGATGTCCTTCCGAGTCATTTACATGACAGATCTCCATTTCTAATTGAGCCCACTCAATCGATCAACTTGGGAACAAAAGAAGAACCACGGTTGATCCATGTAGCACAATCCTTATCAGAAGAAGAAAAGCAAAAATTTACTACGTTCCTAACAAAATAGAAGATCAACTTTGCATGAAAATATTCAAATATGCTAGGGTTGGATCCCGATCTTATAATGCACCATTTATCTATAGCTCCAAACATCAAACCTGTTAAGCAGAAATTGAGAAAGATGCATCCACATGTTGCACTCTTGGTCAAAGTTGAATTAGAGAAACTACTAAAAGTCAGATTCATCCATGTTATTAATTATGCTAAATGGATCTCTAATATTATACCTATTTTGAAACTAGATAAATCAATCAAAGTGTGCACAGACTTTAGAGATGTAAACAAAGCATGCCCTAAGGATGATTTTCCACTACCTAACATTGATATGATAGTGGACATGACTGTGGGTTTCAAGATGTATTCTTTAATGGATTTTTTTCTAGATATAATCAAATCAAAATTGCTCTAGAGGATAAAGAGAAGACTGCTTTCACATGTGCATGGGGTACCTTCTATTGGAATGTCATGCCATTTGGGCTTAAGAATGTTGGTGCTACATATTAGAGAGCTATGACATCCATCTTTTATGACATGATGCATCAAACTATGGAGGATTATGTTGATGATAATTTAGCAAAATCTATGATAAGATCTAAACATCTAAATGATTTGAGCAAAATACTAGATAGAATGGAGAAGTTTAGTCTTAGACTGAACCCTAAGAAGTGTGCTTTTGGTGTCACTTTTGGAAAGTTCTTAGGCTACATTGTTTCAAAGAAAGGCATTGAAGTAGATCCATAAAAAGTTAAAGCCATCATGGAGATGCAACCTCCCAAAAATATCAGTCAAATGAGAACATTACAAGGGAGAGTACAATCTATTAGACACTTCATATCTCAGTTAGCCAACATATCACAACCTTTTACAAAGACATTACATAAAGGTGTGACCTTTGCATGGAATGAGGAATGTGAAAATAATTTTAATCATATCAACAAATATCTATCAAATACTCCTATTTTGATGCCTCCTATTCAAGGGAAGCCATTGATCTTATATGTCTCCGCAATAGATACATCACTGGGGGCATTGCTAGCACAACATGATGAGAATGAGAAGGAAAGAGCTATATACTATATCAGTAGAACATTGGTAGCATACAAAAATAACTATTCTATGATTGAAAAGGATTGTCTAGCTGTGGTCTTTGCATCATAGAAACTGAGACATTACATGTTGGCTCATACCACACATTTGGTAGCTAAGATTGATCCACTAAAGTACCTACTAAGAAAGGCTTCCCTCACGGGTAGATTAGCCAAATGGGTGATGTTATTAAGTGAATTTGACATTGAATATGTTGAACGAAAAGCTATTAAGGGCCAAGTTATTGTTGATCAATTGGCAGATGCACCTTTGTTTGATGATACACCAATGCAAATGGAATTCCCAGATTCCTCTATCATGAATCTTTCTTCTAGAGAATGGCAATTGTTCTTTGATGGCTCCTATACACAGAATGGATCTGGAGCAGGCATATTGTTTATCACTCCTCAAGGATACTCGATCCCTAAGGCATTCAGAATCAAATTTCCTTGTACAAACAATATTGTTGAATATGAAGCCCTTCTTAATGGTATGAAAATAGCAATTGAGTGGAGGGTAACAAAACTACACATTCATGGAGACTCACAACTTGTAATACACCAAGTCAATGATGTGTATCAAATGAAAGATGAAAAGCTCATTACATACAAGAGAATGGTAGATGATCTAAAGAAAGATTGCATATCTATCACATTTGAGCAAATACCTAGAACAGAGAACAAGGTTGTCGATGCAATGGAAAAACTATCTACTTTATTACAGTAGCCTGAACATGAGCTACACTACGAGTTCCTGGTGGAAGCACTATCTTATCCTACATATGATTCCCCTAAAACCCACATGATCTGCACTATTGTAGGTCATGATTCATCCAGATATAAAAACATTTTCTCCTATCTCAAAGACCAAATCATCCCTGATACCTTTAACTTCCATGAGAAGAGATACCTTATCCACAATGCATTTTGGTATGTCATCATTGGTCACGATATGTATGAACGAGGTCTAGATGGTACACTACTTAGATGTTTAGAATAGAAAGAGTCTCAACGTGCACTAGAGGATGTCCATGATGGTATTTGTGGGTCACACTCGAACGGTTTAACACTAGCTCGAAAGCTTATTAGGGCTGGGTACTATTGGCCCGAAATGGAGAAAGAGGCTATCAAGTTTGCTAAGAACTGTCAAAAGTGCCAAATACATGGTAACTTAATTCATGCTCCAGGGAGAGATCTAATTCCCTTCACTACACAATGGCCTTTTCACCAATGGGCATTTGATCTTATAGGATCCATACATCCTCATTCTTCTAATGGACATACCCATATCATCACAGCTAGAGACTATTTCACGAAATGGGTAGAAGCAGTTCCTTTAAATCAAGCCACTGACAAGCAAATATCAATGTTCATTTTGAACTACATCATATGTCGGTATGGTATTCCACATTCTATAGTCACAGATAATTGTGGGAAATTCAAGAACAAAGACTTAGATGATCTATGTGCCAAATTCAAGATTACATAACATTGGTCATCTATCTACTATCCTCAAGGGAATGGACAAGCAGAGTCTTCAAACAAGAATCTATTGAAAATCTTGCACTGGATAGTTAATAAAATAGGAAGAGACTGGCATCTCATGATCAATCCAGTTCTTTGGGCCTACAACACAAGTATCAAAATGTCCACTGGGGCTACACCATTCACTTTAGTTTATGGGTTTGAAGCGGTATTGCCTATTGAGGTTGAAATCCCATCACTAAGAATTAGAATGCATGGTCTAGTAACTGATGATGACTATAGAGTGTCTAGGTTGCAAGAAATTGAACTACTAGATGAGTGTAGACAAGAAGCATATGATCATCTCAGAGTATATTAGAAGAGAATGTCTAGAGGCTACAACAAGAAAGTCAGACACAGAGAATTTCAAGTTGGCGATCTAGTCTTGAGAGAAAATCCTAAAAATCAATCACATAGAGAACGCAATGGGAAGTTTGAACCTAACTGGCTAGGTCCCTTTGTTATCATTGCTACTTTTGGCTCTAGAGCCTATCAACTCTCAACAACTAAAGGAGAACAGCTCCAAGAACCAATCAATGTTCTCCATCAGAAGAAATTCTACGCCTAAGGCATTCAGTCTTTGCAAAATGTCCTAAAAAAATCTTAAATATCTGAAAAAGTCCTAAAAAAATGATCATCCCGGTGAAAAGCTAGCAAATAGGCGCCTTGATGATTCACAAAAAAAAATAAAATGCAAAAATACAAAAAAAAATTGAAAAAATGAAAAATACAAAAAAAATGAGAAAAAGAAAAAGTGCCTTGGTGAAAACCTGGAAACAGGCGCTTTGGTAGCAAAAATAGAATCTCTGCCAAGATGGTGAAAACCCGGCAAATGGGCGCCACTTGTTTCAAAACACTCCATCTATTAGTGCAATCTTGGTCTTTCCCAACTTTCAGTCTTGCTTTAGTTTGTACATATCTTCCCAGTTTGTTTCTGCATTCTTGTTTTCAATAAAGTCGATTTATACACCAATCGGCTCAAGCATCTGTATCCTATCAATGTTCAAACTTAGGGGCAATCAAAGTCATATCCTATGGTCTCTAGTGTGCTTTAGACATGTCATATCTAGTCAAAGTTTTTTGAAGCTTCATTCGAGTCAATCAGTCAATCTCCTCTCCAGAAAGGATTTTTCATCTACAACAACACAATCAAACAATAACACAAACTGAAAACAATCTATGCTTTACATGCTTTTATCTCCTTGTATGCTTACTGATTTGCATTGAGATTTTTGCATATTATGTCCTTTCAAGCTCTTCGATGATGTCCTTTATAGGATTTAGAGAGTGATGACTGGGGGCATAATCTTTTCTTTGTCTTCTACTTGTATGTGAAAATCTAACAACTTTGGAAATTTTGGATTGAAATGGTGTCTGTCTATAAGAGCCTCTATCTCGAATTGGATGGCCATGAGTACCTCGACCATTGATACCCAAAAAATTCAAGAAAGTTTGATCTAACTATTGTCTTTTTGAGTGAGTTCTTACTCCTACTATGAAACGTGATCTTACCTAAGGATGTGAACCATAAAGGGTCACTATGGGTAATTCACATTGGATTTAGAATGATCTCTTGACTGCTTGATGTGTTTGTTTTGCAAGGCGTATTCTGGTCATCATGACATTTATGTTTTGATGCTTATACAAATTACTATATAAAAAAGGACATGATATTTGTTGGCAATTTGGCTGAGTTGGTTACATAGATGTTGCCATTATGGAAACATATGATCTACATGAAGATCGCACAGGTTAGAGAGCTAGTATGTTAGAGCGCAATGCGAAATTGTCTAAGTATGAGACAATGTATTTTTACCAGTGAACCTGATGACAGTTTTGGTTTGCGATGTTGATTGGAGTAAGTTCAGTGCTTGCACACTTGAACATAGACTCTATGGTGACTATTGAAGAATCATCTCAGAGCGCAAGTTAGTACGACATGTACGGAAGAAGTTATGATAGTTTTTCTAAAGATAGTGTTAAGCTGACATGACAAAATATGAAGACAAAATTGATAAAGAGTTAAGGGATTATTTTGTTTATCAAAATAATGACTTAACAATATAAAGGGATGACATCCTAGATGTTAACCCTTGGGTAAAGTTATTTTGTAATATGGTAGTGGACTGAAAAGTTTTTAGCCTTAATAGCTTGTATAAATGTAATTTTAAATTGTAAGAAGGATATCAAGAAATGATATGATGCAAGATATATGATGTATATGTAATAGCGATAGTGAAAGAGCAGCAAAGAGATATTGATGCAAGCAGTATAAGGTTATGTACCTTGACCTACTTTTGTAATCAGTAAATATTGTACATTACTTGTTTGGGTAGTGGGCTCATCTGGTAATCACTTTTTGTACTGTCAACTCCTAACAGGGTTGAGGCTTCTAACAAGGCCTATAGTCCCTTAATTAGGACTGAGACACTATATGCATGTAATAGACTCCTAACAAGGTCAACATCCTTAACATGATACTTTTGATTAGTGGATCTCTGTGGGTACCATCCCCACTGGGGTTTTCCCTTGGCCAGGGTTTCCTCGAGAACAAATAATGTGTTATGAGTTTTGTAGTTTTATTTCTATGCATGTTGTTTAGCTTCTTATGTTATGCATGTGTTAAGATAATCTATTATATCCATAATTGGGAAAAAGATAAAGTTTGTAGAATACTGATTCACCCCCCCTCTCAGTATTCCCCATTTCTAACAATTGGTATCAGAGCTTAATTACTCAGAAAAGAATCATTCAAGGAAAGCCTAGCAGCTTGAGTAAGATCTCTATGGATATGGATCAACTACAAAAGAATCTTGAAGAAGCTCTTGAACAAATTGATATGCTTACTGATGAAAGAGACACTCTAAAAAGAAAATATGATGATGCAAAGAACCTCATTGAGAAACTGAAAAATAAGTTGGAAGATCTAAAATCTAAAAAGGAATCTAAAATTCACATTGAAGATTGTGATGACAACTTAGAAAAAGAAAATGAGATCCTTAAGCATGAATTGAAAATAGAAAATCTAAAGCTAAGTCTGAAAGATGGAAATAACAAGAATGAAGCAAATCTAAAATCTGAGAATGAAAGTCTAAAGACTGAAAATGAAGGACTAAAATCTAAACTTGGTAAAGTAACATCTGAACTTGAGAAAGTCAATTTGTAATATGCTAAACTTGAGAAATACAATGCAATTGTGAAAGGTGAACTAACTCAATCCAAACAAAAACTTGAAAGACTATATTCAACTAGTGAGAAAATTGATGAACAAATATCTTATCAGAAACCATTCTATGATAAAACTGGTCTTGGATTCAACACATCCAAAACAAATGAAGAAAGCAAGGAACCAAATCTGAAAATATCTGAAAGTATAGATGAGAAGAAGTCTGATGAGACTAACAAATCTAAAGATACACCTAAGGAAGAAGAACCACCTAAGCAAGAGGAATCACCCAAAGGTATGCAGAGAGAATTCAAAGGTAGATGTTTTGCTTGTAATACTATTGGTCATATGAAGAGAGATTGCACAGGTAAGCAATTCAAACCTCTTAATGGTTATTGTTATAATTGTCATGGTTTTGGAAATAGAGCTATTGAATGCAGAAAACCTAAATTTATTGAGAATAATAATAGTAGTAGAATGTTTAGGAATACTAACAATGCAAATAAGAAACCTACTAAAGATATGAACATAAGAAATGGAGTAGTCTGTTATAGATGCAACAAGGTTGGACACATTGCTAGAAATTGTAGATCACAGATCAATCAGCCTAGACCAAGATATGGAAACAATGGAATAGTTTGTCAAATATGCAACAAGATTGGACATACAACAAGGTTTTTCAGAATGAACAATAGAGTTTTTCATACCAACCCTAACCCTAGAAAACATGCAAGAAGAAATGAAGATGCAAGTAACAGTCAGAAAGGATGCTGTAGTAATTTAGATGAAGTGATGTTTGTTAAAGGCATAGATCAAGGAGATGTATTCAGCACTGAAGGTAGTTAGGAAGGTGAAGTATTAAAAGGTAAGAATGAATCTTTACCTGACCCATCTCAAAGTACTTAATTTATGAAAATTGCAGTAGAATAGGAACTTAGATTAGTGTAGAAGTAGATATATGATAAATTGAGTCTTGCACAGTTAATGCAAGGTATTATAAGATGTTCTAATGTTATGGTTAAGAGCGCAAAGAAAAATATTATGTTTTGCGAGATCGCAAGAAGTTTTAAGTTTTGCAGGTTAACATAATCAACTTTTTGGAAAGGAGCAACAAAAGAATTGAATGCGATGTCAGATCTAAGTGAGATTGAATTAATAAAAGTTCATGATTGGTATTATTTGATCATCAAAGTGAATTCAAGTGTTAAGGAGATTTAAGAGCAGTGATTGGAAGCATTTTGCAAGGATTTGGTGAAGAATTTTGTGTTGAATCTACACAAGCCCGAAATCATGAAATCAAGGTATTTTACTTAGCAGATCTTTAAATTAGTTAAGGAATTAGAGGAAATCATGGATGTATCTTTGATTCACAATGTTAGAGATAAAAATAGACCTAAGATGAAAAGGGAACCAGTATAACCCTTGGAAGATGATCCTAGGTTAGCTTTATCATCCATACTAGATGAAGTTTTACATCTAGAGAATGTTAGAAGCTATCTTGGATGCAAACTAGAGACTATCAGTGATAGTGATTTCACCAAGGAATATCAGAAGATCTACAATTAGGACATGTCATTGAGAGAAGGATTTGAACATTTGAAAGATAATGAGATCATTAAGTATGCATTATAGTATGAATTTGATAATGAAGAATGTACTAAGATAATCCTAAGCAGAATTCATAATGGGAAGTTTGGGTTAGAAGATAGAGTGATAGATATCACAGCTGATTTGATTCATGAAGTTACTGGACTATCTAAAACTAGAGCCATTCATTTAAATGAGAAGAACATGAGGAAAATAGTCATAGACAACACAAATTCATCCTATAATGGTAGAGGAATTGTGATTAGTAAGATTCAACAAGATGATGTCAGATACTTGTGCAAGATCCTAACCACTAAGTTTTGTGCAAACTCAAGAGAGGATGACATGGCAGCTGGAATGATACATGCAACTTATCTGATGTGTGTTGATAAAGTACAAGTTGATATGTGTGAGATTCTAAGAATTCAACTATTTGAGAATTTGGAAAAGATTAAGAAGACTAAGTATACACAGTTTAGATTCTCATCCTTAATCACTTATATGTTTTTTCATCTATTGAGAAGATTTCCTTACACCATTGGAAATGACTAGAATGATGGCCAAACTACAATGGAAAGGATTAACCAAGTGTATAGGAGGCATGTTATTGATAAAGTGAATGAAAGTGCAGTGTTGGTAATTAAGACATTTCAGGATTTGGTGCCTAGTAGATCAAGGATTCCATAGTCTCTTGTGGAGAAGTATAAAAATGAGATATGTTTCATGGTTGATACTAACTTTACTTACATTGAAGCAGTAGAACCTAGAACATAGTTCATAGACCCTCTTGGCTATGAGATATCTGAGGTTGAGACAAAAGAGTATGTGAACAGGTTACTTAAGTGCAAGATTGATACTCACTATAACAGGTTTGGAGCCTTTGAGGAGAACTTCAACTCCGCAAAGACCTTACTTGAAGAGAAGCAATCAAAGAAAAGAGTTGAGAGTACTATCAAGAAAATTCTAAAAGATACAGGGATGACTGAACATGAATTCTTGGTAGCCAAGAAAATAATAGCAACAATTAGAGATATTGGACAAAAATAAGTTTTGTTTGTTCCACCTCTATCATCAATTGCAGCACAATAAGGTGAAACATTAGTCAAGGTGAAAGTAGAAGAAACAAAAAAGGATCAAGAAGGAAGGATATCCACTAGATCCACCTCCTCCACACCTAGTAAAAGAGCTAAAGAGAGTGCTACTGGACCGGGTAAGAGGCAT
Organism: Chamaecyparis obtusa; assembly: GCA_027943335.1. Lineage (NCBI taxonomy): Eukaryota > Viridiplantae > Streptophyta > Pinopsida > Cupressales > Cupressaceae > Chamaecyparis > Chamaecyparis obtusa. The sequence continues at coordinate 188,354 of BSBK01001314.1, forward strand.
AAAACTTTGGTGCCACCAGTTCAAAGGAAAATTGCAGAAATCAAAGATGATGAAAGTACTCTTGTTAAGAAGAAAACTTGGAAACCTAGAGTTGAGAAGGTTAATGAACATATCATTCAAGATGGAGACTTTACAAAGATGAACAAGTATTTTGATCTCTATGATTATGGAGAGAGATTAAATCTAGAAAATGCAATGGTAAAGCATATGATTTTATCTAATAAGAAGTTTGATATAATTCAGGGTAAGACACCTAATGACTTGTATAATAAACTTATAAATAGGAAGAAGAGAGCATCAGAAGAGGACATAACTATTAGAGAAAAGCTTGTAAGAAAGCTTTGTGTTGTGAGAGATGAAGTACACTTCAATCAGATTATGAAAGCTTTAAGCACCCATTTGAGAACCAAGAAGAGAACCATTCAGATTATGGGAGGTAGATATGAAGAAGTTAATGCAGAAACATAGCAAGCAATCATTAAGGTAATGTCAGAGAATGCTGGAGAATCATTAGTTGCAGTAGAATCCAAAGATCAAGCAGTAGAAGAAGTAGAACAAGAGGACATTCCCTCTCCACCAGCCATACACATTGAGGAAGAAGTCATGAATGTAGAAGGAACTAAGATCACCTTGGATAGTGATGATAACTTATTCAATAATCTTGAAAACATTGTTGACAATTCAGCTTTTGAAGAGCAGGAGACTACCAAAGGAGAAGAGAAAACATAGACCATAGTTGTAGAACCTAAAGTGATAAAAAAACTAGTACCTGTTCCCACTCAAGAAGATATCAGTCTTACACCTGAGACTGGCAAGAAAACTCAGATTGGCTCTATGATTGAGAATTTGGGAAAGGAAGTAGATGATGATGATTAGATGGAATTGATCACATCTTTGAACAAGATAATTGGAAAGAATAAGAAAGTAAAGAGTCTTGAAGAATGCCTAAAGGAGCTTAATGAGAAATTACAAGGCATTATTACTACATAGATTGCAAAAGATGAGCCTTTGGAAAGAGCAAAGGAAGTAATGAACACTTTTGATAATGAGTTTACAAATCTATCTGATATAGCAAAAGTGGAAGCTCATGTAGCCTATGAGGCCAAAACACTCTTGAACATCAGTCAGAATATCAAGAATGATATCAATAACCTTGATATCTGTATAAAGGACTTGAGGAAGAACTTGGAAAGAGGAAAATCTTTGTACATTCAGTGTACAAAATCAGAAAACTTGGTAGCAAAACAAGATCAGAAGATGAAGATGAAGGAAGCATAAATTCAAAATGAAACAAACCTTCTTTCAAGCCCCAATGTGAAGGTATCTGATGTTGAGCAAAAAATTCGTAAGATATATGATGAGATCAAAATTTTGCAAGATGAAAAGGACAAGAAAATGAAGAGATTCACTCTTTTGAGAGAACACATTTCTATAAACTTAAGCACTATTGAAGGGCAATTGGAAGAATGTCTTTCAGCTAAGACATCTTTTCAAAAGTTTAGCTTTGAGAATCTCAAAGCATGTAAGATAGAATCTAATGGATTATGCGCACTACTCAGTGTGGCAGATTCAATTAATAAATCACGGGAGAAAGAGTTAGAGGCTATGAAGATCAATTTTGCAAATTGTGTTGCAAGCCTATCGACTTTGCAATATTGAATTAAGGTATAACTTTTTGTGAACACAATTTTGTTACCTCTTTACCTTTTTTTTTGTCATTGTTGTCAAAGGGGGAGAGATATATAGCAAAAAATTGTTAAGGATACTTACTCTTAGGGGGAGTACAGTATATAGAAAGGATTAATAAAGTCATAAGGACAATATATATATGTTTTGTATTATGGCCACAATTTTGAGATTTTGAAGTTGTAAGACTTAGCCAATTTTCTCATATGTTGCCATCAATGACAAAGGGGGAGATTGTTGGCAATTTGGCTGAGTTGGTTACATAGGTGTTGTCATTATGGAAACATATGATCTACATGAAGATCACATAGGTTAGAGAGCTAGTATGTCAGAGTGCAATGCGAAATTGTGTAAGTATGAGACAGTGTGTTTTTACCAGTGAACCTGATGATAGTTTTGGCTTGCAATGTTGATTGGAGTAAGTTCAATGCTTGTGCACTTGAAAATAGACTCTATGGTGACTATTGAAGACTCATCTCAGAGTGCAAGTCAGTACGACATGTACGGAAGAAGTTATGATAGTTTTTCTAAAGATAGTGTTAAGCCAACATGACATAATATGAAGACAAAATTGATAAAGAGTTAAGGGATTATTTTGTTTATCAAAATAATGAATTAACAATATAAAGGGATGACATCCTAGATGTTAACCCTTGGGTAAAGTTATTTTGTAATATGGTAGTCGACTGAAAAGTTATTAGCCTTAATAACTTGTATAAATGTAATTGTAAATTGTAAGAAGGATATCAAGAAGTGATATGATGTGAGATATATGATGTATATGTAATAGCGATAGTGAAAGAGCAGTGAAGAGATATTGATGCAAGAAGTATAAGGTTATGTACCTTGACCTACTTTTGTAATCAGTAAATATTGTACATTACTTGTTTGGGTAGTGGGCTCATCTGGTAATCACTTTTTGTACTGCCAACTCCTAACAGGGTTGAGGCTTCTAACAAAGCCTATAGTCCCTTAATCAAGACTAAGACACTATATGCATGTAATAGACTCCTAACAGGGTCAACATCCTTAACATGATACTTTTGATTAGTGGATCTTTGTGCGTACCATCCCCACTAGGGTTTTCCCTTGGCTAGGGTTTCCTCGAGAACAAATAATGTGTTATGAGTTCTTTAGTTTTATTGCTATGCATGTTGTTTAGCTTTTTATGTTATACATGTGTTAAGATAATCTGTTATATCCATAATTAGGCAAAAGATAAAGTTTGTAGAATATTGATTCACCCCCCCTCTCAATATTCCCTATTTTTAACAATATTCAGGTCATCTTGGCATTTGTGCCTTGGTGCTTATATCTAATATGACATTCCAAAAACAAAATCAATATTCATATGTCCATGGTTGTCTAGCCAGTGGGCATTGTATTGATTCTTGCACATACAAATCAATATTCATATGTCTATAGTTTCATAACTAGTGGATGTTGTATTGATTTATCCAATCACCTAAAAAGTTTAATGATGACAACAAATCGACACATGATTAGTGACTAGGTCCTAGGTCTTAGGTTTGCATTTCATTCTGCATGTCATTTTGCACTTTGCATGATCTCACAAATTGCTTGAACACTTAAACGATTCTTCAAAAATAAAAATGGTAAACATGACACAAGGACTGAGCATTGTATAAAGGTCCCTCCAACAAAACAACAAGTAGAATCCATTTTCGGGATCAAAATCAAAATCTGAGATCGTTTATATTGGCTACTGCTTGCATAATCAACCTTCTAAACATCATAGAAATCCAAGATTCAACTTAACTGATTATCTTATATCAAACTATCAAAATTTCAACTTGGTCAACCATGGTCAATTCATGGTCAAACCTAGTTACACTTGGTCTTCTAGACCTCCAAACAATGCAGAACGCATTCCCAAACGTGTATAACCACTTCTCAAATCAATTAACATGCTTCTAAACTACAATGCTGACTTTTCTTGTCAAATTTCAATTTTTATCCCCAAGGGGGCATGTTATTGCACATCATTCAAGACTATAACTTCAATTTTGTCAATCAAATCTTTCTTTCAGTAATCAAGACAACAACCACGTCTAGTTGTTGATTCATCTAAAGTCCTCATCACTTGGGGAAAATCTATTGATTCTTGGGGCATATCATATTCATCGAGATCCATATCAATCTAGTATCCTAAATCTATCTTGTAAACTGTATCAGCTTTTCGTAACCATCGGTTCATTGGTGTTATTTCCTTGTTTCTCCATAACTGATGGGTTCAAGATGTGATACCAATATGATTCTCTTTAGGAAAATTAGGTCTGGAATCGGTCACTCACTTCTTCACAATCATAAGGTTCAGAATCAGGCATTTTGGCACTTTTTTCATAATCATCAGTTCATTGTTGCTATAGTTAACATTATCTTTGGTCAATCAGGACCTAAATCTTAAATCTTCAAATCTTTCAATTGGTTTCTGTCTCGAAATCGGTTAATCTTTCAAATCAGTTTCATACATCTTTATCAAACATAGACTATTCTTTGAACCACTATGCTTTGCACAATGATTCAAAGAGGGGCAAAATGTAATACCCCAAAAATGGGCCATAGGTTCATTAACCTCTTACATCTTCAAATCAAACGAAATCGACATCAAAGTCCTAACCAAAGACACATCTGCACATTATCGAATCCTAATTGATTTTATCCTAAATTCTGCATCAGGGAATATTCCTAACAATATTCCTATTTATCCTAATTATCTTTAATTTAATAATTATTTGGTGATAAATCTTATTTATCCTAAAGTTTTATTAATTGAATATTCTGAATATTTAATTAATCAAATTTAATATTGCCACTTAATTATTTAATTAAATTTAATTAAATTTAATTCTATTTATTCCTAAATTGTATCATTTAATTTTGACAATAAATCTAAAATCTTATAACTAATTGATTAAATTCTTATTTAATTAATTCATGTCAATTGTCAATTTTTAATAATATAGTTTTTAGAATAAATTTTGATTTAATAATTGATTAACCCATAAATCAATTGTTTTAATTCAAAAATCAGTTAAGTTGAGAATAAATCACTTTATTTTTAAATTAATTTATAATTAAATCATGCACAATCAGAAAAGCAGTTAACTAGAAATTAACAATCAATTTTAAATTTAAACTCAACATTTGATGATGAGTTGAAATTTGATCTAAACTCTATTTTGAGTTAAACACTGCTTTTGCATGATTTTCCTGAGTTAATTATTTCTGATTTCTTGATAACTCAAAAATCAACCCGAGTTTATCAAGAGTGATTTATGGCTTTTCTCAATGCATCCTCAAAGCCCTAGATTTCTATAAAAACAAGGCTCAGCTCTTCATAATTATCAACACTCGAATTTGCACAATTACTTTGGCGAATTGGTGATTGAAGGATTAAACACTTGCGATAGGAGATTTGTGAGATCTTTCATTATTGATCATAGTTTTGCATAGTTTTCATATCATAGCTTGGTATTCATATTCATTCATATCATTCTTAGATTAAATATGCATTCAAATTCATTCATCTAGCTTAGATTCATACAAATTTTCATATTATTGCATAGAAAATACAAAAATATAGATTAGTCTGCATTCATACAATTTTTCATTCTTTTGCATTCAAATCCTTCATTTAGGTGTTGCATTGTCACTGATGTCGATTTCATTCTTAGAACATCATACTCGCACCTACTAGAAGGCAGTAAATCGCCTGGTTAGCTTAGTTTCAATTACTTGCAAGATTTCAATTTCGCTAACCTCTAATGTTTTACTGAAGTGTTGTGTCCTCAGCTAGGTACAAAATTCACACACACACTATGTAATATCCTTATAGTTCTTCAATTACCTCCAAATTTTTGGTTGGTGACACTCCTATGTGAAGCTTGCTCTACAAGTATATTATATTTTGTTGTTGAGTTATGAATTATATATTAGGCAACTTTTGGAGTGTAGGATTTTTCTCCCAAAAGAGTTTTCCCCATGTAAATTATTGTGTAGTGGTATATATGTTTTTTTTTGCTTAGTAATGTAGTGGTATGCATGTTATTTATATTTATTTTTGCAAATTTTGTAAAGATATGAATTGGTTTTGCATAACCCTCCTCCAAAGCTTAGTGTAATAAGTTGTTTTTCTACCCTAACTTCCTTTCAATTTCCTCATCATCATTCATCCCATCATTTCCTCATCACATGGTTGGGGCATATCATCACTTTCTTCAAATCTCACCTATTTCATAATAGGTAATTTTCTTTTCTTTGAAATAATTCTACTTCATTGTCTCAAAGAGGGGCAATAATAGACACCTAAAAATATTCATTTCATTTATATCTCCTAATTAATCTAATCATCACCTATGTCACACATGAGATGACCTTATCACCCAACATCTAAAAAATTAATTAAACAATTCCTAAATTATTTAATTAAAGTCTTTAATCAATTTATCCTCTTCATTCTCTTTAATTAAATAATTTATTTATTTAGTTAAATTCATGAATTAATTCTTTTTATCCATAATAGCTATATAATTTTTAAACTATTTAATTAATTCATTTATTTCCCCTCATCCTCATTGGTTAAATAATTTTAAATTATTTAATTAATTTCATTATTTTTTTCTAGTTCACAATAATCAAATAATCTTAATTATTTATCTAACTAATATTCCTCCAAACAGTTAAATAAATTAATTTAATTTAGTTTTTTTTTTCAAATTTATTTCCTCTAAAAAATAAATAAAATTATTATTATTTATTTTTTATTATGAAATTGAATTAAGTAATTTTTAATTATTTACTTCTATTAGTAAATTCACATGCACCTTTAACATATTAGTAGTCACACCCAATATCAATCAACTCATTAATCAATTTCACTTGACTCGTCCATGTAAGCAATTGACTAATCTATGCACTCAATCAACTCTTGAGTTTATCCCCTCACAAGCATACATGTCATATGAACATTCATCTAGTCCTCTCAATCATTCTGATTCATTGATTCTTCTAATTGATTTCAATCATTGATCAACCTAGTGTAGAATATAATTCTTCTATTGCCGGGGGGGGGGGGGGGGGGGGGGGGGGTTGAATTAGTAGAAGATAGAATTTTAGATCCTTAAAAACTTCAATAAATTGATATGCATGAAATCATAATTTCAAAGATAGAAATCACACATAAAAATCACAATATTGAAGTACGTGGAAAACTCAAGATGGGTGAAAAACCATGGTGAGAAATGTTGCTAGGATTTGTCGTCCTAATCCAATCTCACAAAGAAATAACATGTATAAGGTTCAAGGGCACGAGCCCTAAGGAATCACCAAATTCCTTGCCTAAGAGCACCAAATCCTATTGAAGCACCAACTTCATAACCTGAGCACCAACTTATTAATCTAAGAACCAACTTCTTATATGAAAATCAACTCAACATCCTAAAGGCACCAACTAGAGGATGTTGCAATTTTCTTTTACAAGCTCACATTGATTTATCTTTGCTAGCAATTTTGCAATCTTCACAACATCTATTCGTCAACACACTTAGACTTGGATGTTACAAATTCAAACATCCACTATATTGCACATCCTTCAATTCAAATATATTACATTTCATAGTATCTAGTGTCTGCAAGTAAAATTTTACAACTAGACTATAGTCACCATGCATATATTGTATTCACAAAATCTCACTAAAATAAAATGTATCACTATTATTATATGTTCAACCTTTACATAACAAAATCCAATCTCATCGAGCCTTTACATCCCTTTAAACAAAGTCTTAATTCCTATCAATTGACTAGTTTACAAGGTTGTTATAAATTGTTTGTAACTAGTTCCAATTGCCTTGTAGTTACAACTGAAGTCTTTTTAGTTACAAGAAAAATTTTAACCGACAAATAATAGTCCTTTGTATTGCTGAAGAATATACAAATCTCTTAGAGGCGACAATCATGAATAGGAACAAAGAACTTTGCATATTACAACTAAATGCATTTGACAATAGTTTTAAATAAATCAAGCAACCTTCAAATAGACTCAAACCAAACTTAGTATATACATGTTAGTTTGACCAACTATATCAATACTACAATGACCATAATTTTTTTATTTATTGAGAATCATTTATTAAACACTTGTCTTTAGCTTAGAGCCAAGGTCTAAGGGGTATCCATTCCGCCAAAGTCGCCCGGGGCACGATCTCAGCCTCATCCCTTTTAAAGATGTCTTCTCGCTAGGCATGCACCCAACGAGATTTGAACCCCGGTGGGCTCAATGAGAACCATTGAGCTTCACCGCTAGGCCAACCAATTGTTGACACAATGACCATAATTTTGAATATATTGCATAACCAATATCAGTATTTGCAAAGAAACATATACATACTCTTGTTTGATATATTATGATCTAAAGAAGATAACAATGAACTACAAACAAATGCTCTCTTCTAAATCTTGGCTATTTTCTAAATCCCTACACAAATGATCATGCAAAGATCACGATGAACCTACGTATTTGCAGCGATGTCCATACAACAAATTCTATTTATAAACACAACATTTTGTGTGATATCTCCATCATTCCATCTACAAGATATGATCTCTAATTAATATTAGATAATCGATTCATTTCACAATAAGATCACTCAATCAAAATGTCTATAGAAGAGACCAAATAAAGCATGACTGTCTTGGATATATTTACTCTACAATTCAACATCGACCCTAACTGCATTGGTAAGGTTTGTTCTATCACTTAATATTTATATGAAAATGTCTATGTGATTTTGACATCAACTACAAGTTTTCTAACACCTTGGGTCAATCTATTAATGAAACTCGCCTTTCATCATTCATCAAGTATTTAGACATTATCAAGCATGATCATTCAAATCCATATCAAATTATCATCAAGTATCAAGTGATAATCTTGTATTTAATGAATGCTTCCGTAATGTTGACAAATTAAGCCACCAACATATCAAAGAACAATGGAGCTAAGCAAGGTTCATATGTGAAGAAAATTAGGGTTTTTTAATTTATTATTTTAATTTTATGCATTTATCTTATGCTTCATTAAGCGATTAATTGCTTGTGAATTAGGTTTAACTTTTTTTCAATTTTCATAATTTGCAATTTCTTAGATCCACAAGTAGTACTCTTGAAATTTGTATATATCACATTGACCATTTATTTCATTTACAAGTCCAAATGCAAGACAACAAGAAATGTATGTTTCAAGGTCCAAAATACCTATTTTGGGGAATGCCACCAATCTTCTACATAGAATTCCTAATTGAAGGAGACACATGTGCAATGCTATTTATTATATTTTGCTAATTCATTTTCAAAATTGATCACAATCTTTTGCTTCATTAATATTAAATAATTCAAAATTGAGAATAAAAACATAATTCAAAGATTCCCATGTAGATTTGAACAAAAGACAAACAAACAAGCACACATAATCAATGAATCACAAGCAAACTTCAACTGAGTTGACACTCCAAATGATTACTCTCTCTCTCTCTCTCTCTCACACACACACACACACACACACACACACACACACATTAGGCTCATGTATCTCAAGGTTAGAAAAGATCGAGTAAATGCCACTTTAAATAAGCTAAGAAAAAACTAACCCACTTTTGAAATAATCCTTTAGGAACAAGTCAAAGAGCAATTTGATATCCTAAAATAGATTCAAGAAGAAAATGAAAGACAACAAGCCTTACAATAACTCTCCTAGATTAGTTATTCAAACTAGAAAACCATCACTCCAACACTTTCCTTGGCAACACCATAATATAAGTAAATAATGCAAGCATCTATACAAAGATTACCATCCCCACACCTCTCTTGTATTTGCCAAAGCACACCCTCACATTACTACCACCACAACTCAACAACCCTAGTCATCATCAAACACCCCCTTCTTAGGAAGATAGTGATCAAACAAACATCACCACTCTCCTACAAAAGAATCTCATTGCCACATTTAGAAAGCTCCTCCTTTGCAAAGAGGGTGGTCATCAAGACACTATTGACTTGTACTATATACACATGACTACATGAGCATGGATGATATAGTCAAACATGTGCCTCACATGGGATTCCATGTGCTATGTCGCTTCCAACTTATACACAACAATAATAAATAGATTGAAAGTAACATAATTGCAAACTTAGTCCAAAAAATCACAACACAAATATTGAAATAAAAATATATTGATTAAAATAGATATAATAATAATAAACACAATAAAAAAGATACCAACTTTCCAAAAATTGCTATCAACCATTAAAATTATTTCTAGACATTCCATCGAAATGTCAAAATGGGCCCAAAACCAAATGGGATTTGGCATGAGCATTGCAACATGTTTTATTTCATTAGAGAACAAAGCAAACCCATTTGGCACAAGAGTAGTAGTGTTCCTCCCTTTTCCCATTGGAAGGAAGGAAATGTGTAATATGTCAGAATATTCAGCGCATCACTTCAATGTGTTGAGCAACTCAGGTCTCAGCGCACGAGAGGATAAGTACAAGAGAAATCGAAGCAATTGAGCCACAACTTTTAACCAACCCCCACCACCATCTTCACTTTTTTCTCTTTTAAGTTCTTCGGTCACCTCACCATCCCTTTCAGGCCGGCCATGTCCTCAGACATTTTGTTTTATTCTCCTTTTTATAATAATTGCCTAATGTTGGTATTCATCTTTGGTGGAAAGTCGCAACAACTTTCAACTTTGGCTTGATTAAACTTCAATAAATGACATCCTCAAGTTATATAAACTGAACTGATATTCCCCGATTCACACCCATCAACTAAAAACAATCCTTTTTTCTCAAAACAAACGCTCAAGTGCTGTCTGCATAGATACATTTACTGTGCACAATAATATTCAATTCGCGGTTGGGAGATCGGATTGCCTGCGGAGGGCAATAAAATTATATTTTTTGTTGTGAATTGTGATCGTGGTGCTTGGATTTTCGCTTACGCAGACAAAACACCCACTTTCCCACACGCCCAGCTGGTGATGCTTCTGTAGGTACAATTCTGCCCTCTTTTCAGTTCCGGAGGTGCCACGTAGATTGTGCCCGCGGATTTTGGCATCAAGGTTTTTGTGGATCGGAGGATTTATCTTAGAATGTGAGATTCTTTTCTCTGGAGGAAGAAAGATGGACAGAGGCGGAGGGATGGGGCTGGACATGCCCATTATGCACGATAATGATCGATATGAGCTAGTGAAGGATATTGGGTCAGGCAATTTTGGGGTCGCTAGGCTTATGCGAGACAAACAAACCAGAGAGCTCGTGGCAGTAAAATATATAGAGAGGGGTGAGAAGGTTAGTGGAATTTTAATCTTTCCTGTTCTCAAAATTTGAGCTTTTGACTTTATTTTTCTCCCTTTCCCGTGGACTAAAGTTTGGGGTTTTACTGTAGATCTGGAATTGGATTTGACAATTGAAAAACATGGGTGGGGCTTTAAAGACTTGTTTTTAATAATTACTTTTCGGAGGTTTTCGGAGATGTGAATTGAATTTTATGTCAGGGAAACGTAGAAGTTGTTAGATATGGAATTTTAATGTCTTTTTTCGATTCTATGAAGTTAGATTGAACTGGGTATGTGGGTGAATTTAATGCTGATTGATGTTTAAGCCTTGAGCTTGTATAGCAGAGTCTCCTTTTCCTTTGGTTGAGGGTGTAACTTAGTGTCAATCGAGAACTAAAGGGTGTTCCGCTGAACTGAAAATGGACACAACAAGATTTTACTCATACGACGGTGATGTTACCGTTCAAATCCTCGGTTCGTTGACTTCGAAACAGGCCAGAGAGACCTTTTGGTTGGCAGCGAAGGCTGGATTCCGGGAACCCTATTGTATATGTACCTCGTTGCTTTGGATATTAGGAAAAGGCCGACTTTTAGTATAACTTTGGGCTACTGTTTTGAAGAATTTTGAAGTCAATGGTAGGGATCGGGAAGCTGTTTTCAGAGAATTAGGTGAAAGAGGTTGTATTTAGATTCAATCATCGCGAGTTTTTCTGATGCGTACTGACAGCCTTTCTTTTGAAAATAGAAACAGAGGCTCACGATTGACTAGAAGCAGTCAATAGCGGGACTTAAACATGGCGTTAGAAGTTATGTTATGTTCTAACTTTTTATGTACGTGTGCCTTTATTATCAAAGTCCGAGATTATTTTGTAAGGGATTTCCTTAGAAATTTTTGTGTAAAGAAGATGGCAAGCTTAGATAATCAGCTATAATACACCTCTAGACTTCTAGATTTGAATGAGTAGTTCTGTTAAAAACAAACGCTTTATAAACTTCCAGTTTATCACAGCAGTGCTGAAAAAGAGAGATAATAATCTGTGATCTTTGATGTCTGCTTATATTAATGTTTATAGACCATTCTGCCCTATTCTGATAGAAAGTGAGTCTGGAAAATAATAAATTTGATTAGGTGGCGAGCTATTTCTTAAGACTCTTATCTATGAGCTCTGAGTGTTCTGGACAATATACAAAGTGGAGGTGTATGTGGATTTGGATATCTGCTTTTTCACAACAGGCTTAAATAAACGTTAAAGAATGATGAAGCAATTGAATGTTTATGCTGGCCCTAAGAAATATCAAGCTAAAAGTATAGATAGTATGGGGGATACTACCCTAACGATGGTAAAGCTGCAAGTTTATTCTTGCAGCAATTTTCTGATTGAAATGGAATTACAAGGTGGTTAAAACTTAAACATTCACCCTTTTCCTTGTAGAAGCATTGGTAAAAAGGAAGTGACTAGAGACCAACACAGTTGAGTTTTTAATTTGGAGAAACACTTGAAAGAACAACAAAACAGTGCAGTGGAAAAATAAATTTTCCAGATTTTTATTCTTCCGTCTGATGTTGTATAAATGGAAAATTGAAAATGATAATTCACAAAAAAATGAATTTACTTTCTTCTGATAGTTGTTGAAGGATAAAGTAAATAGTAGAAAGAACGAATTTACTTTTCTAGTGTCATATGAAGTAACTCTTTATTAAAATTCTGGAAGTGGGTATAGTACAAGACAATTGCACCTAGAGTAAGGCAGAAAGATTCTCTTCGGATAGTTGTAAAAGGGAAAAGTATATAGTAGAAAGAACTAATTTTCTTTCCTAGAGTCATAAGAAGTAACTGTTTATTAAAATTCTGGAAGTGGCTATAGTTCAGTATAATTGCTGCTAGAGAAATGCAGAAAGATATTTACAACATGCTTATGGGTAGACAATGTTTGCAATGCTCAGCATCTAATCTGAATTTTTATGTGCAGATTGATGAAAATGTGCAGAGGGAGATTATCAATCATCGGTCATTGAGGCATCCAAACATTGTCAGATTCAGAGAGGTAAGCATAATTTTGTTAAACCTTTGGAAGTTCTGATACAGAAAACAATGAATTGAGCTGAATAACAGTCTGTAACTGGAACTGTTGATTGACTACAGGTAATATTGACACAAACACACTTAGCAATTGTTATGGAGTATGCATCTGGTGGTGAGCTCTTTGAGCGTATTTGTAATGCTGGGCGCTTTAGTGAGAATGAGGTCATCTCTCTTCTATTCTGTTGGATCAGATGCTTTTTACTTATTCAAAAATCTCTTCTGTTTTTGCTGATTTCAAGTTTTTTGCAGGCTCGTTTTTTCTTCCAGCAACTTATCTCAGGGGTCAGCTATTGCCATTCAATGGTATGTGTTAAACTGCAGCAGGAATATGTTTCTGGTGCTTTGTTTTGGTTCGATTTAGAGCCAACATTTGGGTCAGAGAACTTTTTTAAATTGCTCTTACTTATTAAATAAGTTGCAATTGGGTTTGTGCAGCAAGTTTGTCACCGGGATCTAAAGCTGGAAAACACACTTTTGGATGGAAGTCCTGCTCCACGGCTGAAAATCTGTGATTTTGGCTATTCAAAGGTTTTATATATTCCTTTGTGTTTATATATCTTTGATTGCTGATCTCTTGAGATCATTAACAATTAAAGAGGTCTACAGCCACTAACAGAAATATGTGCACACTGCTTTATTACTTGCTTTTCTGTTCAACATTTTGATCAAAGTTTTGATCTTTGATATAATGAATTTTTTATTTTGTTTGATTAAACTGGTTTTGCATTTGATTGGATGATGTTTTTTCCTTGCAGTCTTCCTTGCTTCACTCACAACCTAAGTCAACTGTTGGTACACCTGCTTACATTGCTCCTGAAGTGTTATCAAAGAAAGAATATGATGGGAAGGTAAGAGAGCTAATCCAAAATATTTAGTTGCATTCCAATTTGGTAGTTTGTGTGCATGGAAATTATTCAAGTTGGTTATATGTTTTCTTTATTAAAATGGATAAATTCCTTAATCACAACTTTCTGAATAAGAGTTTGATAATGCAAACTTTTATGGTGGAAGATTGAGATAGGCAAAAACTTGAGGTTATTATTTTCATAACTATTTTTTGGCTATATATAACTTCGGTTAGACACCCAAGAGTGGCCAAAAAAAGAAGTGCCGAAGTGCTGGATTCTGGTAAGCAGAGGTTCATCAGACCCTCAAATTTTCCAATTTAATTTTTTAATTATCCAACCAACTTATATCACCAGAACCAGTTAGTTACTAATAATTCTCACAGTAGTTTCAGGGTTGGGCTAGTTACACAAGGCCTTCCCTAACTGCAGATAAAACATCTGGAATTAACTGGTGTCCACAGCGAACTCTTTAGATCCTTTTTCACAACAATTAATTGGCTCAATTTTTTTCGCAGAAGAAAGTTTCAGGTTCAAGCAAGCAGCTAGTTTTTGTAAACCATGAGTCAACTTACCTTGATTATCCAAGACTGTGTGGAAGCATTCAAAACTTAAATGCATTTCTCTAAAGGAGCTTGTTGTCATTGAAAGTATGAATGCATAGCTGAGAGAGTGAGCCACATCTAAAACATTCCTTATCCCAAGTGGCTGATAGGGATCTAATAATAAATCTTCCATGGCCTTGCAGATATTAACAGAGGGATGTCTGTCCATGTTCTTAGCAAGAGACTCCATCCTTGACAACCAAATACTGAGACAGGGATTTGAGATTTCATTCAAGATCTAATCCACAAACTGAGGAGAAACCATAGCTGCATTGATTGCCGTAGTCTCCTCTCTGTCCAAGACCACTGCTTTCTTTTCATCAAGTACCTTGGCTTTTGTTTTCCCCTTTCTGTCATCCATCTCTGAAGTGGATGCCATTAGACAGGGCTTCTCTTTCAAGCTCCAGAAAATCACCTGTAGCTTCAAATGCCTTGTTTAAAATTGCGTTCACACCAAAACTAATGATGGTGATTATACCTGGATGCCCATGTCTAGTTCACTTAAATGCAGTGGGCTCTAAATCTTGTAAACTTTCTTTATAATCACGCCTCCCATCCCATCATGCCTGTTATCTGTTCCATTATCAGGCTATTACTGTCATAATTGATTACACATGTTTTTTAACCATTCACAAATCATTGTACAGATTATAAAGTAGCTGTTGTTTTGAAATGTTTTTTTAAAGTTGATTACCTGGTTGTCCTTTGTACCTTCTCCCAAGGTCTGATAAATGACTGGAGATTCTTCTGTCAACTATCTCCCATACTTTCTTGCCTGTGGCGATGCTAACTGTGTGGAAAGGTTTGACCCAAAACAAGCTTGTCATACATGTCAAATTAAGTATAGGATGTCTTGAGATTAAAGCCTATATCTTTCAATCTGTGAAAAGTAAATGGTAATGGAACAGATTTACTCCTAGTGTTATAATTCTCCCAAGGTTGTTTGAAATTGTCATATCTGTTAGTGGTTTACATATTCTTTCTATAATACCTTAATAAAATATGTTTGTTCTGTTTGGTGATGGAGACCAGTTGTGGTCATTTTAGTGTAAATGTCATTTATTTGAAATGGGCCTAAGGACTTTTTTTGCTTTTGAGACCACTACAGATATTGTCAATGAATGAGTTTTTCTCTTGAAAATGTTGACGTTGTATTTGGTATGTTTGATTCTTCCATCACAGGGTAACTCATAATTGTAGGAGAAAGTTTTAAACTACGTGGCATTAATATGAAAATATTGCTTGCATTGTTTATCAAATTTATTATTTTTATAGGTATCCCATTCAAATATAAATCTAAATGACAGATTTTAAATTACCTTTGTAGCGATTTGTATTGAAATCATCTTGTTGAGGGTGGGGTGATGGAGATCTGAGCACATTAAGAAAGTTTATATGTATATGATGCAAACACATAGATTACTTAAGTGATAAAAAAGAAATTCTGTTTACCACACAATTTATGGTATATAATGTTGTGTTGTATGCATACAAGTTTTTTCATATTGTCTCAAATTGCAAACCACAAGACAATTGTTTCTTGTTCGTGAGTTGAATCTTAAGTTGTTTGTAGTCTTAAAACTTTGTAGGGCTTATCAGTGGAGGATTACAAGCTTGTTGAACAAGGCTTACATACAAATTTGAATATGGATTATATGATAAAGACAAGGAAGTCTTAAGGCAGAGGGATGATCATTAAGGTTTCCAAGACTCATCTTGACAAAGGAAATGGTACCAAGGGCTTCATCTCTTCTATCAAACCGTTTTCTCTTTTCTACAGGTTCAGGATCATGGCCATATGTAATCCTTTGCAACTTCAACTTCAACAACACGATATCCATTTTGGATTTCCACTTAGGATAGTTGTATGGAGTCAAAAGTTAAACTTTAGGTAAATCCATGATAAAATAAGAGAATGCAGCTGATTACCCCTCACAATGCAAACAATCAACCCCTTTGTTCACAAGAACTTGACACTTTTTTGCAAATTCACCATAATGTATAAAAAATGTACCAAACTGGCTTCAAAATGAAATTCTGAAATTTTGGAAACAGATATGCAAAAAGTGCATGAACTGAAATGAAGTGCTTTTAAATACCTTTCCGATGCTGCTTGAATCACAAAAATTGGAGCCTGGAGCCAAAATTGAAAAGCTCAGCAGTGCAAAACTGAGATCCGACTTCAACTAGTGAAAATCAGCATCAAACAACAAAAGGTACTTGTATCATTGTGAAGTTTACAGAGTAATCTTTCCGTCGATATCTCGTTTACAAAATCTCACCTCTGTATGAGCGAATTACACTAGTTTGCAAAAAAAAGACCCATATTAGGCAGTTTTGGAGCAAGTCAAGGCCCTCCAGGGGCTAACACTTGGTCACTCACATGACCTTGGGTTGAGTCAGAGCAAAAAATAAAATAAGCGTCAAATGAACTGGCGTATAAATCGTTTCCCACATGATGCTGACCACTAAATAAAGAAGTGCACTCTCCATTTGGACAAAGTATTAAGGACCCAAACACGTCCCCTAAATCATATACCAAACCCGGCCTTCAGTATGAATGGGATGGCCACAAAGAAATGCGGGCCGAGGAGTACAATTGGCCAATCCCTTGGGTGATCAAACAAGTCTTTGACCACAAGAACGAGCTTTCTGCAATATAGGCCAATCAAGGACCAATCAAAAAACCCAAAGCAAACAAAAAACTTGCAAATATAAGTAAAATGCAGACCACGAACCAATAAACTACCATGTTGGAGTAATTAGGTGACTCTACAACATCCTCAAGATCCTTGAAAGATCAAACCAACTTCCACGAGAGAATGGCAAGAAAGATTGCTTCAACAATACAAGATTGATAGAAATGATAATTAAGCATACAAAATGTACACGAGAGACCTTGCTTATAATGCCAAGGTGATGGGGTAAGTTGACAACTACCCTTGATAAAAACATTAAATGCACAATGCAAATATTAAATACTATGTGGCCAAAAGTAAATAGCAAGACATGGCCTCATTATAAGGAACTTCTAGAATCCCACCTATGATAACTAACTTAGAACAATTATACTTAACTTAGGTCCTAAGTAAACTTAAGATCTGAATAGGTTCCCACTATGAACTAGTTAGGTAATAACCTCATTCACACTAACAAATATAACCTTTTTTTGATGGGTGGGTTGAGGAGGAGGAGCACATAAATCAGCAAGGGCTTTTAGGTGCATGACCATAGACTCATGTTTGCAGATTGAAGAAGGTTCTTTATGGTTTGAAACAGGCACCTCATGCATGTTACTCTAGGATCAATATATATTTTTCAGGCACTACTTTGTGGGGCTATAAGTGTAGCAAAATTCAGGTGAAGTTTTCCTTGGAGAGGGAAAGTATGAAGTCAAGATTCTAAAGAGATTTCAAATGATGGACTGCAAGCTCATTGCTACTCCCATGGTAGCAAATTTGAAGTCGTTTGTGATTCAGATTTAGGTAAATAAGAACCATTTATGTATAGACAATTGATAGCTTCCCTCATGTACTTGGTGCACAACAGTCTTGACATTTGTTTTGCAGTCAACACCTTGAGTTGGTACATGGTCAGCCCAGGCAGGTTCATTGGCTTGTTACAAAACATGTCCTCTGGCATTTGAAGGGAACAGTGCAGTTTGGATGGAGATATGTTGTTGATGAAGACTTGGTACCGTATCGTTTTTCAAAATTTATTGGGTAGGTAGTGCTAGTGATAGGAGAGCACTTCAAGTTATTGCTTCAGTTTAAGTTCAGGTATGATTTCTTGGTTTAGCAGGAAATAGTCTTTTGTAGCACTTAGCTCAACAGAAATAGAATTAATGGCAGCCAATTCTTTGTCATTGTGAAGCCGGCTGGCTTCAAGTTACTAGTAGGGTCGATAAAATAGACTTTGGATGCTATTATGATCTACTTAAACAATTAGAGTAGTATCAAACTCTTTGAAAATCTAGTATTTCATTATCAACCCAAGCATATTGAGTTCAGTTACTGCTTCATCATTGCAAGGTTCAAAAGGGAGTTGTGGTTTTGCAGTACATTTCAACAGAAAAAAAGGTTGCTGATATTCTGACATGATGGAGAATACTTTCCTTGGTAAGAGGGACTGTTAGAATATGTAATCTACCTCAGTCAGTGTTCAGAGAGAGCAATAGTCAATCTTTTTTAGGAGCTACGGTTAACTTAAACTATGGTTCAAGTCTTAGCTAAGTTTGAATTCAAGAGAGTGCTAGTTTTAGATAGCTACTAAATAAGATTGGAGTTCAAGGTCTGATTGCCAACTTCAGATAATTTAAAATAAGGCTCTCTCTCAAATATCAAATTTAAGTGAAGTCATATCTTTAGTTTGGTGTTCTTTTGTTTAACTGAGTTGTGGGTAGATTCCAAGTGACAATTATCTTGTGGAGGGCACTATCTTACCCTTTCATGCAAATCCTTGGTTTGAAGTTGAGTTTGTGTTGTGATAACTCTTACTCACATCCCTTCTTAGATTTATATATTGAAAGGGAATAGGTACGTTATTTTGAAAAGTTTTATTTGTTTTCTGTAGCAAATTTATGTTCTAAATTAATGAAAACAGTGACAACATTTTTGATAGTCATTTATTGAGATTTTTTCTATAGTATTGTTAAATGGATTCTTGCATTTGAGAAAAAGTTTTCTTTTGATAGTTTTATTTTCAGTTTTATTCCTAGAGATATCAAGTGCAGAATCAGTTCACCATGATTTAGAGAATCAATGGTAAATTGGTTGAGAGGAGAAATAGTAAGGCACCGTGTTTCTCATGAAGATGAAACACATCACCATATCCATATACTAAACCATTACTTATAACAGAGATCTGGTTTCCATAGTGCTTAAAATATTCTGCAATATCACCATCATAGCACCTTTTGATGAAAAATTGCTAGAAATTTCCCTGATTGACAAGGAGAATCCTGGGTCATTCACTTGCAATTTAACTTACTGGGTCATTTTGTTGTCTACAAAGCATCCAAACACTTCATTTTTTCACAATTTTTCTCATGAGTACTCACAAGTTGGCAAGTTTTTAATCCATGGCAGTATCTATCATGGGCTTTGTCAAAACGAGATCAGTATAATATCAGAGACATTGGCCACTTCAAATATCATCTTGCATGGATCCATAAAACAAATGTTTCATCTTTTGGTCAAATATAGTCCGATGTCTTATGAACGGTTATGGCTCCCCTTCTTTATATGAGGAATGACGGTAGAATAGTAGGTGGCAGCAACTGTAACTGCTGCAGGCCACTATGATCACTATGATTATGAATGTCTGAGATCTATGATTCACATGACTCAATTGTTGAACTTGACATTAACTACTAATAAATAATAAGTATGAACATATGAAATATGATATTACGATGTTTTATGGTTTATCATCAATGTTTGTTAAGATTACTTGTATACATGTCTACTTTTATGTCTGGAAAATTTTGAGTTTTTGCCAAGTCTGAGTCAAATCTGGGTCTCTTGAATTTTGTTGGGTGTGTTAAGGAAAATAAGATCTGGGAATATATTTTCTGCTGTAATATATAATGTCTGGTTATATATATATAATGACTGTATATATATTATATTGAAATATTTATTATGATGTGATTGCAGATTGTAGAAGCTATGCCGTGGTAATTGATTGTTCTACCAATCTGCGATCATAGCATATAAATATGCTTTGCAATAGTCATGTTTTAACAAATGTGCCTTTTCATATTTAAATAGACACGACCCTTAGGTCGCTTGATGCATTAGCATAAGCGACTGTTAACAACAGTCGCTCATGTTAATGCATAAGTGACCAGTTTGTATAATGATCGCAGTTCAACCAAAACCAAGTCATTAAGTATTATTAATGATATCGACTCATTAGTTGATACTTACATGCTAATATAAACATCGAACATAGTTCGATTACTCCAATGTGATATTAATATATATTGTTATGTTATTATCATTATTATATTTCATCAATATAATAACGATAATAAGATAATAATAATATAATCACAACTCTTCTTCATAATCAATGTATACTATATATATATATATATATATATATATATATATATATATATATATACGCATGAAGCTATACCTTAACACTCCCTCTTAGCGAGTGAGTATTAAACATCAAAAGTCTATCATGACATCCGCACTTCGGGACACACAAGTTAATGTAGTCTCGTCATGAAAATAGACTTGAATATCATGATCTCCGCACAGTCGGGACACACAATTAAGTAGTCTATCATGATATGGTTTTGTTATTACACATCCAGTAATAACAAGAGTCAAGATCTCCGCACAGTCGGGGGACACAATAAAAGTAGTCTATCTTGACACTTTGGTTAACCATTTACAAGATCCTCACCTTGAAATGTTAACCCACACACAAATGATCATTTTACACAATATTGCAATATACATTTTTACATTTATTCATGAATAAAAAACCCATAAAGTCACCTGGACTCTTCTCAAAGGGTGGATCCACTCTGGCACATCTAGAGAGTGGAAATCAAGACTTCCACCTTAGAATTGTCTATCAAAGACAAGAAAAATTCAGGTCAAACTCTTAGTCATGACAATTTAAGACCAACAACTCAATGTTGTCTAGCCATGGACATACTATTTGATATAGCCCAGAACACATCATGTCAATTTGGAACCAACAACTTAATGTTGTCTAGCCATGATATAGTTATTACACAAATAGTGTTCAAGATACCTTCTTTTCACCTAATAAGGCTTTATTCCTCAACATACCAAGGTTATCTGAAGGTACACAATCTTCTTTCTAGCAAGATGCTTGGTATCGGTTGTTTGTTCTTTAGTGAGGATGTACCTCCACTGGATTACATATGTTTGCACGATCTCATAGTCTTGGTAAATTCTGAGATTACAAAGTATACACCATCTTGACATGTTATACTCCCTCTGAATTTGTATGACCAAGATCCTGGGGTGCTAACTTAATTTGATCTTCTAGCTTCTCTTTCTGACATGGAAGCAGAGCCTTCTCACATGGTAATTCATCATAATTCTCTGCTACAGTTTCTTGATCATTAGAGAGCCAACACAACATGGTCTACTCCCTCTGAATCAAGATCCTCGCATATCCACTGATGCATATCCTTTTTCTTCCTCTTCTGTCATGGAGGCATACCCTGTTTATATGCTCATCTCAGTGTTATTGTAGTTTCAAGATGTATGAATTACTTCAATCAGAGATCCTATCCATGTGCATCTCATCTGTGATTCTATCCACGAGTTTCCACTTCTATAGCCTCAGAATTGTTTCGCCTTCAGCAATGATCTCCCTCTCAATCAATATGATCGATTTTGTAACAAGTTGACTGAATCATCTGCTCCCTTTGAAGCTCAAGTTCATCAATTCTTAAACTTTTTGAAGATGTTAGGACTCCCTCTTAATCTGAATTTCACATGCTTTCATCCTTTTATATTCCCTTTCGTAAGGTGAGCCCATACAAAAAATATTTTGAAGAATCCATCTCGCTATAGTCCAAAGGTTGTACACAAATCCATGAGTACTTATTATGAAATTTCACTATTGTAGTGTAATCAAAATCTGGAGTAGTGTAGTTGTAGGAGCCTGTCAGTGCCACATGTGCAACAGACCCTGCACTCAGCAGTCCATAGGTACTTGTGATCAAAGAATCATCCTGCACTTATTTTAGTACAGAACAACCCTGCATAATGCCTTGATTGCATCATTCTTCTTTTTCTACAAGAACATTCTTGGAGACAAATGAAAAGATCAAAGCAAATAGCTCTTATAGTACAAACATGAATACATATAAGAACATGACTACAAAATTATAAAAATTGAACTCAAAGATGAATACTTATCTTAAGTTTCAAATATTTCTTTCTTTACAGTGAGCCCATGTAGGAAATATCATGCATGAACTAAAGGATAGAGAGACTTATCTCTTATTTCCCAATATGTCATCCCCCTGGAAACTTCTTCCACTTATTTAGCTTTTGAACACTACCTTGAATATCACAAAGTGTTGCCTCAATGAATATCAATGAATAAAAATTCTTTGGTGTTGCCTCAAGGATCACAAAGTGCCTGGAGATAATGCGCTAGAGTATGTGATCTCAGTCCTCCTGAATTCAGGCACCGGTCAAAGCATATACACATCTGCTCTCGGTTGTACAAGTTAAACATAAGAATCTCCCTCACGGATTTTACGCAGATTAAAACTATTGTCTTTGTTTGCTAGTCAATTATGATGTTTTGTTTGTTTGGTGCTTAATAATACTAAGTACTTTGAGAATTCTATCTCTGCTTCACACAAGCTGGCTCTTGAGTTTCCCAATTGAATCCTGTAATAGGCTACTCTCAGATAAAGGAATTTAGATACACTTTCAATCTCTGCAACTTCTAAGGTATCCCCACACATATAACCCAGGCTTGAAGAAGCTTCCTACAAAATGTGTTGAAAATTAGTTTTCTTTTGGTGTACATGTCTTCCCTTACTTATTCCAATGATTCCTCCTTAGGCAATCATCTACAGATATCTCTAGCAGAATCTATACATTCCAATGAATGGAGCTGAGTTACCAGATAGATTTCATGACAAGGAATCAACTGTTTAAATGCAGGGCCGATATATATACGGCAAGCAATAATCCAAAAAAAAATTTACACAGCACTATCAATACTTCGACAGGTCTCACTGGTGTATTGACAACATCCACAAGCTTGACGGGGAGACTACATAAATCCCACAACACAGGAGTTATGAAAATTTTGTTGTCTGAATCTTTAATATCTGGTGCTGCTAATTTGGTGTCATCTCCTTGCAGTTTACACAATGAAACTCCATATACGATGGTGCTGAAGACAAAAGTTGGGAAGTGTAGCTATGACCCCAGCGTCATTTTAGAGGGTCAAGACAAACCCAATAATGATGCGGTTGCCTTTCATTTTCTTGTGATCACACAATAAATGTATTGCGGCCCGATTCTATTCTTTACCAAGTCGATGCTCACAGGTAATAAGAACAGAACAATCACCCTTCCATTGCCCTCTTGACGAAGATACTCTGTCGTTTTACCTTATCCTCTGATCTTTATAATAGATATGTGATTTTCTCATGCTCGGTTCTTCTTCAATGAAGCCTTTGGAGATTACACGAGATGGTAAGACTGTTTGATTCGCCACCTTTTATACTCGAATTACCATTTGATTTGAATAGCTATTCTGAGTTGCATAGGATCATAACAATATTTTGAAATGATGAGGATTATACACTCGCCACCTTCAAACATGTCTCATGCCCCTAAAAGAGATCGACTGGCTTGTGACCATATTCCACGACTGTAATTATTCCTAGCACCTTGCGAGTGGAACGGCTTTCTCTATTGCATTACACGGGATTCGAGTGGTATGAGAACTGGTACGGTTACACGCTTACCACCTTTCGAGCTCATTAGAATATCTGATACAAAAAAAATGATTTCGGTTTTGAAATGTAAATACAATGAAATTCTCAAGACCGTGACATTAATAAAACAAAAAAACCGATCCTCATTTATTACAGTGGGATCTTAATACAATTCAAAGAAATTTCAAAGCGAAACCAAACACAATGAGTAATAAATATTCAAAGACTGCTAACAATATAGTAAGCTTCAAAATACTCATATTTTATTATTCATCTCCTTGGCGTGCCCAGATCTTCCTTCAAGCGGTTAAGCTTTACAGAAGGAACTTGGCTCTGATACCATGTTAAGGAAAATAAGATCTGGGAATATATTTTCTGCTGTAATATATAATGTCTGGTTATATATATATAATGACTGTATATATATTATATTGAAATATTTATTATGATGTGATTGCAGATTGTAGAAGCTATGCCGTGGTAATTGATTGTTCTACCAATCTGCGATCATAGCATATAAATATGCTTTGCAATAGTCATGTTTTAACAAATGTGCCTTTTCATATTTAAATAGACACGACCCTTAGGTCGCTTGATGCATTAGCATAAGCGACTGTTAACAACAGTCGCTTATGTTAATGCATAAGCGACCAGTTTGTATAATGATCGCAGTTCAACCAAAACCAAGTCATTAAGTATTATTAATGACATCGACTCATTAGTTGATACTTACATGTTAATATAAACATCGAACATAGTTCGATTACTCCAATGTGATATTAATATATATTGTTATGTTATTATCATTATTATATTTCATCAATATAACAATGATAATAAGATAATAATAATATAATCACAACTCTTCTTCATAATCAATGTATACTATACTATATATATATATATATATATATACGCATGAAGCTATACCTTAACAGGGTGATGAGTTTTTAATTTATGATAACACCTTTGCCTAGAGATGTATAGAGTATTGACAATTTGACACAACTTGTTCTTAAATCCATTGATTTTATGATAACATCTATCACAAGAGATGTGTAGGGATATCGACATATTTGACACATGTTTTCTTCCATTTGGTACTGACGTGCACAACAATAGAAAATTGTGCAGCAATTGTGCCTTGCACAACAACAATAGCTTGTTCAACAACTACTTGCATAGCAACTGTGCTTTGCAGGTACCTGTTGTGATGTAATCACACATTGCCCCATTGCAAATGGGGACCCTCAGTTTTTTCGCTTTTTAAGGTTTTAGGATTTACTGTCTCTACTTCAATCTTTGTCTTTTGCCGGTGAAATTTTAGAGTCTTAGGAGTTCAAGGTTTTCAAGTTCAGTTTACCCAATTTAGGGGTGTCATAAAAAAGTAAAAGGAAGGAAGCATGACCAAATGAGTATTCTGATACTATAGAAGTGTTCAAAAGGACCAAGGGATGAAGATCGACATTGCTTGAGGTCAATTCTGACAATTCCTACTTTTTAGGAAAATTGCTTTTTCTTTGACTTTTTTGCTTTTTTGGAAGTTTCATTTTTGTCACTTATAGGCCAATTGGGGTTTTCTTTTTTCTTTTTCCAAAATTTCTATTTTTAGAAGTTTCTATTTTGGGAAGGCCAAAGGTTACGTTTGCAACTGAGAAAGGTGAGAAATCACCCAAGTGTAAAATTCCTATTTTCAGTACCAAATTTGCCTGGGTTTCGTGGAAAAATCATGGAAAGTTGTGAAGATTCCTGATTCCAATCCAGGAAAAGTTGTGAA
This sequence comes from Chamaecyparis obtusa, assembly GCA_027943335.1. Classification (NCBI taxonomy): domain Eukaryota; kingdom Viridiplantae; phylum Streptophyta; class Pinopsida; order Cupressales; family Cupressaceae; genus Chamaecyparis; species Chamaecyparis obtusa. Next base: position 214,182 of record BSBK01001314.1, read on the forward strand.
AATTCTTGGAAAATCCTTGTTCCATATCAAATTTATTAGAAATCTTGGAAAAGTCAAGAAAAGCTATGGAAAAGAACACTGATGGAAGCATGCTGATTATTGAAATTTGACTGTCTAAATTTTTTTAGGATTTTCTGAAATCTAGAATCTCCATTATATAACTCCTAGAGATTTGAAACCACTCTCAAACATCCTGACAATATATATACTTAAATGTTATATTCTATGTATATATTCTTCCCTTTAAGCTCGAAATTCCATAAGTCAACACCAAGTCCGCCTTGTCAAGCTTGGAAATCCTCATTGCAACATGATGTCCACCCAAGTGTAGGAATTTCGAAAATTGACTAAGTGCGGATAAATCCACAAACACAAGCAAAGTCCGCCCACCCTTGAGAAGTTCTAGAAGAAAGCAAGATAGAGATTGACTTAAGAGGTTCTAGAAGAAAGCAAGATAAAGGTTGACACATAAGAGAAATTCTAGAAGAAAGCCAAGAGATTGACCAAGTACTCATAAAGTCGACCAAGTTAATTGAAACTCAAAGAAAGGAAAAACAAAAAAGATGAGAATAAAACAAAGAGATCATCCTCTTTATGGCTATATATACATGAACTTGGCATTTATTCATTCACAAGCTGGAAATCCCACCTCTGGAGTTTGGTTCTTGGCAATTTTTATTCTGATTTTTAAGGTAAAGTGGAGACATTGGATGACTCTCAGACTGAAAGTTGGCACAAATGAAAGAACTCTTATCTGCTGAAAGTTTTCTTTTCAAGAATTCCAAGTTTTTTATTCAGGTGTAGGCGATTTTCAGGCAATTTTCCAATTTTCTTGAGAATTTTCTTAAGGTTTTCTAATCTGATTGACAGGTTCAGAATGATTTTATGCAGACTTGAAAGAAATTTTCAATCCAAATTCAAGATTTCAATTTGCAAATTCTCACAGCTGGGGATTCAACGTCTTTTATCAGTTTAGGACAAAATTTTAACAAGTGATGAGCAAGTTCATCCTTGCTTTTTCATATTTATAGTCCTAATTCTTGACTGAAAACTCAAATTTACAAAGGATTGGAGGCAAATGTCAAATACAATGAGGAAAATGCAGTGAAGAAATTTCTCAAACCAAGATAAAGTCCACCTTGAAAAGACGAGAAATTTGTTTAAGGCATGGAAAAATTCTCATCAAGGCATGAAGTCCGCTCAAGAATTCATGGAAATTCCTGTTTCTAAATGAAGTCTGCTCATGGAAAATTCCTATTTCCAAGTCAAGTCTGCCTAACCTAGGATGACTTCAAATGTGGCTGTATTGTCATGTGTTAGGAAATTCTACACGAAGTCCTCTTGAGGAAAAACAAGGAAAATCCTAAATATATGATGAAATCCTTCCTAGCAAGGAGGAAGAAAATAGTTCTAAGTGTTGGAAATTCCTCAAATGTCACCTCTCATGATGAAAAATTGGTTAAGTGTTGACAACCTAGGTGAAGAACCAAACCAAGAGATAAAACTCACTCTCTTGAGGTAGAGAAAAGTTGGAAAATTGTGCATTCCAAAGCTATTCGAGATAGAAATCACCAAGTATCTAGAGAAAATTCCAAGTAGGAAAGAGGAAAAGGCCAAGTTTCAAAGGGAAAATGTTAAAGTTTATGCATGGAAAAGAGAGTGAAATCATTAAGGAAGCAATGGTGAAAATTGCCTAAGTATGGGAAATTTCCTGAAAATCAGACTTGAAAGTGCATTTCCAAGGATGAGACTTCATCATTTCCAAAGTTCATAAGGACATTTCTAGACTAAAGGAAAGATTGGTGAAGTCATTTTAATGAGTTATTGACAATTTTCTCAATGTTGTTTTATAGGTTTGATGCAAGCTCGTGATGAGGAACGAACAATCAAGGGCAAACAAAGATGATGGAGATGCTACAACAACTTGTATTTCGAAAGATCAAAATCAAAGGAAGGAATTCAAAAGGGTATAAGGAAAGATGATATTCATAGAAGAGGAAAACAATCACAACCAAAGACTTCATCACCTACAAAGAATTTCAAGGTAGGAAGAAGGATGGATGGACAAGGGAAGATTTCAAAGACATCTTCCAAATTTCAAAGTTTACACCAAGAAGTCCAAGATCCTGGATCGAAGATGAAGAAGAGCATTCAAAAGAGAGAAAATTCCAAGTTAAGGATGTTTAAAGATGACGCAATTTGGGAATATTTTTTCCAAAATCCCAAATTCCCAAAATTGAAGATGAATTGTTAAAAGCAAACTTCATTCAAAGAGATAAGCATGTTGAGGTGGCAATCACCTGTTTCTACCAATCAGATAATTCTAGGACAAGGCGTCCAAGTTCAATGAACCTAACCTTTTCTTCCATTAGGATAAGTTCCATTCGAGTTGTTCATTTTTCATTGGTTCTCACTGGATAATCATTGTAAACCCTAATTAGGGTATAGTTGTCTAAATCTTGGCGGTTGATCTTAAATTGATCTTGGTCCTTCATCTATTTTTGAACTCCTATATAAGACCCTCCTCTCTCATTTGTAAGGAAGAGATTCAAAGAGATTGTTGCATAAACACTTCTTAAGTAAATTCATTGTTCAATTGTTGGTGAATTTGATATCTTTTGCAAGTTGCATGGTTTCTAGTCTCTCACTTAGAGTAGATTTTAGTTTCAAGTTGTTAGGATGAATGAAGGATTTGATAAAAATGTTTATTGTGGAGTCAATATGTTCAAACCTTTGATAGTTGGATGATTTTCAACTATTGTACAAGGTTAGTCCGAACTTGTGATTGAAAACTTAACGTCCATTACCATGTTCATTGTTTCAAATGTTGGTGAGCATGTGTAACGTGAAAATCTTTTGAATCCCTTAGAGGATAGCACCTTCCTTGTGTAGTTGAATTTGGCAAAGCAAGGATTGGTTTAGATTCCACGTTTGCAAATTTGTCTCCAAAAGTTCATAAGACTAATTTAGAGTTAGAATAATCTTCCTCAACCCTTAAACTTTTTCCTCTTTTTTTGAAATCTCAGTAGAAGTAGAATCTAGAAGCTCAAAGGAAAAATCATTCGAAGGCATTGAAATTATACCACATAAGTTCCCTTGGAGGTTTTCAGCAAATCATCCTACCACGAGAGTCTTTCCCAAACAGAAAAATCACATGCATTTGGAGCCTTGGAGTCTACCTTGTGATCACATAGTTTAGCACATTGGAGACTTTGTTCAAGAGAGGATAGAGTACCCCTGGTTTTTAATTCTGATTTGTGTGTGTTGTAAAACACACACCAACAATACCTTAACCATCCTAAAGAAATGAAAATCATTTGATGCTAAAAAACACTAAATAATAAAAACCAATTTGTTTTATTGCAGAAAAAACAAGAGTAGAATAAAGTCACATGAGCAATAAAATCACTGTTTACAGCTTTTAGAAGGAAAATATCAAAAAGATTTATTAAAAAAAACTGTCAAAATAGTGGTCAACAAATTTGAAATTATTGCTATTTTTCACAGAATTAGCTGTTTTCAGTCGATCCAACATTTTCATGATATATGCTCGATGCATTAATGCTCCTCCACAAAAACCCAAATATTAATTTCTTCCAGCAACAGCTGCAGCCTTCGTTTCCAAGGAGTAAAATTGATGCTTCCTCTATGTGCTCACACTCTTTTGAGACTAAGAGTAGTCATGCATGCAGTTATTCAAATACACTGAAAGTAAACTATCATCGAAGTATTTAAGGCATCCCCCTGACCTTTAACAGTTTGTGAGCTCTTCAATAATTGAAGACTCTTCGCATCACACCCATTGAATTAAATCAGCCACCTATCTTAGTTTAAAATCAACCTTCCAATTGCTGGAAGATCAAGTGCTTCACACCCAACAACCTATTGGAGGTCCTCGTGCCTCTCACCAGCACATATGAGCTTGGGCATTACATATATTCAACAACTCCTCATAGACAGCAGCCATTTCCATCAACATAAACTTTGAAGCTTTCAGATTCTCAGGTTTGATAACATGTTGAAATTCAGCACATGGTATGTAGATTCTGTGCTCAAGTATTTGTATTTTGCAAAAAGTTGACTGTCTTAGCCTTCAATCAAATCCATAGCTAGAGTGTGTTAACTTGCATACACAAAAAACTGTCAAGCATGAAAACCTAAACCATAAATTCAAATCAGAATAAGTTTCAGTTTTGGAAAAAAACATTTAGTATCCTGAGAATTACATAGGTACATGTCCGCAGTTTGCATTACACTAAAATAGTGATGCTAGCGGTTATTAGATAGCCCAATAACTATGTGCACAGAATCTGCTTATTTTAAGATTTTTTTTTTATCTGTAAAATCTAATCTAAAAATAGCCAGCCACACCAAAATAAAAGATTAAAAAACAATCACCTAAAATAGGTAATGTACCTGCAAGTAATTTTCCCCTAAAATTAAGATAAGAAATGCCTAAAGAAAAAACAACATTTTTAACATAAATAAGCACCTAGAGATAAATTGAACTTGCAATTATCAACAGGACAAAATCAAAGACTATCATTAGGTTATTTCAATGCGCAGAAAAAGCTGCAGAGCTGTGTCCTAAAAATCTGCATAGCTGCATCCAGAAAAGCTTGTCAAAAATAGTCTAAATTTTGAAACTTTTTAATCCTAATTTTCTAATTCCATGCCTGTGCCTAAAACAACTGCTGGGCGAACAGCAAAATTTCTGATAGCAAATTGCTTAATTGGTTTTAAATTTTTGTGGAATTCTAACTATGTGCGCTGTCATATCAAGGTGACCTCCATGGGTAGGCATTACACCGATGACAAATTTCCTCATGTATGCTGGTGATAATTAAAGGTAAGGGGATCCACTTAGTATAGTAGCACCTTGAAGAATTTGTGTGGAATTTTCATGCTTGTTGGTAAACAGATTTGTTGCTGTGATATTAGCTGAAATCATCAGGACTTGCCCAAATGGAAGCAACTAATGTTTGTGAGAGTTGGAGAAATTGCCATTGAATGGGTGATTTTCCTTTGCATTTGACAGCTTCTTTGCATTTTGAGGGCAATGATGAGGGTTTTTTGATTTCTGTGTACTCTTGCATCCTGATGATGGATCATTTAGTATGATCGAAACATTGATGACAAAAAAATTCTACACAATCGAATCCAGAAACTGATATAGCATTTCTGTGTACTTTTAACCAAAAACTAAAAAGTACAAAAAGGAAAGCCCCTAAAGAGAATGAAAAGATAAAGAACAAAGAAACCCAGGATAGATAAAACATGAACAACCATCTGGGATTACTCAGCATGAATGAGTAAGGAAAGGAAAAACGGTATGTAAAATTGAATAGATAACCAATTCATTTCCACATACAGTATTAATAAAAAAAGAGGAGAAAATATGCGGTTTATCAAATAGAATTTAGCACTCAACAAATCTGCACAACAATGATTATTTGGAAATGAATAAACTTGAAGTATTATTACTCAAAATTTCATAAAAGCACAAAATCTTTTGTCTCCTTGTACAATTCATTGTGTTTTTCACGTAAAAGTGGTAACAAGAAATAAGATTTGGGAAACCCTTTACGATGAATAGGCTTCACATTTTATAGGGAAATATTTCCCTTCCTTTTCATGAACTTTAAATTACCTTCTTATGAATTTTACAAAATATTTAAAATAATATCATCACATGGTATTATTTTCCATGTAGCAGCTAAAGGGCAAGTTTCCCACTTGCATTAATAAGTTCCTTGGCTGGAGAAACACTAGCCATGGAAATCTTAGCTTTTCCAACATATGAATTTAAGGGGAAATCTTTGTCATTGAAATGGAATCTGTATTGATTTTTCTTTCTAAATTAGATTGCATCTCCCATATAGAGGCAAGGGCTCCCAAAAATGATACCGAGGAATCACATAAACAAACACTTCATCCATAAACTTTGAATTAAGCCCAAATGTCAGCTTAAATTAATTTTTGGTTGAGTTGTCAATGCCTTGCTTCAGTTGTCCTAAAGAATACAGATGAAATTAATTTTTGGTTGAGTTGTCAATGCCTTGCTTCAGTTGTCCTAAAGAATACAGATGTGGAGAGTTTGCGGACTTCAGCCCAATCTTGCCAATCAGTTTTTGTGAAATCACAATTTCTTGTGAAAATGTATCAAAAAACCTATCAGTCTTCTTGTTCTTCCGTCATGTGAATGCCGTTTTCTGAGGGCAGAAAGCATGTGACCGTATTTTTGCTTGTGGTTTGTCCGTGCTTTCTCTGTGTGCGTGAAATGGTTTTCTTCTGCACCGCGACCTGTATATGTGATGGGATAAAGGCAAAAGTCCCTGCTGTTTTCGTGAGAGGGTTTTCTCCTTCCTCGTTTTTGCAGAGCCGTTCTCTAGAATTCTGGTTGTTTTTGTCTTCGTTGGCCAGCTCTGCCTCTGGTTTGTGTGCCATTTTTCTGCAGCTTTTGGAGCCGTGTGTATGTGCCTGCGCATCGGGTGCATTTCTTAAGACCTAGGGTTTGTCTACATTTTCTGCAGATTTGTTGGCTGTTGATGGAGGTTTATCTGGGTGGTTTTTTTTAATTTTTTCCTTTAAATTCTTTTTCCCATTAAAAAATTATTTTGTGGGTTTTTAATAATTTTTTAGCCTTAAAAAAATTCTGGGGTTTTCATAATTTTTCCCTTAAAAAATTCTGGGAGGATTTATAATTTTTTCCTCAAAAATTAAGGGTTTCCTCTTGTACGGCTTGGTCAGGTTTCCGCAGTTTGGGAGGGCTCTTTGGTTTCTGGAAAGGTTTTACCTTTTTTCCTTAGAAATGATGTTTTGTATGCTGATCCGTGTTTCGGATTTTGTGCCAGCTATCTGTTTAGTTTTTCGATTTTATCCTCAAAAATTGTTTCTAGGTTCTATAATTCGCAAAGTTGTGTGGGATTCCTTTATGGGTTTTTAATGCTTTTTTTTGGAAAAAACGATGATTTGTAATCTTGGGTTTGGAGATTTTTCCCTCAAAAAATCGTAAATTTTTGCAGTCTATTTTGGGGTGTCGTGCTCATCTGCAAAAGTTTGGAGGGTTTGCTGATTTTTTGTCAAATTTGTTGCAGCTGTTCTCAGTGTGTCTTTGGCTACATAGAGGGATAGCTTTGTTATCCAACATCAGGTTGGACGTTTTGTGATGATTTTTGGTCAAAAGTTTTGCAGATTTTGTGGGGGAGTAATCTTTATTTAAGGAGCCCTGGTCTCCTCAGTTTAATACATTGGATTATATCGAATATTTGAACATTTTGTTGTGGAGTATCTTAGTGAATTCATCTTCATCTTGAGAGCTATCAGCCCACTGCACACACATCCTTACACATTGTAGCACATGACAATCTCTTGTCCACCTTGTAGTTGCAGTCGATGTCCTTGCCATTGTTCACATAAGTGGTTGTCTTATCACTCTTTTTCAACTAAGGTGCCAACTCAGGATGCCATTTGCAACATTTTTCATCCAAATAACCATCTTTGTCACAATGAGAAAATGAAATTTCACCTTCCTTTGGTATTGAATGTCATAGCGACATTTTTCTTGTTTTTGCCTTTATTCTTATCCCCACCTTGCCACTGCTCTTTTCTTTGTTTCTTTTATCCTAAGTTGCTGAATTGTGGGACTTTTCCAGGTGATTCCAGGTACGAAACATTCCGGAATCGGATTCTGAAACGAATCTCCTGTGGGTACACATCTGGGATTTGTGTTTTAAATGCCAAAATGTTTAGTGATTCTAGTTTGTTCTTTTAGATATTTTTAAGACCTAGACTGCTGATTAGCAAACTCTGAACTTATCTATCATGAGATTCTAGCTTGATCTTTCTGATACAGAAACCTAAATTTAAATTAGAATGACATGTTCCAAAAATTGAAATTTGTAATGGTTTTGTTTAGCATATGTATTGGTATATGACATTCTAAAGTTAATTCTATTTATTAGCTACATGCTTACATACATACATACATATATTTGTATGAACGTACCAAAAATGTATCCAACCCCCCCCCAAAATTTATGCTGTACCTGCATTTTGTACCCACATACCCGTACCCATTCCCACTCCCGATTTGGCAACTTAGCTTTTATCTATAGGAAGAGTTTCTCTTCTTGGCTGTTCAAGGCAATGTGTTTGTGCACATGTATTATCAACATCATGGGGTTTTTCCATTATGACATGTCCCCTTAGATGTTTAAAATTTAAATAACACTCCTACTTTCTTCATCTGCTCCTGACAGTTCATGACATTTCTTTTCCCAAATTTGTTGGTGTACTCTTGAACACTTTGTCCTTGCCTTTGCAAAAGTAATGCCATTGCATGACACTTTGTTCTTCATGGCATATAGGACGGAATTGCTTCTTGAGCAGCCCTTTGATGCCTTCCCATTCAGATACAGGTGATATCTTTTGATATTCCAAAGAATGAGCATAGCTTTCACACCACACTAGAGAATGCCTGGGTAGCTTAAGTCTTGCAAATGCAATTTTCTGGTGTGGAGGCTCAAACACAGTTCAATTTGTGAAGAATATAGCATATCTTTTACACCACATGGGACTCTAGGAGCATGTCTAGATTGCTTAAAGTCTTGTAAATGCAATTGCTAATGTGGAGACACTTGTGGAGGCTAAAATACACTTCCAACATCTTAGTACTCATCTCACCAACAAAAGGTTGAATATCAATCTTGACTTCAACTTTGAATAACCCTTTATGAAATTGTCTTCCTTGTTCTTATTTGGTTTTCTCAGTCTCTCTTTTGTCGTCACAAGTTTTTGAGATCCAAGTTTTTTTGTCATGCAAGTAAGATGCTCTTCAACCTATCAACCTTTCCCTCAATGCTAGATATCTTTGCAATATCGTCCTCCAACTTGTTGAACTATTTTTCTACATTTTCCTTCTCTCTTGCCATTGACCTAGCTTCTTTGTCCACTGATGCAAGCTCAGGCTCAAAATAGATCAATTTATTACTTCCACTTGATATTTTGATGCCACAATTTGTGAAATTCTTGCAAGGATGTTTATAACTTTTCTTTAATACCATTGACCTGTAAATTGCTGGAGAAGATCTCCTAAACTCATCAACTTACAGATTTCTCTATTTCAACTCTTCAACATTGTTTTTTCACTTTGCATAGATACTTAAATAGTTTTAACATGTTTATCACATCAACTTCATAGGGAATGCAACACATAAAGCAAATAGTGCAAAGGAGCACACAAAAATGATTGAGACATGTGGTTACGCTCGGAGAAACCCTCGAAAGGAAAGAAAAACACAAGAAGAGAGGGCTCTTGTTCCTTGTGCCGCTTTCTTTTTGTCTTTTACAAGTGTATACATTCATTATGTACAACCAGCTCAATATACCTGCAACATGTTCTTTCATTACAAAAGTTATCCTTCTCTACTTACAATCGTTACAAATGAACAAGCATAAAGGTTTTTCATGAGAACTTGCCTGAAATGTCTTTTAGGAAGCATTTATGTCTGTCACATGCACTCCTAAGGCACCATGTGGAAGATTGAGCGTCAAAAACGCAAATTGAAAAGTTCAAAAGTCTTCCCATTCCATGCTTTGTCTGCATCGTCATAACTTAAGCATTTCTGCTAGGAGATGATTTCAAAATCACCATGGTTGGGTGAATTCTTTGCTGTGGTTGAAATAATTTTCTTCACTGCAAAAATTAACAATTCTGTTGTTTCAAATATTCTTTGAAGTTTGAACAATGAGATATTTGTTCCAAGTCATCCTTATGTTATGGATCATCACAAACATGCATCTCATAGAAGTACACTGTTCATAGACAGAACATGACAATAATGTTCTTTTGGTCTCCCGTGGCTTAAGACATCGACATAGACTAAAAGTGAAACTTCGATTGATCTTGTCTATGTTCATTGCAACTTTTGCCTCTGTCACATACAAATCTCCAGCTTTGACTTATCTCCCATCACATCAGAAGAGGCTGGTCCATAATTAGATTGGATTGCTCAGGTTAGGGAACCTATCTTCGCTAAGGACGACCTTGCATGGATGACCAAGTTAATCTTGAGGTAGAGGTAGTAGCCATGGAAGAGGAGGATAAAGCTTGAGGGGACTCCTTGATTATGAATATGATTCACTTATATATAGGTAGATATCATGGCCACATCATCGCCAAGGATTTATCTTAGATGTCTACTTGAGACTTGCCATATAGATACAAAGGTTGGTCATCTTACCATGGTTATACTTCTTATATTTTGTTTGATGCCACAGATTTCATAATACATGAGCATTGTAAGCCTAAATGCTTTACAATGGCTATATATATTTTTGTTTCCTTTAGCTTAAATCTGCTTTTGTATTTACTCGATCAATGTTTTCTTGTGTATGTGATCAAAGTAGCTTCTGTTTGATTAGTTTATTTTGTTTTCAAATTTGATTTATTTAAGGGTGCATAATAAAAACTTTAAATTCTTAATAATCTCAATATTTCACGGGTTTTTCAATTTGCCAAGTCCAAGTCAAAATCAGCCTGTCGAGTCCAAGTCTTGTAATTAGGATTGCTACAGAACAAATGGGCACATCAGCTGGTATGGCTCAATGCCTATCTCTAATAAATAGCATTATATGAGGATAGTATGAACAGATTTCAACAGTTAAAAGTCAACTGATTCAATAGAACATATCACTTAGCTGATTTATGTAGATAAATATATAATTTTATCATGTTTACTGTATTGATGGTATTTTAATTGATCAAGGACTTACTACTCTCAAACTGCCAGTAGCGACCAGTTATTTAATTTCTAGTTTCTGACAACAGAATTCATGGAGGGACTGCATAATTATAAATTTTTAAAGATTCAGATGATGTAATAATATTCTATACTCAAGATAAAATGATTTGGTCAATATCATGTCTCATCCCCATAGAAGCTTCTGTATTAGTAGCCAGAGCACAAGCCACAATGTACAGCAATACTCATAATCAAAATGTGATAATGCAATATTGGAAATTATGATAGCAGCACAAATTTTAACCCTCTGCCAATAAGGCAGGAATAATGAAGATACTCATAAAAATCCTTTAAAATGGTGCAATTGAGAGTAGATTTGAATCATCTGATCTTATAAACAGCCAAAATTTTTCTTTTGGGCCTGCTATTAGGACTTCGCCAAAAGGCAGCAAATTGCTCCATCAGAAAATTGCTATACAGTAGACAATGCCCCATCATTGAATACAGTTCTTGATGATCTAGAATTATAACTTTTTGGAAGTTGGTGATTCCCCATTGAAATGCACAGTTATTTGACAAACCTCTGCTCAGTGAAGATCAGTGCTGTTTTTCCAATCTATTTCTTGCAGTGAATTGAACTGCAACAAGCAACATTGAAGTGATTGATGCTAAACTACTATCATGCCTTTCAACCTCCAATAATTTATTTCAAGTTTTTATTGCCCTAATAATTTACATGTTTTCTGTCTATTCTTATGCAACTGGTTGCCTTATAATATCAATGTTGGATGTCCAGCTGCTATCATGGGAATAACAATGTATAATGAATGGTTCATAAGGCACAACACTTGGTAAAGGTTTTGCAAATGGGGTAGCAAGCTAAGTAGGCTTAACCTTGGAGGAAACTCCGTGGTTAAGTGCGCTTGAATTGGAGCAATATTGGGATTGGTGACCTCCCGGGAAGGCCCGATGCTTCACCTTTGTGAGCATCACCTAGATGCAACGAGTGCTGAGTGTTCCATTCTTTCTCATGAGAGATGGTTTCTTGTGAACCACTAGTCATGAAACATGGGTCAATGAGTTTGACTCTAAAACTGCACTGTTGCATCCTAATAGCAATATCACAAGAACAATGTGGTTTTCCAAAAGAAGCAACAATGGATGGACTATTTATTAACATGAATCAAGTATGATTTGTGACCAGTATAATGAATGGTTCATAAGGCACAACATTTGCTGAAGGTATGGGGTAGCAAGCTATAAGTGAGCTTAACCTTAGAGGAAACACCTTGGTTAAGCACACCTGAGTTGGAGCAATACTGGCCCGATGCTTCACCCCTATGAGCATCACCTAGATGCAACGAGTGCTAAGTGTTTCATTCATTCTCATGAGAGATGGGTTCTTGTGAACCACTACTCATGAAACATGGGTCGATGAGTTTGACTCAAAAACTACACAGTTGAATCCTGATAGCAATATCACAATTAACAATGTAGTTTCCCAAAAGAAGCAACAATGGATGGACTATTACTAACATGAATCAAGTATGATTTGTGAGCAGCTTGTTGATGGTGTGTTAACACTTGGAGTAGTCATACTACAATCTTATACATCCAGCATTTGATGATTGATGAGCATGTTCACGGCAGGAAATAACATCAATGTCTTTTTAAGTCTACCACAAAAAAAATCATCAACATCATAAAAGATTTGATCCATTGCAAATGTTACCATATTGTAGCCAGTCAAACTAGAAATGTTTTGATTGTTCTAAGTGTAAGAATTACACAGATACATAATTTTAGTGGAAGGGGATGGCAAATTTACTGTATGAGGGAATGTGAATGTGAAGGAATGAGCCTGCGGGCATTAAAGGGGCTGCTGAATTGTAGTGCTAGGGCATCGCTTTCCTACACAATGATTACTTGATAGTCCTTTGTGTGTTTATTCATACTTGAAGTTAGTATACAGTTAGATGCTATCTACACAGCCTCCCATGTATTGTATTACTAATATTCTTGTTTTAATTAAAGTTCATGTGAAGTGATCTATGCTCCACGCATATGTAATTTGAACTTTACCTTGAAACTGTGCTCATCTTTGTGGTTGTTTGGGTGGTTTTTTGTGTGGATGAAACTACGACTTTTGTAATTTGCAGTATCTTGTTTGTTGCATTTTTTTGCACCTTCAGCTTTAAGGAACATTTTAGCTATCAGCCTACTAGGCAGTCTGGGTTATGATGTCCAGTGAGTGCAGCACCCATATTGACCTTTTAATGATTTCTTGGCTGAGTGCAATGCCTGTTCTTCTCAGGTCCAGCATATAAAGAATAACATTTTGGTGATTGGTTTCTTCTGCTGAGTACCCTACAAACAAATTCTTGAAATAATTATCTTGTACCATCTCTCTTCTTGGTTTTGAGGGGCACACGGATCCTCTTCCTCATCACGTTTCTGTATAAACTAGTGTATGCTTAGAGTTTTGGTATAAGTTGTGATACCATATGCTCATCTGATTTATCACCTTCGGTAGTCCAGTAAAACTTTTTCTATCGTAATTGATTTAAGCACTGAAATATATAGTCAAAAGATTTATGGTCATTACTTCGAGGCCCAGGACTGTTTATTGACTATTGCCTATTAAGTGCAATATGCAATCAATAGATTTAAATCCATTAAGCCCATTTTTATTGACTATAATAACTTATCATAAGTCTATTGACCATATATTCTGCTTCATACCACTGTGATACCATATAGTCAACAGTCCTTATTAAGATACGTCGTATCATAAATCTGTTGAAATAGTAAATCAACTACATTTTTGGATCCTAATTACTCTAGTAAAACATTCCCAAGGTTGTAAATATTTCGTGAAAAAAAGCACCTGGTGGTTTTGAGCTGCCTGCAACTATGTGAAATTTTGAATTATGGTAAAGGCCAAGAAACAATTTATAGGGCTGACACAGTTCATCCCAAGGTGTAGAGAGTAGAGACATTGTAGTTAATTCCAAAGGGGCCATACCATTATTGAGGAATTCCTTCAGTGGAAAATAAGTTTTATCTTGTTGATGATAAATGTCCTTGTATGTTTCAGATTGCAGATGTCTGGTCGTGTGGAGTTACTCTTTATGTTATGCTAGTAGGAGCATATCCATTTGAGGATCCTGAGGAACCAAGGAATTTTAAAAAGACTATCCAGGCAAGATATGTTTTGCATTCATATATGTCTTTCTTTTAAACTTCATACAACGCTCTTTTTTTAAGAGATGAGAAGTTATAATTTATTGCATGGTAAGGCTGATGAACACTGATTTTATTTTTCAATCTTGGCCGCAGCGTATACTGAATGTGCAGTATTCTATTCCAGACTATATTCATGTTTCTCCAGAATGTCAACACCTTCTCTCTAGGATTTTTGTTGCAAATCCTGCAACAGTAAGTTTTTTCTATTCTTAATTAAGTACAAGCTTAATATTTTAGGTTTTCTATGCTACCTTTCTAGAATTGTTATATCTTCAGATTTCTAATACTGATGCTTCAGCTTCTGGTTGATGGAAACAGAGAATATCAATTCCTGATATACGGAATCATGAATGGTTTTTGAAGAATTTACCTGAAGATTTGGTAGATGCAGCTGATACAAGTGACAATCAGTTTGATGATTTGGATCAGCAACAGCAAAGTGTTGATGAGATTATGCGAATAATTGCTGAAGCTAGGATACCAGCACCAGGGGTTGGGGGGATTGGCCATTACTTTGGAGGAAGCCTAGACTTTGATGAGATGGATTTGGAGAATGATGATGCAGACCTGGATGTTGATAGCAGCGGGGAGTTTGTTTGTGCCATGTAGCTCTATAGCAATGGATATTTTTTGTGGTGTTGCAACTACACTAGTGATTGCATCGCTCAATTTATATCATACTAGTGAGACTCAAACTTTCTTTTTGGTATGATAAATTACCTGGAGGTTTGGAGGTGTGAACCATTATCTATTGCAGCTGTTTGCCACAGTAGCTTTGTAATTGTTATTTATTGGAACATGTGAAGGTTTTCGATTGTTCATCTGTAAGTGAATTGCTAGATGCCCTGTAAAAATAGAACCAAGGCAGTATATTTTGAAAATAAATTCCAGATGTGTTGTATGACGTCCTATTCTGATGTTTATCTCACTTTTGTAAGGAGAGAAGACACAGCATATTGTTATACAGGACATCCTGGCCCTGGAGTCTGATGGAATCTTAAAACTGTAGTCATTTGTTTTGTAATTTATATAAATAACTGGTCCTAATATGCATCTGTTCTTCTGAATTGCTTGATACTTATAAACTATCAATATCTGTAGAATGTAGTATGTACTGTAGCGTTATTTTTTTTGCCTGTGGTTAGCTATGGTAGGACCATCCATCTTTACGAAGTGGTGGATAAGTTCTTTTCCCATACAGATATGTGATTTGGTGTGCAATTAATCAACATTGATTGTAGTTACTACTTATGGATTCATGTTTCTGTGTAGATCCATTTATCAAGCTTGTATCAGCATGGATGGGTGACTCTGGCATTTCTATTAATAAGTACACATTAATTGAGAATTCAAGCATCTGCAATACACACTGTTTAGAGAGATTCTTGAGATAAACTTAGCAAAGTATTATGGGTTGATATTTTGAATCCATCATCATGATGAGTTATGATTTTGCAAATTTGACCCCATATATAAGTATATTATGAGCTGTGGAAACATTGCGAGCATTTTATGGGAATGATAAATGCATCAACAAAATAATCAAATAGAATTTATATAGCCTGCATGGAACAGTGCTTTAGCCTATATCTAGCAATGTTTAAGTTGCTAAATGTTAGAAATGAATTGTGGTGGACTTTGCAATTATAAATGTGAAATTGGAAGTGTGTTGCTATATAATTTATCGACAATGTTTTGCAATTTACTAAATATGTGTCACTTCAAAGGTCGTAACCTTGTGATTGTAACTGTTCATTTGTATTGAAGTGTTGTTCCCAGCGGAACTTACGTATCCTACTTGTAACACGGGGATAATGGTTAGCTGCAGAGCACTTAAAGAAAAAACTCTTATATTATTATAATCTATTGAGCAGAAGTTGTATTAGAAGCTGTGATGTGGACATTCCATTCCCTCTGCCAGTTGGATTCTTTTTTTAATAAGTCTCTAGCTGTTTGACTATTCATTTAACTGTTATTTGCTAATCCAATTAATTCTCATTGCCTATAGATTATGTTTTATGGATGTGCTGATCATGGGGCATGCGGTTCTCACTGCCATTAATTCTTGTCCTTAAAATCATTTTCTATGTTATGACTTCATTTTCTTCCAAATCGACTTGGTTATCTTTATCAGATGACAGCTTGCATGCCACCCTAAACATTTTATTGTGTTCTTGACATGTTTCTTCGCCATTAATACTACATATCCATTCATTCTGTCTCAACCTTCTCATGTTAATTGGCCAATCATTGTTCATCCTATAAATGCTTTTTGATATGTAATAAGGGAGTTTTATTAGGGACACTTGTTGATCTGGGGCCGTGATGGTACCCAGAGGATAGACACACTTAGTGGGCAGTGAGCTAAATGCAAAGTGTATGATTGAATGACAGGAGGCCAAGAACTATATATCAGAGTGCAAAAGGCCAAGAGAATGTATACAACATAACATGTAGAAACTATTGTAAGAACATGTTAAGTTGTAAGAATTCAAGGGCTGTACATGTGTTGACCTCATGGGTGTCCGCAAGCAAAGACAAGAGTCCCTGCTCAAGTGCCATGTGGCCCTTTTCCTGTTAGCCACAGTTCCTTCCATTGGCAAGCCTAGTTCTTCACAATGTTGTACACGTGGCCTTCTCATGGGCGTTTTAAGAAGATTGGCTTCCTTCCTTCCCAACTCTAAACGCTATTGCACCACATGTACCAGTTTGTTCCTCAACCAAACACTGTTCTAGGTTTCTCAACTGTCTACCACGCGCTTGCCAAAGCTAAAGCCAAATCTCTACGCGCATCCAAACGACCGTAATTCTTAAGCCGCCTTAGTAAAGTACGATTGTTCATTATGAGCAGTCGCAATCCAGAGTTGTTTTTGTTACCCAAATGCCATTATGGTGAGCTGATTTCTCTAGGGGATTGGATTGCGTAGAAAGGGACCTCTCAATTCTTTCAAGTGTGCGGTGCCACATCTCTTCAGTAGTTGTTTTCTTTCTTCAAATTTTGGGGTTCTTCCTAACCAATGCTATATAATGTTCATTTGTAATGAAAATTAGGGGATTCCAACGAGGAAAACTTTTGAATCCTCACGCTTATAGGATCAACTGTCTTTTACCTTAACTGTATATGTTTTGTGAATCATTAATCAATTGTGCATTCAAACCTTTGGTATATCTGGTGGTTTATTGTTCATTTGTAGAGTTATGTGTTGTTTAGAACTTTAACTTAGCATCTGTATGACATATTTGAAATAGTTTATGCTTTAAAAGCTTCTATGTTTCATATACATTATCGTGTGCTCTGCTCTATGTTTGTGAGTTAGACTTTGAATAGGTGTGTTTATGTTCTAAGTTTGGTTGGTTTCATAAATTGCCTTGAGATTCCTTGATGGGAATAGCATGTGCATTTAGTTGTTGTTCTAAAAGCTTTGGTGTATCGCCTTTTGCAAGTTCATCATTTTCTAACTCTTTCCCTCAAAACACAGTATGAAGAGTTGACTTCTAAAATTCCGGAGGTTGCTCAATGAAAAGCATTAGAGTCCCACATTCACTGAAGCTTCCCATAGGTCGTTACACCTAAGAGCAATTTTAGGTGTCAACAGTTCCTTTTTTGGCATGCTCGGTGGGACCCGAAACAAACATTTTGTCTGGAATTTTAGAAGGTGCATGAGCCATAGACCGGTTACTAGATCTCAGTCTCAAGGGGCACCTCATTTACTTGTTCCCCCACTAGCCTTTGACACTGATAGAAGCCACAATCGACAAGTTCTAGCCCAACAAGTGTAAAATCAAGTGCATAACCAAGCACAAAACCTAAATCAACAACAACCCATAATGCATAATCAACCTATAAACTTTGTGGCCTGAAAAAATGGTAGTCCTCTAGTTCCTCCTATCCCCCAGTTGTATGGGGATATATCCCTACATCTACCCTCAAAGCATTGTCTAAATTTACAGGGGAGGATTCTAAGACTCCAAGAGAACATCTGCAAGATTTGTAGAGGTATGCATGCTGCACAACATTTCAGAGCAGGATGTGGCTCTAAGGCTCTTGGTAGCCTCTTTCAAGGGCAAAGCTCAAGACTGGTACCATTCTCTCCCTGTTGACTCCATCACGACATGGGAGATAGATAATCACTATTGGAACAATTGATCACTATCAAACGGGCTCCATACGAGGCAATCAAAGACTTCAACACCAGGTTCCACAAAATTTGGCATAGAATACAAAATGCTGCAAGGTCCCCGACTAACATGGTGTATACTTTCTATCTCAAAGCTTTTATTCCCTACATATCTGTCATGATCCAGTCCATGGACAGAGCAATGTTACCAGATGCATATGCGACTACCATAATGGTAGAAAATAGTCTCATTAATGTTGGTCAGCTCCCTGTGAGACCCGTCATGCCTGTATTTGTAGACTTGCAAAGGTGTTGAGAATGCCCCAAGCGTTGCTCCCATTCCCCAATCGTGTTATTACTATCCAAGTTCATAGCCTAGCACATCAGGCACTCCACCTAGTATTGCAACCACTTCCTCTCTCGCTGCCTTGGTAACTGAGGTAAGCAAAATGAAAAACCTACTGCATACCTTTTCAAATGAGATTATCAATCTAAAAAGGCAACAAGTTTCCTCTGGCGGACCACCCTATCAAAATCACTATTCAGAAAAGCCGAGCTATCTGGCTAACCATTATCAATGAGGTAAGAAATCTAGCCAGCCCCAAGCAAATAGCCAGTTGGTAACTGTGCCTAACCCCTTGCAAGCAGTCCTACTTAGCTAGAGTAGGGATTTGATTCCAGAGAAAAACAACTTGGTGGAAGATAATGCTTGTTGTTTCCCTTGCAACGATGGTCAAGCTTCACATGATTGTCCGAGAGGGAACTTGCAACAAGAAGTTGCGGACCAGAGGACCCAAGGCTTTTCAATTGATCCTAGCATCTACTCCTCACTCGATATGGAGATTGCAGCGTTGACCACTCAATTGCAAGGTATGTCTATGGAGAGAAGCATAAGTCACCCCTGAACATGCTCTGATCTCTTGGATGGAAAATGAGGAGGTCGTGTGGAAAACTTGTTTGATCTAGGCAGTACCCCTGCGTTTGCTAGCAAAGCCCCATAGGTGCACTCTGATTATAGTCTGCACTCAAAAAGATGAAATACTAGCCAACCAATAGTGCAACAAAGCAAGCCCACTACGAGCAAGGCGACTATTGAGCCTACCATCACCCCTCCTTACCTAAAGCCAAAGGAGCCAACAATGTACAAGTATGGAGATACAAAGCGCACTGTACCGAAGGCTCCTGCAAATGTGTCCCTCTAGGACATCCTCGCTATCCTGGGAAAAAGGTCTTTGTTGAAAGAAACATTGTCCAAAGTAGACAAGATGCTGCCAGTTCTTAGCAGCACTCTCGTGCAAACAAAAGTTAAAGGGTTGTGAGGAAAACCAACAGAGCCCAGAGGTTAAGCACACGTTCACACTGCCTTGGTCAACCAAGGAGTTGTGAGCTCAAGTGCAAAGGAGGAACGTCTAAAGTTGATGTAGTCAAGGCTGGTGGATCCAATTAAGGACTGACCGACCTTGCAGCCAAACACCAACACAACGGAAAACATAACAAGAAACCAGATCTGAAAGAAAACAAATGTCTTTATTTCATCAAATAACTGATTACATGCAATGTGCTGGGCTGTAAGGCCTTCCCGGTTACGACCAATTACAATTCAAGAAATAGTTCTACAAGATCACGCAGGATCCAACACACTTCTCCTCAGCTAGTCCAGGTCTGTAACACAACATGACACTGGTAGGCACTCCAAGAAAGATCTGAACCTGTACTCAAACTTCCAAGCAATCTTTCTGCTACCTAAGTTCGCAAGCTACTAACTCTGCTTTCACAGATCCACACATCTGCTACTGCCAGATCTCCCCCTAAACAACTACCCAAGCATCTACTTAAATACTAGTCCAAGCCACAAGTCGACTGGATGAAACAATTAAATCCCAAAAGCCAGTTGGCTCCCAAATATACAAATATTAAATGCCAAACATCAGTCGGCTCACAAATAACTTCACCAATATTTAATTCACCAAGTCGGCCTCCAGATCCACATAGGATAATGCAACACGCCAAATCTAGGTCCCCACATGTCCAACGGTCAATCCATAACTCGAGGAACGTGACCCAGATTAAATGCATCAGTCGGCCAAGCCGAATCTCCAAGAACAACTGTCGGTAAGCCAAACTATCGAGTGTCAGGAAATACACCGAGCATCCACACCAACCAAGCTCTCCAAGCATTACCGAGCACCAACAATGTCGACCGAGCACCACAGACATTGCCGAGCACCAGAAGTGCCAAGTCTCCTTCAGTGACCAAGCTCCCTTCAGCGACTGAGTCCTCTAGTGACTGAGCCACTTCAACAACCGAGCAACAGGCATAAACACCAAGACCTCATCGGTAACCGAGCACCGAGCAACAAACCACCAAGTCACCGAGTGACCATCATCCACCGAGATCCACCAGAACTCCCAATTGAGAATCACCACCAAGACCACCGAGCTCCATCGGTGAAGCCTAACAAACTTCGACCAAGAATCACCATCTAAGATTGAGAAATGCCAGTCTTCTACCGAGATTACCAGCCAAGTAACCGAACTCCACCAGATAGTTACCGAGACTGCCAGGATCTTCAGGCACCGAGCGATAAGCTAGGATGCCACTGCATCAAAAGCCTACCCCTTTCTACTTAACACTTATTGTGAATGATAAGCTTTTACACAACTCTATGATCGATAGCGAAGCTAGCACTACTGTTATGCCAAAAACAATCGACGAGGCCCTAAGTTTCGAATATGAGCCCTTGAACAAAGGAGTTACACAACTCAATGGAAACAAAGTGCAAACCATACGCGTTATCAATAAACTTCCACTCGCCTTATATGCTTGTTTGAGCATCACTTTACTACATGAGGTAGTTATCATTGACATCCCTGCTACTTTCGGTCTTTGTCTCTCCCGAGACTTCACCACTAGGATTGGTGGATACTTGTTCCTGGATTGGTCACACCTGATCCTAAGGAACAAGCACAGAGCCAAGTTCAAAATTGTAAGTGAGCCCCTACATGCTGAACACGTTATTTTTGAAGCTTTAACTAATTCAAAGTTTAAGGAAGCATACCAACTTGAAGAGCTCTTGGTGGACGAGAATATTCTAGAACTTGAGCTAGTAGAGGAGTCTAGCCCCCTCAAGGATTGCAACTCCAATAGTTTCTTGGGTTTCCATTCTACTGGTCTTGGCGCCTATGTTATATATGAAGAAGGCCAACCCATTCCACATGTTGGAGCTCTAAATTTTTGGCAAAATTTGGAGTTCCCTATAGTAATAAAACCCTAAAAATGACCTCCTAAACTCCATGCCTAATAATTGATGAGATGCTAGATCACATGACATCAGATAAAATATTATATTATTTTCAATTCAAATATGAAAGATTAAGGAAAGAAACTTTGTGACAGGAACAATCAAGATTTTGTGAGTGAAGGTTTCAGGGATGCTGAAATTTTGACATGCTGTAAAAATGGTATCAACAAAGGATGGTAACGATAGAAAATTGAAAATATAAAAATAACCCAGTTCAGAAAATTAAATTTCCAAGCTCCAATGTAAATATTAGCTTTTCACAAGGTATTTTGGGTTGCCGACCAAACCCAAATCCGAAAGATAGGTAGTTATTATTTAATTAGCTGATTAATTTTTTCAAAAAAGTTTTTAATAGGGTGGTGCCTTTTCACCCTAAAGTGGTGTGAAAACTATTCAACCACATATATATGTGTGGTGTAAAATCTAAAGAGGGGGAAGCAATCAGATTTGAATACTACTTTATATATACTACATTCCTACAAGTTATTTTTGTAAACATTGAAGACTTTTCATTATTAATATATATCAACCAAGTTCTTTCAATTTGAAGTTGTGGATCTAATTATTTTGGATTAATCAGTCCTTTGTGATTTTACTTCTAGAAGGTAAAGCTACTTTCAATATTTGTGTGTGGAGATTATTTATATTATTCTGCAACTTGATCATTAGATTTAATAAGCATTATTATCTCTATCTTATTGGTCTCATTAAGTTTGAGTTAAATTCAATAAGACTAATTGTGGAATGATAAAGTAATTAAAAGTATCAAAACAAATAAGTTGATAGGAACATTTTACTTCCCGTCTCACATAAGTTGTACATAGGATTAAGAAGAGTATGTCTCTATAGCCCAATTGAAGAAGACATTGGTCTATCATATTTTAAAAGTCATTGTTTGAAAGATTACATGCAAGAAGTGGTAATACATATTCAAAATAAACAAGATATTACTACATAAAAACATTCAACATATTCTCAATACAAAAATCAAAAGATAAATTTAGTGATTTATAAATTGTAAAAGATACAATTCGATCTCCCTCAAGACCCATTTGTTATCTTGAGAGATCACCCTAATTCAAAGTACAACTACATATCTGCTATAAAAAGATTTAAGCCCGAAGTTTGGGTTAAGGAATAGGTACACCCACTTTGGTCCTATAGAGCTTAAAGTGCAGGGGAAGAGGATCATAATCGATCATTTCTGTTCGTTGGCCAAGTTAGTTGGAAAGTCCAAGCATTGAGTTAGGCAAACTCATAGGATTTTCAATCTGTTGATTTGGGAACCAACAGATTGACAACTCTACTAGTGAGTTTTTTTTTTATTTAATACAAATTTCAGTCTTTGTAAAAGTACACTCTACTTGAAGGAAGAATCTAAAAGAAAATAAATAATACTTTCCTCAAAAAAAGGTGGCGACTCTATTATTCAAAAAACATATCAGTCAGTGACTCTATCGAGGGAGAAGATCCAGAAGGAGATGAAAATTTTCCATTTTGAAAAAAATAGCAATTCTATTTTAGAATGTATCAAAATAAACAACCGTTTCAAAGAAAACCATTTATTCTAGATGGTGTCATGCCATTGGATCTCAAGAGATTTCAATGCATCCCTAATAAGTTATTCTCTACGCTTTCACAACTTGTACCAAAGTTTCATGAAAAATGTGCGAATTAGCACTTCAACATTTGGATGCATTTTATAAATTCATAAAGGATTATGAGATTTGTCTAGAAGATTACGTGATGAAACTATTTGTCAGGACATTAAAGGATTATGCAAGAGAAGCTTATGAATTACTACCTACACAAAACATCTCATCATGGAGGGAGTTTGAGAAATGGTTTCTTGATGTGCTCCATGATGCAGGTGAGGAGGAAGAAAACATGTGCTATGAACAAGACCAAAATCAAGATTACATTATGGAGTCAGGATCCTATATGTCTCCTTTGGATGAATTCTACAACATAGAAAGATATATAGATGAGTCTGTAGTACATCTGTTCATAAGGATGTTTGAAATTTATTAGGAAATACCTTTAATTATCAAGCCTCCGCTATCCAATAAAATGTATGAGTTAGGAATCTTGCATGAGCCTCAGATAAGATTTATACTCAAAATTGTACATGAAGATATGATGACAAAAGATGGTGAATATAGGGCAAAATGCACAGAAGTGAAAAAAAACCTAATGATGTTTCAGATTTGAATAAAGAACAAATTTTGGATCAGTTTGAGGAAGAAACTGTACATGTCGAGACTTATGTCAAAACATATATCAATGAGTGTAATAATGAGGAAAAGGATCTTCTCAGTACATAAGAAATTTCAGATTTACTAGACATGGAATATTAGAAACATGTTTAGAAAAGTGATCCAATTTTTTTCTCAATCTACTAGAATAAACAGATTATTGAATCAATGCATATGCATGAGGTATTTGGTGAAATAGAAAATGAATCTTAGTAGGATAAAACATTTGATTATGATGAAGAAAATATATCTGAAAATGACTTCAAATATTTTTCAAATCTCTTATATGGTGAAGTACTAGAGGAACTTGACATAATATTTTGTGGAGATATATGCACACATAATTTTTTAACAATTTCAAATCCACTATTTGAAGAGGATGAGACATTTTCAGAACATAGGGACATAGCATCACATGACTCATATAATGTTGGGACAAAGTCACTTACATTATGTGAGAAGGAAATAAATATTGTCTCGGGTCATAAGGTAAAGGATACCTTTACATGTCCGGGTGATCAAATTGATGAAGAAATTAGAATTTGTAAAAGTGATGACTTGAAACATTATAGTAAAATAAATCTTGGAGATATGGTGGATCCCACTTGCAATTCCAAAGTTGAGGGAAATTGGTTTTCAAAAGTAAAATAAAAGAAATATGGGGAGACTTTAGGGTTGTTGGTAAAAGGTGAATCAAATAGTGAAAGAGGTAATCAAATTTATGGAAATTTCAGACATTACCAAGAAAATCATTTTAAGATAGATCTAACATATATCACTAAAGTTGATGTACAAGTGAGAAATAAATCAAAAGGTGATATTTTCATTTTGTAGAAACCATGGTGGAACAATATAAAAAACCCTAAATGCGATACACATAATAAACTAAAAAATGTAAGCTATCATTCAAGTCAAATAAAGAGACCTTTGGAGGGACATTATAGGAGAAGATTTCATAATGTGAACATCTAGGGAGATGATGAGGATTTTTTCAGAATTGTGATGTTATGTGGAGATGAAAACAAAATCTATGACAAAGGAAAACTTTAATTTTCATTTTGGGGGGCCTAGGGCCACCAAATAAAGTTTTGACAATAAGCTACAAAGGAGGGGTAATCAGTATATGGTATGCTTCTCCTAGAAATAACTGGAATCTTGCTATGCTCACAGGGAGCATACATCCCCAGAAAGAGCGTGTTGGAACTCTAAATTTCTAGCAAAATTTGGAGTTCCATATAGTGATAAAACCCTAAAAATAGCCTCCTAAAATCCATCCCCAATAATTGATGAAATGTTAGATCAAATGACATGGGATAAAACATTATATTATTTTCAATTCAAATTTGAAGGATTAAGGAAAGAAACTTTGTGACAGGAACAATCATAATTTTGTGAGTGAAGGTTCTAGAGATGTTGAAATTTTGACCTGCTTCAAAAATAGTATCGACAGAGAATGATAATGATCGAAAATTGAAAATATAAAAATGACCTAGTTCATAAAATAAAATTTCCAAGCTCCAATTAAAATATTAGCTTTTCATAAGGTGTTTTGAGTTTTCGAACACCCAAATCCGAAAGATAGGTAGTAATTATTTAATTAGTTGATTAGTTTTTTCAAATTTTTTTAATAAGGTGGTGTCTTTTTGTCCTAAAGGGGTGTGAAAACTATTCAACCACATATATATGTGTGGTGTAAAATGTAAAGAGGGGGAAGTAATTAGATCTGAATACTACTTTATATATACTACATTCCTACAAGTTATTTTTGTAAACAATGAAAACTTTTCATTATTAATATATATCAACAAGTTCTTTCAATTTGAAGTTGTGTTTCTAATCATTTTGGATTAATTAGCCCTTTGTGATTTTACTTCCAGAAGGTAAAGCTACTTTCAATCTTTGTGTGTAGAGATTATTTTATATTATTCTTCAACTTGATCATTAGATTTAATAAGCATTATTATCTCTATCTTATTGGTCTCATTAAGTTTGGGTTAAATTCAATAAGATTAATTGTGAAATGATAGAGTAATTAAAAGCATCAAAAGAAAGTAGTTGATAGGAACATTTTACTTCTCGTCTCACATAAGTTTTACATAGTATTGAGAAGAGATTGTCTCTATAGTCCAATTGAAGAAGACACTGGTCTATCATCTTTTAAAAGTCATTGTTTGAAAGTACAAGCAAGAAGTAGTAATACATATTCAAAATAAACAAGATATTACTACATAAAAGCATTCAATATATTCTCAATACAACAATCAAAAGATAAGTTTAGTGATTTATAAATTTTAAAGGATACAATTTGATCTCCCTCAAGACCCAATCACCATCTTGAGATATCACCCTAATTTAGAGTACAACTACATATATTCTATAAAAAGCCTTAAGACCAGAGTTTGGGTTAAGGAATACATAAACCTGCCTTGGTCTTGCAGAGCCTAAAGTGCAAGGGAAGAGGATCATAATAGATCATTCCTATTTTTTGGCTAAGTCAGTTGGAAAGTCCAAACTTTGATTTAGGCAAGCTCATAGGATTTCCAGTCTATTGATTTGGGAACCAATACTACGAGTAACCAAAGACACCACAATTAAGGCCCGAAGAGATTGAGAGCATGAGTTCTTCTCTATCGATGCGACACTTCGATGGCAGGAGAAGAAATAAAGGATTTGGTGTTGGTGTGTGTCTAACTTCCTTGACTGGTGAAAAGAGCTTGAGAAATTTCCATTTTCAGTTCCTGTGTTCTAACAATCAAGCAGAGTATGAGGGGTTGATAGATGGAATGAGTCTCTCTGAGCGTATGGGTATCAAAAAGTTGAAGGTTCTCGAAGATTCTGAGCTAGTAGTGCATCAAGTGTGAAACATAGAAGCCACAAAACATGTACATAAGCACTCTTATCATCATAGGGTGTGGGATCTCATTGATGGATTTGATGCTTTCAATATTCAAGTTGTGTCAAGAAATGAGAATGTGGTCATGGCTAGTATGGCTACGGTCGATTCCCATTTCTGCCCTGTCATCAATCTAATGGAAAAAAATAGATGGTCCATGTGATCATAAGGCCCCCCGTGCCTGATAATGTTCAAAATTGGTAACTATTTGAGGGCGACGAGAACATCGCCGCATTCTTGTAATATTTAGGCGAATTCTAAGATCAACTACAACCAAAGATAACATAAGCGTATGGAAACTAAGTCATTCAACTCAGGAGAAATGAGATTCCATGAGGTTTGATCACCATGGAAAACATCTTTGACTGCAATGATGCTAGCACCAACATGATGAAATTCACTGTGGACAAGCAAGACTATAGTGATCTAGAGGTTGGAAAAGGCCAAACACTAAAGGTTTGAAATAATATCCCTCAGCACGATCGAGACCATCTAGTTCATCTCTACGAGAAGTATGAAGGCATGTTGCTTGGTCTTATGAAGACCTGAAAGGATATGAACCTCTAGTAATCCAACACACCATCAAAATGATTGAAGGAGCAAGGTCAGTTTGACAAAAGAAAAGGCCGTTGATCGCAAAGATCGACTCATTGATGGCCAAATAAATAACCAAGCTGGTAGACTCACACATCATCTTTCCAATCAAGCATATCACACGGGTGTCCAATTTGGTCCTTGTTCACAAAAAGAATGAGATTATCCTCTGCATTGACTTCCACAACCTAAACAGAGCTTCATTGAAGGATCAATATCCATTTCCATCTATGGAAGTTATATTGTAACCAGTCACTGAGTTTGAGATGTTTCCTTTTCTTGATGGTTTCTCAAGTTACAACCAGGTGCTAGTTAAAGAGGAGGACCAACACAAAACAATGTTTACCACTAAGTAGGGAATATTTGCATACAAAAAGATGCCTTTTGGTTTATCCAATGCTGGTGCCACTTTTCAATGCGCTATAGATATTATGTTCAAGGACCTGATCAACAAGATTATCATGATTTATCTGGATGATCTTACTCTATTTTAAAGTCTACTGCATATCATTTTGACCATCTAGAGATCATTTTAAAAATATGCCAAGAGTTTGGTATCTCGCTCAATCCCAAGGAGTGCGTGTTCAAATTTCTCAAGGGAAGATCCTTGGACACATGGTGTCCAAGGACGACGTAGCAATTTATCCAGAAAGAATTCAAACAATCCAAGAGCAACCACTGCTCGTGAATAAGAAGAGCTTACAATATTTCCTTGGAAAGGTTAATTTTGTGAGCAAGTTCAAAACTGACTTTGATGGATTGGTGAGGCCAATGACACTAATGTTGAAGAAGGGCCTCCAGTCCAAATGGACTTCAGAAGCACATGAGGATTTCAAAAAGATTAAAGAAGCTATTGCATCCACCCTTGTTTTGGTAAACCCAGACTTGTCTTAGGATTTCATTATGTATGTATACGCAAGAAATTTCAGTATTGCCATGGTACTAGCTCATAAAAATAAGGAAGGAATGGGTGAACATCCTATTGCTTTCTACTCAAGGACGCTTAAGCACTATGAAATCAAGTATAACTTTATGGAAAAGCAAGTGCTCACCATTTTCAAAGAGCTAAATAAATTTAGACACTTCATAGCATCCACAAAATAAAAGTCTTTGTGGTCCACTCTAGTTTCTTCAAATACATCATGGAGGGGGAGATCATCGAGAAAAGAGCCAACTAGATCAAAAAAATCATGGACTATGACATTGATGTCAGACCTACCAAGGTGATCCATGACAAAGGATTGTGTGAATATATTTCTTAGGAAGAAGACACATCAAATGCAGAAACAAAGGAAATAGTCTTGGTGCAATAGGCTCCATATGAGTCTTCTTGGATTGCAGACATGAAAAAGTTCATGCAAACTAGTAAGTACCCTCCTCATCTCCTTGCTTACAAGTGAAGATATTACAAATTACAAAATGTTGTCTTCTGGTTGATTGACAATGTTTTATTCAAGAGAAGTTTTGATGGTATCCTCCTCTGCTGTGTTGGGAAGCTTGATGTAATGAGGATTCTAAAGGAATTCCACAATAGCTCCACAAGGGGTCACTTTTTAGCTCAGACTATTGTGATGAAGATCACCCGCACATGATATCATTGGCCATATATGTTCAACGATGCACATACTTTGGTCCATGATTGTCATGAATGACAATTCTGTACTAGTAAAAGAAAAAGCTCATCCATGTCTTTGCGCCCCATTTTAGTTGATGAGCCCTTTGCTCAATGGGGTTTGGATTTTATATGCATGATCAATCCAACATTGAGCGTTGGACACAAATGGATCCTCACAACCAAAGACTACTTCACTAGATGGACGAAGGTGTCTCCATTAAAGAACACAACAGAGGGAGAGATCCTGAACTTCCTCGAAGAAATAGTCACTCATTTTGGTCCTCTAAAGACCATAATTTATGACAATGCCAAGGCTTTCCTGGGGTTGCATTTTTTTGAATTCTCTCTCTACAATGGTATTTTTCTGAAGACATCCTCCAACTATTACCCACAAGGTAATGGCCTCACAAACTCGACAAACAAAAACATTAGCTGCTTGATAAAAAGGATAGGAGATGAGAACAAGAGTGATTGGCATAAACACCTTCAGAATGCTTTAGGGGCCAACCAAAATACTCCAAAGCATATCCTCAAGGCCTCACCTTACGAGATAGTCTATCGAAAGGATGTCATGTTCCCCATCTCTGTGAAGCTCTTGGCATTACAACTACTCAAGTCCGCAAAGATCAAAGAAAATTCTCCTGCGGAGGTCAGGATAGCCGAGTTGATGGAACTACATGAGAATCGGGAGAAATCTCTCACTGCGATGAACGTAAGACAGAGTGTGGTGAAGAAATGGTTTGAAAAAAAGATCTCTAACCCCGCATTTGAGCAAGGTGATCTGGTGCTGAAATACAATGAGTGTGGAGCCAAGCCCGACAATCACGCAAAGTCTAATAGCCTTTGATAAGGCCCTTTCCACATCGTAGGGTGAAAGAAATTCAAATATTTCGAGCTCGAGACAATGGATGATGTGTCTCTGGGGATCCTAGTCAATGGGATTCACCTTAAATGATTCAAATGATGCCGCAATGTATCTTGTATTTTAGTGTAAATAAGCGTGTTTCATTTCTGCTGGTTTTCAATAAGTTAAAAGCTCAAGGATTTTAGCAGTGTGGGGCCTTTTCAATCTGAGTTCCTAGTTTTTTGGTGGTAAAGGGAAAAAAAATTCAAAGAGGTTTCAAGACCTCCATTGGTGACATGTGTTAGATTAAGGTCTCTTGCGAGGTTTCCTTTTTGTGGGCCACATGTCATGTTTTTAGATCGATGGAAAGAAGCTTTTGTAGTGGCCTGTGGTATTAAATTCAAATCTTTACGGTTTGATGTGTGAGTTCCAAGGAGGCTCCTTTTCATGAGCATGGAAACAAAAAAGAGGAATGTGTGTTTCTTGAGGCATAATTGGTAGTATTTCAAGGCTACGTACTTTGAGTCACACAAGCATAGGTTACAACATTAATTGCTAATTAGGGTTATAGTGTATAACGAAAAGACTAGCAATGCCTCTCAAGGCATTAATGCCTAGCTTTATGGTATTATTTATTCCAAAGCTTCTGCCCTAATAAATCCTTAGGCTTTTTCATGTTTTCTTGAGCCTTGAGTTTTATGAGCAAAGGAATTTGAGTGATAATTTTCTGAGCTTTGAGTAAGCATTGTTGCAGAGAGAAATCACAGAGAGAGAAATACTTTAAGAGAAGGAATTCATGAAGCAATAAATGTTGACTAATATGGCAGCTGCGAGAACCTCTATTGGGACTAGAGCTTCATACCTAGGAGCTTTTCATGGCTTCATGGACATCCATGGTGATAATTCTTACACAAGCCATGTCATGTCGCCCAATCCAGTCTATGAAAAAACCAAGATGAAGGAGAAAGGCATGAGGAATCACCTGACTGTGATAATTAATTTGTTGGAGGAGTTTTGCGGCCTTGACCTATGCAAGAGGCCCAATGATCTAAGGG
This sequence comes from Chamaecyparis obtusa, assembly GCA_027943335.1. Classification (NCBI taxonomy): domain Eukaryota; kingdom Viridiplantae; phylum Streptophyta; class Pinopsida; order Cupressales; family Cupressaceae; genus Chamaecyparis; species Chamaecyparis obtusa. The sequence goes on from BSBK01001314.1 coordinate 244,849, forward strand.
ATGCTACTTGCTAAAGGAAGCTAGAAGATAAAAAAAGGAAAAAACCCATTGAGCATCCTACCAGGATTTAGGAGTGTGGTCTCCCCCAATTCATGGTGCCCAAAGTACCACACTATCTAGAATGCGTTCATTGTTGCACCACATTCTTCAATGGGAAGAAAAACACTATCCAAGTCACATAACTTAGGATCATCATAATCCCTAAGACCATCTAGAACATGCTATCCATTCCCCAACACAACCTAATGTGGAATAATTCAACAGAGAAGGCATGGAAAGTTACTGGGCCACGAGGTGAGATCTCATGCCCTTCAATAATTCTTCCTTTAAAAAGAATAAGAGCAACACTATCCTACCCAAGTTTCCCTCGGGAATGAAGGGGTTGTCTCATGAGAACATGCATGATGTCTGCTCAATGTTTTCCTTCATTTACAACTTCGAGAATGACTATAATGTGCAACCATTTAAAATGGGTATGCTTTTTAAGATTTGGAAGGAAAAGGAACCTTTTGTTTTTTATTTTGCAGAGGAATTGGCCCTGCAGATCAAAGCCTAGCTCATCCTCTTCAAGAAGGATTTGGTCTTCCACCACATTTCCTATCTGGCACACATGTTCTTGCACCAAAATATTCAATTCTTTCAACACTTTATGAATTTGACTATGAATAATACTGAAGGCAAGAGATTTATTTTTTCTACGTGAACCCCTCTACTATCTGTTAGGATAATAAGAAAAAAATGAAAATATTAACAAACAAGAGAGAACACAATAACACAGAATTTAACGTGGTTCACCCAATCCCTGGGCTATGTCCACCAACAGCGAGTCCAATATCTTTATTATTATCCAGCGATTACAATCTAAAACCTGCAACTCAATACTGCCACAGGAAGCTACAATAATCCCTCATACCTTCAATCTCAAACCCTAAGCCCTTTTTACAAGTATTTTTGACATAATGAAATCAGGGAAAAAATACTCCGACTAATAGAAAATAGATGGCCGACACTTTACAATATTATTAAGTCATTTTTAGCATCAAGGGGGCCCCGCAAGGGGCACTGCCCCTTGACCCCATCAGGGGCTCTGCCCCTTGATCCCGCTTGGGGCGCTGCCCTAGGACCCCGCAAGGGGCTCTGCCCCTTGACCCCGTGGATAAGTCTAATTAGGCTCCACATACATAACAATCTCCCACTTGGAGACTGATCAGACTCCACAACAATATCCTCCCACTTGGAGACTGATCGACCAAAACCTGTAGCTCCCATTGGAATAATGAAACCACCCTGGACTCAGCTGTTCTTTTATTCTGTTCAGTCTAGAAGACCAACCGAAGCTGAACAGGAATTCAGCTTCTCCCTTGTGACTGCCTTTGTAAACATATCTACTGGATTATCATCTGTATGTATCTTCTCCAACCTTAACTGTTCATCATCCAATACTGACTGAATGAAATGATATCGCAATTTTATGTGCTTTGTTTTTGAGTGCAAAGCAAAATTCTTTGCAAGATGAATGGCACTTTGACTATCTGAATACAAATAATTATCTGCTTGTGGATGTCCCAATTCTTCCATGAAGAATTGAAGCCATATCATCTTCTTGGCTGCCTCTGTAGTAGCAACATACTCTGCCTCTGTAGTAGATAAAGCATTCACCTTTTGTAACCGAGAAATCCAACTCACTGCTCATCCCCTTGACTCCATTAGGGGCTCTGCCCCTTGACTCCATGGATAAGTCTGATTAGGCTCCACATACATAACACTATCTTCGTCACATGATTTTTATGAATTCTCGTGGGCATTCCTAGCCCCCATTGCCTGTGATTTCCAAGGCTGGAATCTAGTGGATCCCCCATGCTTCATAGATGATCAAATGGACTGGATAAGAACTTTCATGCTTGGTGTAAGTGGTTCTTTAGAGATGACTTCACAATTGTGCGAGTGCATGGATTCATAAAAGAACCCTTCTGCCTATCACTATGCATTTCAAATAACACTCTAGCCCTATATATTATAAGACATGCCTCTATAATCAAAGGAAGGATCAACGTTGGGAAGCACAACACCATTTTTATTCAAGGCAAGAAGACCCTAGGGCCAATCACGCTAGAGAAGAAGGTTAAGGCTGAGGGAGTACTCATGTATGAGTTGCTACAAATAGGCCTCCTTCTCATCAATAAAAAATGGAGTTTTGAGCCATACTATTTCCTTTTGAACCAGAAGAAATCCATTAGGCATGTGACCTGAGATTGCTGGGAGACACAGATGAGCCCGAGGGTTGAGGACTTGGATCTATTCATTGATATGTTAGAGGTGCCGCAAGAAGAGAGGTCTCCATTACATAATTTCTATAATCCCTTCATTGAAGCAAAAAATTCTAAGCATATTCCCTAGACACTCAAAGGGAAGATAAATGAGGAGAGTTGGTATGAAGATAAGCAACTGGCATTTTGGATTTACTTCCAAGAGATCCAAGAAATGCGAATGGAATTCGGTAATGTAACACATGATGAGTGATTTAGTGAACTATAGGATCAAGCCCACAAGGATGATGAGGAGTCCATGCTTGCACAACTCCCATATCCATTTCATGCGGATGAAGGAAGAGTAGTTATGATGAAAATTCCGCATGGAGCAAGGATCATTCCTCCCGATTCATAGCTTGCCCAAGAAACAACAAGTTTTGGCACTTTAAAGGGGAAAAAATCTAAAATAAGGAAGCAAACACATTCTTCCTCCATCTCATTGCAAAAAACAATTGTTGTTGCTCTTCCACCCCTACCATCCAAAAGGAAAAATACAAGCTTTGACCTGAGGAATGCATCAAAAATAGTTCAGATAAGTTTCATTCCCCCTCTCCTCAACTCTCAGTCTTTAGCTTCCACCTTTGCGCCCACCATTTCTTCCACTCCGCCTACCATTCCATCTCAAATTATGCCACTGATACCCCCTACCACTACTGTTGTCCCTAACACCCTTGTAAGCATGGTTGCAATTCCTACTTCTACCATGACATCAATTGTAGTTCCTTTCATAGCGATCGCCTCAAGCCTAAATCCATTCACCCCGCCCAAGGTTTCTAAAGCGTTAACTTTTGACAGCACTCTAGTGATGATTTCAAGATCTTCCCTTCTGGTCATCTAATCAAGTGCAATCACCTCTTCTGGTCCTCCCCCAAAAGATCCCTAAAGCTTTCCCCCATTATCTCTAACTACAGTCTCCTTACCCCTGCAAACATCCACATTGGTAATAATCCCATATGGACTCCTTCCCGAAGCATCATTTACGGCCAATGTGACCCTTCCTACGAGGATTGGTATAAAATAATTGAGCCAGGGAAGTTGGAAAGAGCTCAATGAGAACATAAGAAGAAGGGAAAAGATAAACTAAAGCTTGCCACACCTAAGGTGCAATCTTTCTTTAATGATCAATATCAGCAGATGTTGTTTGCAAACATATAGCCTAGGGTGATCAAACCCCAAGAAGAGATGAGTGCGAATGACTATTAGATGTCCTACTTGTTGAGAAAATGGTGTTGTACACCTTAAACAATAATGTTTATTATTATATTATATTATTTTCTAATGTAAATGTTGCACCTAGATGGACGTGAAATATGTAGAGATTCCCATGGAATATTCCTTGTGAGTTTTATTGTAATATTGTGAAATTATTTGATGTAATTATTTAATGTTGGGGAAATAAAGTAAATAAAGTAAATAAAGTACCCAGTATCAAATGTGGGTCAATAGGGTTAGGTAGCACATGGTTTATGTAATACCACTTGGTGGTTTTGTGGAAGCTTGTTTCTATAAAAGCAACCAAAAGGGTAGTTGTTGAGGTTAGACAAGTTAGCCAAAGGTAGCATTTGTGAAGGTTGGAATCATGACATGAGATGTGTGAATTCATGCTTGTTCACATGGATTTCTTGGTTGTGGCTAGGGCTTTGAAGACTTCCATGGTTGTGTTGGTACTCTAAAATCTGGATTGATTTTAGAGTCAAGTTTCAGAGAATTTTCTTAAGCCAAAGTTTGTGCGCTTCAAATAACAGCTTAAAGACTTGAGTTCAAGAGCATATAGAAATGGGCCTGATGAATTTCATGTGATACAGCTTGGGGAATGGGTTCAACACCTTTTATTTCACATATGTAGTGGGTTCCAGCTCCTAAATTTTAAATCTGAAATGTTTAGGGAGTAGCCATTTTTTAGGTTCACCCAAATCTGCATTTTTGCCTAAGTGTCAAATCACTGTAATAGACCTTGTTTGCATTTGAATATCTTGTGTCCTATTGAGTTTCATAGCCCACCACTTTGGGAATGTTTAAAATGTATATCAGAGAGCTTATGTTTCAAAGCTCAAGCTATTTCAAGTCGGTTTGATAGGTTTTTGGATCCCCCAAAGTTGGCTTTCCAGATTTGTCCTATTTCTGTGTTTTGCCCAGAAATCTGAATGGCCTTGTTTGACCAATTATAAATTTTGAGCCTGTGACCCAATTGATAAATTTCCTTTTGCCCTGTATTCTAGTGGTCAAATACTTCTTGTGTTTCAATTTTCAGGCCATGATGATTTTGTTTGCCCAGTTTGCCAATCTGATTCTGTTTGTAGTTTCTAACATTTTAATGAGGATCAGTTACACAGTTTAGTCGGAGGCCCTGTTCGGATGACTGCATTAAGTGCCCTATGATTGATCAAGATGTGTCGGTTGTTGCATCATGTTGTAGGAATAAGAAAGAATGTTCATGCCAATTTTCAGCTCCCCATGTGCCCGTTTGACATGTTTGCCAGAACCATTCTGTTTGCAGATTGCTAAGTTTCTTCACCAGTGCATAGTTTAATTTTCTGATTGGCTCACTTTGGGATCTTTCCATTTGCACCCGGATCGAGGTCAAGCATAATTGAAAGATGTTCTGTAATGTACACATGAAGATGATTCTCCATGATAAGTTTCAGATTTTGACGAATCCGTTTGATCACTTTGCTCGATTAATTCCAAATGCAATTTCTACGAATCTGATTGTTTTCAGTTCAGGATGTTCCAAGTGGCTGACTTTGAAGATTAATAATTGTAGCCGGTTTATCTTTATGGAATTCCGATTGTAGCCTTGTTTTCTATGCATAACAAAGATCATATGTCCAGGGTTTCAAACCGTGAAAGTTTCATTTGATCATATTGCCAGATCGAATAAAAGGGTGTTCAACAATGATAAAAAGTGCGGATAGCATAATTGTGCAAAGTAACCATTTTCATAAATTCATAGCTTTTTTCCAGATGCTCAGCTCCAGTTGATAATTATTTTGTTGCGATCTTTGTTGATGGCTCTTCTACTAGATTCAGTAGTTTGTCTTCGACTCATCATTTGATATTTTTCATCCATCTTTTTCTAGGGCGATCGATAGCGATTTTAGTTTGTGATTTACTAGCAGTTTTGAATGGGTGTTTTGACTTTTAAAATATTCTACCTCATTTATTGTTTGACAAATCCCTTTAGCAGGATCATTGTCTATGGTACAAAGTTCGTGTCCGCCAAGTTTCAGCATTCAGTGTTATGTTTTGATCAATGTTTTAATGGCGTGACTGAGGGTGTTTTGTTAAGATTTGGCAACTGGTGAAGTATTGAAAATTGAAGTTTTTAAAGATGCCCGGTTTTCCAGATTGGATCCAGTTGTTGTCGCCTGTCATTCTGGATCATTTTTAGGGCCGATTGTTTGAGTTCAAAATTTTTTTAGGCCAAACCCGCTTGGGGTCCATCCTGCCTCATCTTTCTAAAAGTACGCTGCTAGGCCTGGTATTTTTATCAAAATAATATAGTATCTTTGGGTGCTCGCTACTCCTGTTCAGTTGATTCTCCTTCGAGTTTGTTGCACTAGAGATATTGATTATACAGATCCATTTGATAAATTTTAATTACAACCGTTGCTTTAGTAAATAATACTCATAAATGGGGTTGCTATAAGTTGTATGGCATAAACAAACAGAGGCCAGATTCTTCTTGTTGGGTGCACTGGTGAAAAACTCACCATTTATCCTTGGTGCTACATGCTTTCCATTACACAAACATATGGTCTGGACTGTAGATTTGTTTATAGGCAGAGGACTCACAAAATTTATTAAAAGTTGCGGGTTGATTGAGGAGTGTGTGTTTGTCTCACACACAATGCTTTCTCCATTCTCATGAGCAAGGTACATGGAGGACGAGGGTTGAGTGATTGAAAAATAGATAGCTTTAGCTATGGTATAGATGTGTTTGATTATCAAATGTCTTGGAGCTTGTGCCTTCGCTAGTGTTCGCAAAGCAGCATGAATTCTTCTTACTCTTGAATGAGAGGAATCATCATCGGTTTTTTTTTGAGAGGAAGGCTCTGCTACATCGTATGAATAGGTGGTGAGTGTAGCATCTTTCTTGGTCAGAGTTTCATCACGAAAGCATATAGTCTTCCCTTTCACTAGTCCTCTTGGCGGTGGACGACCTAGTTGTGTGAAGTGAAGGAACATGAAGGTAGCATTGAAGAAGTTTACAGGGAGGGAAGATGGGTCTCAACTCACGTGCCCCCACTTATATGTAAGTTGCAGATTATAGAGGGGATGCGCATCCAGGTAAGCCCCTTGCATACCATTTTTTGTGAGGAGCTAGTGCGCATAAGATTTTGAGGAGTGATATACCATGTGCTCATCCAAATGCACTTGTTGTGTATGCGCCAGAGGCATACATGAGCCTTCTTGTAGACTTGCGTGGGTTTCCATGTAACCTTTGTAAGCCTCCATTAACACATTTTGAAGTTTTGCAGGCCTCTTTAAGGACTTTCAGGCACTATACAGAGAGAGGTGCTTTAAGCACCAACATAATATTCAAATAAGGAAGAGGCTACATGTGTCTTTGGGGACTGCCCACGTTCCAAGTTGGGAGCCAAGTATGTGGCAGCTAAACAAAGGAGTTTGTATATAAGACTACATTTTTGTAAAAAGGATATATCCCACATGCACCAATTTGATGCAATTGCAAATGTTTAAAAAGAACAAGATGCCGGTATGATGTGAAGAAGAAAGGAGAAGGCTCTGCGTACATGTCATCTAGATTTGGTGGGCCTTGGTGCCTGCCAGCTGTGTGTGCATGAGGATATTTTTGAACCAAAATTTAAACACTTTGAAAATGATTGTCCCACATTGACCGCAAAATAAAGAATTTGGATGTTTATAATGAAGGCCACACACATTCATGTTGTCTAAAAAGAAGACGCCCGATTGGAATGCCCTCTCATGCACGTGGAAACCAAGGAGACAGTTGGATGGTGACTTGGTAGTTTACAGCCCCACATGACAGGTAAGAGATTTTTGACAGTGTGTAGAGCTGACTTCATCAGAATGTGTGCCACATCAACGGTCACCACTAAAGCGCAGGTTTGAAGGTGCTCAAAAGATAGCCTCCATGAATTAACGATAGCATGACACATGGTGCCCCAATGATGTGGCAAAATGGTATAGTCAAATACCTAATGGATCAATGAACCAGTAAGGGTGTGACACTTAGCAAAGGATGGTGACAGGGCGATGACAAGGTAGAGGAAACACAGTTGGTTGACCACCTTGGGATGCATGCCGATCTGAAGGTCATTGTAAAAGTGCGAGTTTGAAGTTGCTTGTTGGTTAACCATTGTGGAAGAATGACATGTTGACATGTGTCCCGAGGTGAGGTTCCATATTGGCACCCAGTTAGTGGTACATGCCAATCAGAGAGCACCATGTGGCAGAGGATGTGTTGACAGGTGTGACATGGCAGATGAGATGGATCCTCGAACCAATAGGATGGTGCCACGTGGCATATAGGGCCCACTTACAAATTCAAATGTGCAGAAAATATTAAATTCAAATTTGTATAGTCAGACTATATGAAGAAATTCAAAAATTTAAATAATGCAGTTGCTCACGGAAAATAATGTTTGAGGGCTTTAGTTTTATCCAAATATGCAAGTATTATATGTTTTCAGAATCGACACAACATGAGCTTTCCAATGGCGATGCTAAAAATCAGATTCGACAAAGTTGGTGAGAGCAGTAATGGACTGTGTAATCCGGGGTCAAATTTGGGTAAGGATGCAGATATTTTGTAAGAGATGTTTTAGAATGAAATGATATCAGATTTGTTTGAAATATTTTTGGTTAGTCATAGGGTTGACTGTGTTGCCCTAAAAATGCCCTAAATGGTCTGAAGCTTGTTGCAATCCTATATATGGATTTCCAAGACCATTTACAGAGGCTGCTAGTTTTTTGGTTCACAAGGTCATATCTTGAACCTTCAGTCAAGGAGTAGGACATAGTCCAGTTTGTATCAAAACATAGTAGAACATTGTAGATCATTTGCATATTGTGTCAAGAGGCTCTAAATCTTCAAGCAAGGTGTATACAGAGGCTTAGATCCTCATTCTTAATTCAAGTTTTCAGTTCCATTTCTCTCTAATATGTGTCAAGTTTTATGGGTTCTGAATGTTCTGATTATTTGTATGGAGTTTATCTATGGATGTGTTATTTATCTTCAGTTCTGGTTGAAATCAGATTAAAATATGCTTTAGATGATGCACAAGCTCATAGGGTTTGCATAGGGATTTCTGTAAGCAGTATGGTTCTGGGTATTTGTGTTTATGACTTGGATTTGTGGTGAAGTAATAGTAATCAGCCTCTGTATTTTGCAGTGTACTAGATAATTTTCCCAATGGATAAGGCACTGATCTGAAGCAATTAAACTTTATCTTGATACATGTTTGGTTGGGATGTGTTGTATTCTACAAAAGTTTAATCAAATCCTTTCAATCTTTTCAGTTTTATGTTTGTGGGTATCAGTTATTTCACCCCAGTGATGGAGAGTCAATGAATAATAGATTGTTATTTAGTACTTTCTCACTGTTATCTATTGTAAGATCCAGTATTGAGTAAGGAATAGAGTTGTATCTATTGGATCAGGTGTACCCACCTTGGTTTTGCAGAGCCAGAAGTGAAGAGGGTAGTCTTGTCCCTATAGTTGGTCTAGTTACCTATAGATTTCTCACATTTGGAACTAACCCCTCCTTAATATCAGTCATAGGTATATTGGTGTCTCATGGAGTGTAAAATCCTATCCAGGAACCAACAAAATGGTGACTCTGTTGGGGAATAGAGATACAAGGTCATGCTAAATCCAGTTTAGATCTCTGGTATTATAAATTTGTGTGAAATAGTGCAGGTTCCATGTTGAGCTGGACTCTTGGCCTGCCTATTTCAGTCAGTGGATATCTCTAGTGATATAAAGCAGTTATAAATAACACAGGTACGAGTAGAGCTTGACTCCTGGCCAGCTTATTTACTTATCCAGTGGTTTTCGTTGAAGTGTTTAAGAGTCAGTTTTAAAGTTTGAATCATCTCACCAAGTTGTGAGTGACGACTCTGAGATCCTCGGTTTGATCAGTGCAAAGTTTAGAATAAAGATATGATGTATTCAGATCTGATAAACAAGTATTTGAAATTCTGGTGAAGTTTGTGTTGGCTGGAAGAAGTATAGAGAAACAGAGATGAAATGTCTTTTCCTCTTCAAGGGGGTGGCGATTCTACGAAAAGAACCCGATGGAGCTATGAAGTGAGCTCTGAAATTTGCTGTTGTTTCCAGCCAAAGAGATAATTGCAGCATCATAGAGCTTACTAGGTATTTCTCCTTGAATAATTTATATTTGTGTAATCCTTATTAGGTGAAAAAGTCACCACATATAAAAGGATTTTAGAATTGCGGGTCTGCATATTTCTCCGAACTTGTTTTAAAAAAAAATCTGAGTTGTATCTTGTTGGAGAAATATGTATGTGTAAGAAGTTTTATGGTTGCATAAGTTGTTTGTGATGAAAATCTAAAAATCTCGTTAAGAGGAAGTACAACCTATAATGGATTCAATTAGAGGTCTTTCTATACAAAGGTATGCGCCATTGTGTTTTGATGGTATACATGGTTTCCCGAATGAGATTCCTACTAGGATCAGGAAGAATTTACAAGAGTTTAAGGGGAAGCAATTAGATTCAGCATGTGACCATCTGCAAGAGTTCGCTGATCTGATGGGAGACTTCAAGATTTGTCATAAGATGTCATCATGAAGTTGTTGGTTCAGACTTTGAAGGATGATGTCAGGGTCTGGTTTTATTCACTGCCAATGAATTCTATTTCTTCATGGGAGGATTTCAATTCAGCTTTCATGGAATAGTTTGCTGAAAGAATTGATGTGAGCATTCTACTGAACAAATTGATGGAGATTCAAATAGAAGAAGATGAGTTAGTCCCACTATTCAACATCATATTTGCCAAGGTATTGCATGATATTTCGAAAGACTACAGACCCAACAACCATGTTTGTTTAGTCATTTATTTGGGTGCTTTTGGTAAAAAGATGAGCTTCTTGTTAAGGAATAAAGAGCCAAATGATTTACATCAGGCTTTTATGACAGTGATGGACATTGAAAATAATTTGAGATATAAAATTGCCAAAGGGTTTTTATCCACTGGATTCTGTTGTCATAATGTTCCAATCAAAGAAAATGGGTGTAAATCAACAAATAGAACTCAATGTCAAAAGATTTTCATATCTACCGATCTTATTGATCATGTTCCAAGTTATGCTTTTGAACAAAATGTGAATAAAGAGAATTCACAGAAAACAATGAATGTCCCTAATACAGAGGATAATATGGTTAGTGAAGAATCATAATATTTTCTTGATACAGAGATAAATATATACAAGGGGTATATACCGAGTAGATTTCAAACTAGTTCTTCTAGTTGTGGGATTGCAAAGACTTATTGTTTGCAATCAAGTACTGAAAATGAAGAGGGGGTAGATCTTTCATCAGATGATGATAAAGCCCCAAGTGATGAAAGTCTATCAGATTTCAATGATGCTGAAAGCGAAGAAGATTCAACAAGTCAGAGTGATCCTGATCTTCTTGAAGACAAGGCAATGGTTTATGGACAACCTTATGAAGAAAATGAAGAGTTATTATGTGCTGAAAATGATTGTGGAAAGGCTGATATGAATGGAGCAATATTGAATTCTTGTGTTTCAGATAACAGTGGTGATGAAACTGATTTTTCAGTTTGTATGTTTTTAGCTTTTGATTTACCATGTGAAGTTATTGATCCGATAATGGATGAAGGCTTCTATGAGCCCGAATATGAAACCATGGTAGCTCAATTTTCCCTTGAACCAAAAATGGAAGTCAGCCGGTTTGATGAAGATATTGAGGAGTTTGATATTGTTAATAATATGGAATCAGTATCTTATCAGGAAAATGTTAACAATGTTGACAATCTGCCCTACAACAATGAATTATGTGAAGGTCACATATACCCAAGGGAAGACATGTGCGAAAGGCTGCCTACTGATTTATTTGAACCACAATTTGAAACATTTGATGAAAAGTTGAATGAGGTTTCAAAACTTATACCAGATTGTTTGCTTCAGTCAGAGGAATGTTCTTTTATCCAAGTTTTGGATGTAAAGAGTGTTGATGTCCTACTTTTAGAAGGAGTTGAAACAAGACAACAAAGTCATATCAATTACCAATTAGAAAACAAATCTTTTATTTTTCCAATTCAGCATGATGATGTCTCCTGGAATGATTTTAATTTAGAGCCACCAGTTGCACTTCAAAATGATCTTCTTGAGCACTTGTGTGATATGCGCACGGTTGAACTTCAAAGCTTTCCTTTTGATGTTCAAACATGCAATGAAGGTGCTGATTTCTTTCCATATACAGAGCTGAAAAGTCAGGACAACATGTTTAATGGTTCCAAATTTTACATTGGAAGTGATGTTTTGTTGGATACAGGAGCATACTCTTCTAGTGATAAAAAATTAGATTATCAAGATATGACAAAGGGGTTTTCTTGTGAGGAACCTTGTGCAAATAAACATGATGATGTTGTTTCCTTTTGTACCGATGGTGCTGATTATGATGCTGATAGTGAATTCAGTGAATATGAGGATGTTGAAGAAGAGTCTACGGTGAACAATGTTCCTATTAAGTTTTTAGACCTCTCCTTTTATCAGCACAAGAGAACAACTTTATTATCCTAGTATAAGAGATATTTGTGCAAACAACAAAAAGATAATTATGATGCAGATGGAAGTTCCTGAAGTGATGGCTTTGCATTAGATGATGTGATCTAAGATTTTTTTGCCCCTGTCCCAAACACGGAAGAAATTTGCAGCATTAAACAAGAAACCAAAGAGAATGAAATTGAAATCCAGTGCACACTAAGCAGTGAGGAAATCTCAGGCCTCTTAGAAGCTGATTTTCAGAGGTATGCTCTTATATTTAACTCTACACTTTCATGGCTAAAGGATGTGTGTCTTAACAATGATGATATTGGTGAGGGTGTGAAGTATGATGCAGATAATGTCGGTCATGTTCCTATTACTAGGTTGGATACTTTGCAAGAGAATGATGGATATGAGTGCGAAGAATATAAGAGTGTCATGTATGATGAGTACAAGGATTCATATGCTGGTATAGATTCAGATTTTGATGAGTTTAGTGTCAGAGATTATTGTGTAAATCAGAATATTCAGGAAAGTGATAAATCTGAATGTGATCTCTCAGCCCTACAAGTTTTAGAAGAAACATTGTTTGATCCAGATTTATGTGTGCAAAACATTAATGGAAGTTGTGAAAAGGATGTTAGTTTTCTTAAGGAGACATTTCTCCTTAGCTTGCAAACCAATCTTGTAACTGATTGGGTTCCTTCTTCACAAAATGATGAACAAAGTTCTTGCTCAGTTTCTTTTCTTTCTTTTGATGAGTATGACAACAATTGTGACAACGTTGAGGACAACAAGTTTATGAATAAAAATGATGGTATTGATCAGCTGTCCTTATGTCACAATGTTTATAAAAAGGGATTGCACTTGGTTCACAATTCATATTGTGAATGCATACTTGAGGAGCCAAGTTACTCAGTGGTTGAATCATCTCACAAAGATGAGTTTGGGGATTCAATTCATTTTCAGTTGGGTGAGTTTTTAGTGATGCATGATGGTCATTATAGCTCATCTTTTGATGCATTACTAGATAGACTTTATATTTTCATACAACATCAAGATGAAATGAAAGGTCTTCCATATTTTCTAGATAGAATTATCTTTCAGGTCAAATTCATTCATATATGTTGGTAGCATGTTTGTCATGATATTTTTAGATGGCTTGTCTCATATATGGATCAGAATCATAGTTATGACAGAGGTAAGAAATGGTTCCAGTTTTGAGGCTTTGAGCCTTTGCAAGTAATGTATATTTTGTATAGTTGCTTTCTTTCAGTTGTGTGGTATGTTTCTGTCAGCAAGGTTCCCAATTTTTGAGAGAGAGGAAGAAGTCAATTTTTATTTTTGAGTGGTCTGCTGTACAAAAGATTCATGAATTCTCTGCGTGCCCACAAGGGGCACACGTCCCCAACTAGAGCCACTGTTCGTACTCTAAAATCTGGATTGATTTTAGAGTCAAGTTTCAGAGAATTTTCTTAAGCCAAAGTTTGTGCGCTTCAAAGAATAGTTTAAAGACCTGAGTTCAAGAGCATATAGAAATGGGCCTGATGAATTTCATGTGATACAGCTTGGGGAACGGGTTCAACACCTTTCATTTGACATATGCAGTGGGTTCCAGATCCTAAATTTTAAATCTGAAATGTTTAGGGAGTAGCCATTTTTTAGGTTCACCCAAATCTGCATTTTTGCCTGTGTCAAATCACTGTAACAGACCCTGTTTGCATTTGAATATCTTGTGTCTTATTGAGTTTCATAGCCCACCACTTTGGGAATGTTTAAAATGTATATTAGAGAGCTTATGTTTCAAAGCTCAAGCTATTTCAAGTCCGTTTGATAGGTTTTTGGATCCCCCAAAGTTGGCTTTCCAGATTTGTCCTATTTCTGTGTTTTGCCGAGAAATCTGAATGGCCTTGTTTGCCCAATTATAACTTTTGACCCTGTGACCCAATTGATAAATTTCCTTTTTCCCTGTATTCCAGTGGTCAAATACTTCTTGCGTTTCAATTTTCAGGCCATGATGATTCTGTTTGTCCAGTTTGCCAATCTGATTCCGTTTGTAGTTTCTAACATTTTAATGAGGATTAGTTGCACAGTTTAGTCAGAGGCCCTGTTCGGATGACTTCATTAAGTGCCCTATGATTGATCAAGATGTGTTGGTTATTGCAACATGTTTTAGGCATAAGAAATAATGTTCATGTCAATTTTCAGCTCCCCATGTGCCTATTTGACATGTTTGCTAGAACCATTCTGTTTGCAGATTGCTAAGTTTCTTCACCAGTGCATAGTTTAATTTTTTGATTGGCTCACTTTGGGATCTTGCCATTTGCACCTGGATCGAGGTCAAGCATAATTGAAAGATGTTCCGTAATGTAGACATGAAGGTGATTCTCCATGATAAGTTTCACATTTTGACGAATCCGTTTGATCACTTTGCTCGATCAATTCCAAATGCAATTTTTACGAATCTGATTGTTTTCAGTTCAGGATGTTCCAAGTGGCTGACTTTGAAGATTAATAATTGTAGCTGGTTTATCTTTATGGAATTATGATTGTATCCTTGTTTTATATGCATAACAAAGATCATATGTCCAGGGTTTCAGACCGTGAAAGTTTCATTTGATCAGATTGCCAGATCGAATAAAAGGGTGTTTAACAATGATAAAAAGTGCGGATAGCATAACTGTGCAAAGTAACCATTTTCATAAATTCATAGCTTTTTTCCAGATGCTCATCTCCAGTTGAGAATTATTTTGTTGTGATCTTTGTTGATGGATCTTCTACCAGATTCAGTAGTTTGTCTTCGACTTGTCGTTTGATATTTTTCATCCATCTTTTTCCAGGGCGGTCGATAGTGATTTCAATTTGTGATTTACTGGCAATTCTGAATGAGTGTTTTGACTTTTAAAATCTTCTGCCTCATTTATTGTTTGACAAATCCCTTTGGCAGGATCATTGTTTATGGTACAAAGTTTGTGTCTGCCAAGTTTCAGCGTTCAATGTTATGTTTTGATCAATGTTTTAATGGCATGACTGAGGGTGTTTTGTTAAGATTTGGTGACTGGCGAAGTATTGAAAATTGAAGTTTTTAAAGATGCCCGGTTGTCCGGATTGGATCCAGTTGTTGTCGCCAGTCGTTCTAGATCATTTTTAGGGCCGGTTGTTTGAGTTCGAAATTTTTTTAGGCCAGACTCGCTTGGGGTCCAGCTTGCTTCATCTTTCTAAAAGAAGTACATTGCTAGGCCTGGTATTTTTATCAAAATAATATAGTATCTTTGGGTGCTCGCTACTCCTGTTCAGTTGATTCTCCTTCGAGTTTGTTGCACTAGAGATATTGATTATACAGATCCATTTGAAAAATTTTCATTATAACCGTTGCTTAAGTAAATAATACTCATAAATGGGGTTGCTATAAGTTGTATGGCATAAACAAACAGAGGCCAGATTCTTCTTGTTGGGTGCACTGGTGAAAAACTCACCATTTATCCCTGGTGCTGCATGCTTTCCATTTTTCGGGGCTACACAAACATATGGTTTGGACTGTAGATTTGTTTACAGGTAGAGGACTCACAAAATTTATTAAAAGTTACGGGTTGATTGAGAAGTGTGTGTTTGTCTCACACACAATGCTTTCTCCATTCTCATGAGCAAGGTATGTGGAGGACGAGGGTTGAGTGATTGAAAAATAGATAGCTTTAGTTGTGGTATAGATGTGTTTGATTATCAAATGTCTTGGAGCTTGTGCCTTTGCTAGTGTTCGCAAAGCAGCAGGAATGCTTCTTACTCTTGAATGAGAGGAATCATCATCAATTTTTTTTGAGAGGAAGGCTCTGCTGTGTCATATGAACAAGTGGTGAGTGTAGCATCTTTCTTGGTCGGAGTTACATCACGGAAGCACATAGTCTTCCCTTTTACTAGTCCTCTTGGCGGTGGACGGCCTGGTCGTGTGAAGTGAAGGAACATGAAGGTAGCATCGAAGAAGTTTGCAGGGAGGGAAGATGGGTGTCAACTCACGTGCCCCCACTTATATGTAAGTTACAGATTATAGAGGGGATGCACATCCAGGAAAGCCCCTTGCATACCATTTTTTTTGAGGAGCTGGTGCACATAAGATTTTGAGGAGTGATATACCATGTGCTCATCCAAATGCACTTGTTGTGTATGCATGAGAGGCATACGTGAGCCTTCTTGCAGACTTGCGTGGGTTTCCATGTAACCTTTGTAAGCCTCCATTAACACATTTTGAAGTTTTGCAGGCCTCTTTAAGGACTTTCACGCACTATACAGAGAGAGGTGCTTTAAGTACCAACATAATATTCAAATAAGGAAGAGGCTACATGTGCCTTTGGGGACTGCCTACGTTCCAAGTTGGGAGCCAGGTACGGGGTGGCTAAATAGAGGAGTTTGTATATAAGACTGCATTCTTGTAAAAAGGATATATCCCACATGCACCGGTTTGATGCAATTGCAAATGTTTAAAAAGAACAAGATGCCGGTATGATGTGAAGAAGAAAGGAGAAGGCTCTACGTACATGCCATCCGGATTTGGTGGGCCTTGGTGCCTGCCAGCTGTGTGTGCATGAGGATGTTTTTGAACCAAAATTTAAACACTTTGAAAATGATTGTCCCACATTGACCACAAAATAAAGAATTTGGATGTTTATAATGAAGGCCACACACATTCATGTTGTCTTAAAAAGAAGACGCCCGATTGGAATGCTCTCTCATGTGTGTGGAAACCAAGGAGATAGCTTGATGATGACTTGGCAGTTTGTGGCCCCACATGATAGGTAAGAGATTTTTTATAGTGTGCAAAGATGACTTCATCGGGATGCATGCCACATCAACGGTCGTCTCTAAAGTGCGAGTTTGAAGGTTCTTAGAAGATAGCCTCCGCAAATTAATGATAGCATGACACGTGGCACCCCAATGATGTGGCAAAATGGTACAGTCAAATACTCGGTGGATCAATGAACCACTAAGGGCGTGACACTTGGCAAAGGATGGTGATAGGGTGATGATGAGGCAGAGGATGCACAGTTGGTCAGTTGCCTTGGGATGCATGTTGATCTGACGGTCATCATAAAAGTGTGAGTTTGAAGTTTCTTGTTGGTTAACCATTGCAAAAGAACAACATGCTGACACATGTCTTGAGGTGAGGTTCCATAATGACACCCAGTTAGCGGTACAGGCCAATTAGAGAGCGCCATGTGGCAGAGGATGTTTTGAGAAGTGTGACATGGCAGATGAGATGGATCCTCAAACCAATAGGATGGTGCCACATGGGACATAGAGCCCACTTACAAATTCAAATGTGCAGAAAATATTAAATTCAAATTTGTATAGTCAGACTATATGAAGAAATTCAAAAATTTAAATAATGCAACTGCTCACGAAAAATAATGTTTTAGGGCTTTATTTTTATCCAAATATGCAAGTATTATATGTTTTTGGAATCGGTGTGAAATGAACTTTCCATTGGTAGTGCTAAAAATCAGATTCGACAAAGTTGGTGAGAGCAGTAATGGACTGTGTAATCCAAGGTCAAATTTGGGTAAGGATGCAAATATTTTGTAAGAGATATGTTCTGGAATGAAATGATATAAGATTTATTTGAAATATTTTTGGTTAGTCATAGGGTTGACTGTGTTGCCCTGAAAATGTCCTAAATGGTCCTAAGCTTGTTGCAATCCTATATATGGATTTCCAAGACCATTTACAGAAGTTGCTGGTTTTCTGGTTCACAAGGTCATATCCTAAACCTTTAGTTAAGGAGTAGGACATATTTAGTCCATTTTGTATCAAAATAGAGTAGAAAGTTGCAGATCATTTGCATATTGTGTCAAGAGGCTCTAAATCTTCAAGCAAGGTGTATACAGAGGCTTAGGTCCTCATTCTTAATTCAAGTTTTCAGTTCCATTTCTCTCCAATCTGTGTCAAGTTTTATGGGTTTTGAATGTTCTGATTCTTTGTATGGAGTTTATCTATGCATGTGTTATTTATCTTTTCTGGTTGAAATCATATTAAAATATGCTTTAGATGATGCACAAGTTCATAGGGTTTGCACAGGGATTTTGTAAGCAGTATGGTTCTGGGTATTTGTGTTTATGACTTGGATCTGTGGTGAAGTAATAGTAATCAATCTCTGTATTCTGCAATGTACTAGATAATTTTCCCAATGGATAAGGCACTGATCTGAAGCAAGTAAACTTTATCTTGATACATGTTTGGTTGGGATGTGTTGTGTTCTGTAAAAGTTTAATCAAATCCTTTCAATCTTTTTAGTTTTATGTTTGTGGGTATCAGTTATTTCACCCCAGTGATGGAGAGTCAATGAATAATAGGTTGTTATTTAGTACTTTCTCACTGTTATTTGTTGTAAGATCCAGTATTGAGTAAGGAATAGAGTTGTATCTATTGGATCAGGTGTACCCATCTTGGTTTTGCAAAGCCAGAAGTGAAGAGGGCAGTCTTGTCCCTATAGTTGGTCCAGTTACCTATAGATTTCTCACATTTGGAACTAACCCCTCCTTAATATCAGTCATAGGTATATTGGTGTCTCATGGAGTGTAAAATCCTATCCAGGAATGAACAGGTTGTATTTCAATAGTATTTTTGCTGAATAATACATGGTGATGGATGCTTTTGGAGGTTGGGTTTTTTCTCTCATGACGGTTTCCTAGGATATATCTTGTCTCATATGTTTGTGGGTATGTTTTCTATTCTCTTGTATGTGGATTCTAAGTGTTTATTTGCATTAGGTCTATTATGGGTTATGTGGAAATTGTCATATGGTTGTATGAAATTTTCCTAATACTGCTGGGGGTCAACCTAAGCTCCATACAACCATAAGATAAGGTAGAGCTCACTGAAGAAGCACACAAAGTCATGTCTTCAAACTACGTGAAGAAGACGAGGAAGTTAGACAAGTAGGAGGAGGATCTGAGCAAAATGAAAGAAATAAATGATCACTTCATGGCCATAGAGAAGTCCTAGGAGACTGAACTCAAGGCGCTCAAATCCGAAGTGCAACAAGAGTAGACCAATAGGGATGCACTTTAGATCCAACTGCAAGATGCAACATCCCAACTATAGGAGAAAAAAGATAAGAGTGAAGATTTGAAAATTATCACTGAGAAGGAGTCAAAGCTAGCACAACTATAGGATAGCATGCAATACACCACACATCTCTGAGATCAAGTCAATATAATTACCATAGAGAAGGAACGCATGGATATAGAACCGAGAAACATGCATGAACTTATAACGCAGGAGCAGGCTAACAAGGCTTCCTAATTGAAGAACATTAATGAAAGGGTCGTGAAGGTGGACACATGTAAGCTTGAATTGCATGCTACACTAAAGAAGGAACAAGACAACCTAGCTCAGAGCTTAACAAAGGTCACTAATCAGAGCACTGAATTAGAGAACCCGCAATCTCAGTTGGCCAATTTAGCATAGAAAGAAAAGGATTTGATAAATAGGATTATAGAAGTTGAAGCCATGAATAATATTCTCTCATAGGATGATCTAGTCCCTCCACTTCTCGCTGACATGTTCCCCATGTTCAATCATATGCTTGTTACTAAGTGAGATATAATAAAGAACATTTTTTTGATTAGGCCTTCCTTCCAATTCTTGAAGGAGGAATATGCTTTGCATGTTGTGGTCAAGACCATAATCAACCAATTTTTTAGAGTTCATATCACCCAAATTCCTGAATGCTCAACATTTTACAAGCTAGATATACACGGTAGCGAACCAAGTCCTCGTTGAGGCCGGATTCATAGATCGGTCCTCCACCATTTTCATTTTGAACATGATAATCAGTTGCCATAAGACAACCTTGCGGATGCAAGCCACACTCTTAGATTTGGAGGTTGTGATGATAAGGATGAGGGAGAGATTTACAAATTTGGAGAAGCATGGGTTTCTCTCTTCCTTCATTTTGATGATTTAGTTTTGGAGCTAGAGGAGCTCATAACAATAATAGACCATCAATTGCATAATTTTGGCCTCCAAATGCTGCACCCAAATCCTGATCTGGCATTATTTGAGAGCTTTTTCTAACGGGTGGTGCATTTGCAGGTGCTCTTCAAATCTAACTTCAGTGAACTGAATTCCATTTCCTTTCAAGAGTTGATCGACCTAGACCAAGGGTACTAGTTCTTGAAGATATGGAAAATACCATTGGAGGAAGAATGTGAACTGTTACAAGCTCCAATTGACAACTTCTTAGGCACCTATGTGTAAAGGTATACATCTTTGGGGAAGCCAGAGGTTTAGAGTTTGATATAGAAGGCCAGATTCCCCTAGAGTCACCAATAGCCATAAACACTAATTTTTCCATCTCTGTAAAGCATCCTCTAAACTACCTGTATTATTTAATCTTTATGGTGAGTATGTGAGTAGAAACACACATCCTACTACTTGTCACATCGAAACATATCTTGGAGTGGATTGCCATTCCTTTGAGAAAGGCTCCCCACTGGAGAGCCATGTGTCCTTCATGTCGTTAGAAACATTCTTTTTCTTGCGAGCCTAGACCTTTCAAGGGCTATACACGTGTTGACCTTTCAAGTGTATGCAAGAAAAGGAAGAAAATAAAAGACAAGAGTCCCCACTCAAGCACGACATGGCCTTTTTTTTGTTAATCATAGTTCCTTTCACTAGTGAGCCCAGTTCTTCACAGAGTTGTATACGTGGCCTTCTTGCGGTCATCTTAAAAAGACCGGCTCCCTTCCTTCCCAGCTCTCAATGCCATTGTGCCATGTGTCTCATTTCATTCCTCAATCGAATTCTATTGCAAGTTTCTCAACTTTCTGCCACGTGCTTGTCAAAGTTATAGCCGAATGTCTACGCTCATCTAGACACCTGCAATTCTGAAACCTCCTTAGTAAACTATGATTGTTCATCAAGAGCATTCATAATCCAGAGTTGTTTCTGTTACCCAAATGCCTTTATAGTGAGCTTATTTCTCTAGAGGATCATATTGTGTGAGCCGCCTATCTCTCAAGGTTGGCGTAGAAAGTGACCTCTCAGTTTTTCAAGTGTGTGGTGCCGCATCACTTCAACATTCATTTTATTTATTCAAATTTTGAGGTTCTTCCTACCCATTTCTATATAATATTCATTTGTAATGAAATTTAGGGGATTCCAATGAGGAATTTTTTTGACTCCTCATTCTTATAGAAGCAACCCTCTTTTGCATTAAATTGTATATGTTTTCCGAATCATTAATCAATCATGCATTCTACCCTTTGGTATATTTGGTGGTTCATTGTTCATTTTCATATTTATGCGTTGTTTAGAACTTTATTGTAGCATCTGTATGACATATTTGAAGTAGATTATTCTTTTAAAGCTTCTCTATTTCATATACATTATCATGTTCTCTTCTTTGTGTTTGTGAGTTAGGCTTTGACTAGGTGTGTTTATGTTCTAATTTTGGTTGGTTTCATAAGTTGCCTTGAGATTCCCTGTTGGGAATAGTATGTTCATTTAGTTTTTTAAAGTGTTCTAAAATCTTTGCAATATTGCCTTTTTCAATTTCATCATTTTCTAACTCTTTCCCTCAAAACACAATATGAATATCAAGCTTCTAAAATCCCAGAGGTTTCTAAGTTAAAAGCATTAGTGTTCCACATTCACTGAAGCTTCCCATAGGCCGTTACAACTAAGAGAAATTTTAGGTGTCAATAGAAAAACTCACATTCAAAAGATTACATGAGATGGATGTATATGGAAAACCCATACAAAAGAAGACCCACCCTTAAAAGACATTCATAGTTGTGTTATTAAAGATTAGATATTTAATACAAGACTTTTTTATTTATAAAGTATTAATCTACAACACACTTCTTTTGTAATCACTCTTAAGGTCTCACATCAACAATGTTCAATCCAATGCTAACCTTTTAGTCAATACAACTTGTTACAAGTAGCAGTTGTCGTTGCACCAAAAGATCGACCTGTTAATGACCAATACAACCACTAGACTTATAGAAGACATAGGAGGCGGTTAAGCCATGTCACGGACCCTGTGAGGGATGCTGGCCCACTACCAACAATCCCCCTCCCAACGTCACTCACCGTGGCTTGCATGGATTCAAACCTATGACCAAGCTCTGATACCACTTGTTACAAGTAGCAATTGTCGTTGCACCAAAAGATCGACCTGTTAATGCCCGATACAACCACTAGACTTATAGAAGACACATGAGGTGGTTAAGCCATGTCGCGAACCCTGTGAGGGATGCTGAACCACTGCCAACACAACAATCCAATCTTAGTGATTTCACATGAGATGATGCAATTCAATGTATATGATAATTCTAACCATTTAATTATCCAAGAAACATGCAGAACAATAAGTGTTTTGAAACTATATTTTTACCATAGTATAACATTAACATATCACACATAGCCATGTTAGCATGAATGTTTATGAATTTTGTTAGCTAGGAAGATTGGATGTTGATTAGAGATGATTGAGTTCTTATATGTTACATTCATGACCGAGTTTGTCATTGATGTCAAAATATATGCTCTCTGGATAGAGTTAACAGAGTTATAGACACATAATTGTTTCATGAGGTTTTAAGCTGATGAATTGAGTTTGCGAAGATATATTTCAATTTAGGAATGTGTTATGATGATGTAGTTGTGAGCGCAGAAAAAGTTATGCAGATATGTTTGAGTTATGCGAAGTTTACTGAAGACTGTTCTCAGTGAGAGTTACTAGGAACCGGTGATAGTTATTTGAGATTTATTGTTTCAGAAAAGTTGAAGCTAGTTCAGTGAGGTTGATATGTTGTCAATGACATATTCAGGATTCTTGGATAAACATGACAAAATCTACTTTTCATTCCGTGAAGACTTGTGGATGATGTGAAGCATGTTACTTCTTTGTGAGATGACTACAAATTAATAATTCTATGGAAGTGTTTAGATGTAATGTAATAAAAATGATCAGTTCTTATTAAGGTCCTATACTATCAATTGTAAATTGAGAAAGCCTTTTGGCTGACTCAATAATCATTAGGACTTGATATAAAGAAAGGTACCATGAGGGTATCAAGGGATATCATGCGGTCATGAAATTTTATGCGAGCTTTGAATGTGAAATCTTTATGATTAGAGAAGAAGATGATTTTGTTGGATTGTTGAGGACTTCAAAGGAAATGTACAGGCAAAGAGAGTTGCTATTTTATTCAGTTCACCCTTGGATGTGTTAATATTATTTAGTTAAGAGAGTATTGAAGCAATGTTGATAGTGGGTTCAGTTGTCTTCATTGTATTTCTCAATCAACTCCTCACAGGATTGGGATCTTTTAGCAGGGATCGAAAGTCTAATAATAGGGACTCATATGTACTGATTTCATTGTAAAAAAATTCTAACAAGGTCTATCCTTTCACAAAGAAATTTTATATTAGTACATCATCTTGTTGGCATCATTCCCACTAGGGTTTTCCCTCTGATCAAGGGTTTCCCTAGTTAACAAATTTGGTGTTATTGTGTATGTTTATTATCTTGTGGTTATTGCTGTTATTGATTATAAGCTAAGATTTTATAGAGTTGAATTAAAGTTAATTAAGCTCACAACTGATTCACTCCCCCTCTCAGTTATGGTGGTGGACTTTTCTTTTTAACAAGCCAAACATGATGTCTCCACATGGATAATCACCTTGTGTATGTCTAGTTCTATTATACACTATGAATGAATAATTACACAACTAACACTATTGGTGAGATCATATTTTATTGTATATTCACCACTACTAGTGTCATACATGCAATAGAACATGTACAAACATAACATCAATTTTGACTACTTGTGGTATCTTATGCCATCTTCTAGAATATTATTCTATTGCTATAACATGAACTCTAAATTTACTTTGAGTACACCTGTATTGTTTTTCATAATTCTAGAAAATGTTATTTTCCATACATTTCAAATCACATATAGTCACTACCACAACATCAGCACATTTGTGAAATTTTTAAAATATCCTCTGTGTGTGACTCATTGCCTGCCCAATGAATCCTTTTGCTCACGGCTCTGGGGTCACTGTTGGTGCTTGGCTGTCGCAAGTTGCATGTGGTGTTTTTTAGGTGGTGTTGTACCTAGGTGTAGTTCCTTCCTCTTCTAGGTCTCCTACTTTCTCATCTTTTATTGTGTTGGTGGGCGTTGGGACTATTGTAGGTTTTTTGCAGGGTGGATCTCCTTCCCTGGGCACTGTGAGGTTTCCTGCTCCCTACGGTGAGCCCTCTGTATTGGGTGTTTTTCTTGGGTTGGGGATTATTTTTGCTTGCATTGATGGTGAAGGTGTTTCTACATCTAGAGTTTCTAAGGATGGGGTTCCCCCTCTTCCCCTCCCAAAAAAATAAAAATAAATCTATTGTTGCCGATAGATGAAGTTATGTCTGTGCTTCCAAATCCATTGCCACTATTCCTTCAAAGAGGAAAGATCAACCTATCTCCCATGCCAAGGCCTCCCCTGTTATGGTATGTGGCTTGAATGTGATAGATAATGTATATTTTTACTAACGTTGGGGGTTGGACTATATATTTTCTAGCCTCTGGCCTTACCTTATGGATCTTTATTATTGGGTAACTAACTCTTGGTGATCCTTTGTTTCTAGGAACATTGAGATTTTCCCTTTTGCAAGAGGGTTCTTTATTTCTTCATTTTCTTCTTTTGAAGATTGTGATTTGGTGTTGAGAAAGTTGTGGGTTTGGGGGAATTGTTCTCTTTTTTCCAAACTTTGGACAACCTCCTTCAACCCTATTAATGATCCACTCAATATGCTCTTAGTGTGGGTTCATCTTCCAAATCTTTCACTCCATTTTTGTGATATTTTTTCTTTGAATTCATTTGAAACTCTATTAGCCATTCCTTGAAGGTGGATGGAGTTATGGCTACAATGGGACACTACTTTCACTCACATTCTAGTTGAAATGAATATCTCCATACCACTTCCATGGGATGTGGTTCTCATGATCATGGAAATGCCTTTTAATCAAGCATTAGAGTATGAGGGCCTTCCCCTTCAATGTAGGTGATGCTTCTCTACTAGGCATATGGAAAAATACTACTCTTTTGTGTCATAAAGGTGCTGCTACTTGGTGGAAGGATGAAAATGAGACTCATTTGACTATCTAAACTTTTTATTCTCTCTCTAATTCTACTTTTTATGGCTCCTCACAGGTTGATGATGAGGATGAATCTCTTACTGCAAGTTAAGGTGGTGCTCCTAATGCATATCTAGGTCAATTTTCTATTGATCTTGGTCAAGATCCTACAAAAAATATGGGTGATGCCTCTGCTACTATTGTTACGACACCCATTAGCCTTGTAGACCATTTATTGCCCATCACTTCTTCTTCTACTTAGTTACATGATTTTGTTGCCAATGTAATTCCTTTTAAGTACTTTAGTCATTATGCTGATAGCTGCTCTAACAAAGTTTCTTTCATTAGGGACCCTAATGATAACATTATCTGGATAGTTTCCCAATGATGCATGAGGAATTATTCTTTAAACTCATGATCTTCTCCACTTTTTGTGTGATTCTAGCCTTCCCACCCTTGTGGAAGGCTTGTCACCTTGGTGCTAGGTGTTCTATTTAGTTTTTCTGTTGGTATAATTTAATATTCCTAATTAAACTTTAATTAAGATTACTTAGGATAATACATTGCATAATAGTTTTGATATGAGACACCTAGGAGTTTGCACCTACATTTGTACATGGCGTAGGAGAAATCCCACTTTAGGTGGTGATAGTTTTTATCACATTCCACTTTATGTGTGAGATCCACCTTTAGTGCACATATCACATTATCATCCTCCACATGCTGCACATACTTCATTGCATAATGGAGGATGATCCACCTTTGGTGGACATGTGATTCCACTTTGTATGGGTGATAACTTATTAGCTCCTTATCATAGTCTCTTATTGCCTTTCCTATATAATAAGACCTATTATGTACATTTTTATTATATCCATTATCAATACTATCATTCTTTCATATTAATGCAATTATCTTTCCATTATCTTGTGGAATTTATCTATCTTTCATTTGATCCTGTGGGTGTTTTAGAGTCAGCTAAAACTCTACATTTCCTTTGACAACATTTGTTGTTGTTGTTTAGCCATTGTTGGATTGTTTTCTTTATAGCACCCCTTTCTCTATGTTGTGGTTTTTTAAGGGTCTCCTCCCTTGTTAGTATTCTCTAATTATAAAAAACATTACCACATTTAAGCCAACATATATGTTATACTATTACATTTGAAATGCACTTTGCATATTATGACATTCTATTCTATAAGCAGATTATTCTTATATCAACTCTTTGTAGGTGAATATTACGAAAGTCCCAACATTCTCCCACTTGATATTTAGTACAAGTGATATTGCAAGAACCCAAGAAGTTAACACCATGCTTGGTAATGGAACAAGCCCATCCCATCCCTATAACACACAAATTTGGAACAAGCCCATCCCATCACAATTTTTTTTTAGTTGAGTTTAAATTTTATTCAATTGGACCTTCCTATTCTCAACTACCTCCATCATGATACTAAAGAATGATATGATTGGTTAATTATAGGATGGTAAAAAATATTTATAACTAGAGAAATACACTATATGAATCATATTTTACCACTACATGAATCCTACAACTAATAAAATAACTTAATCTCTTTGTAATTAAATAACTTAGACAATATAAAAAACATAAAATATGATGCAAATACTTGATAAGTATATGCAACTTCAAGGGGGAAACCTCCTAATCCACTTTGAGAGGAATACCTCCAATATTCTTCATTAATAATTCAATGCTCAACATGTTAAAATAAGACACACTACCTCTTATGTATACCATCATTATGTCTAATATAACACCATGGTTGACCTAAATATGACTATATAGGTTTAAGCCTGACCCAAATAACTAAATAACAAAGCAATAGTGATAATATAACTCAATTACAAGTTAAGGTAGCCACAAGTTGACTAATCATATAACCATATGTGTACTCTAGGATTAAGTGCATAGCATGCCCCCCTTTAAAAAAAAGTATTGTCCCCAATGTTAATCATGTGAGGATTCTTCAGAATGAACTCTTCACCTTCCCATGTGGCATCTTCAACTGTTAGATTCTTCAATTGAATGAGATATTCATTTACTGTTATAGGCCTTAGCTTCTTTGTAAATGTTTGGAAAATGAACTCTGGTTCTATAATATGATTCTTCCTTCTTCTTCTTCTTCAAGATAATGTAATATTTTCAATGTAGTGATGTTATTTCCTATTATTTCCTTCAAAACATGAAAAAATAGATGTCTCTTTTTTGTTGGCTGCAATTCCAACATGTAAGCAACACTACCTATCTTTTGCATGATCTAGTATTGGATATAATATTTTGGTGACAAATTATTATTCTTTGCTTGTTGCTTCAATTATATTTTCTTATAAGACTACAATATCAAGAATACTCAATCCCCCACTTCAAAGCTTCTTTCACTACAATGTTGATCAACTTGTTGCTTCATTCAATTTTTTTTGTCATGGCCAAATTCTCCTTGAGTATTTGTGGGGTTGTAAAATCAAGTTTATGACAAGAATTGACTAGTTGAGAATCATCTAATTCCTTATCACTTTCTAATAATCATTCTTCCTCTTCTTCCTCACTCATACATTCAATATAAAATAACTTCTTTTCATTGCATTTATGTCCTCAAATGTACTTGCTATCATAGTTAAAATATACACCTTTTTACATCTTCTCCTAAATTTTTTGTGGTGTTAATCTAATGGGTTGAGATGAGAAGGTGTTGAGAACTGTTTCTCTCTTATCCCAATAAAACCTTACTTTCTAGAACTTAAATATTTATCTTGTACCCTAAGTCCTAAGATAAAAGTATCATTTGTAGAGGTAGGATTAAACATGCATAACCCATGTTGAATGTAGTCTTTGATACCTCCCAAAAATAAGTCATCCTAGTTCTCCTTTGTAATTGTATCCACTCTCGTACATAGATTTTGAAATTGTTGAATGTAATCCTTTATAGATCCCATTGTTGAAGTTTAGCTAGTTGGTTGAAGAAGTTTTCGGTCACACTATTGATATATTGTGATTGTGGTTCCTTTTTAAAAATTGACCGTGATACTAAGAGACCCTTTTTCTGTCATTGAGTACGTAGCCACAAATACCAAATAAGATGCTTTGGATCTAGATATAAGGATGCCATAGTAAAATTTTATCTACTTGGTATTTTATGCACATAAAAAAATCCTCCATTTGATTTATCCATGTTAGTGGGTCATTTCCATCAAACTTGTGCATATGCACTTTTGGTATCCAACTCCTAGATCCAAAATGAATATTACAAGTTGAATCAATGTTTTTTACCTAGATGACTCACCTTATTTGATTCATACATCCTTTCTTAATACATTCATATAAGAAGTTAACTTACTATTTATGTCGAATAAATATACCCTCATGTTTTTCATTTATCCTTGCATTTGATCTTTATCCTCCTTAAATGATGATATTTATTCCTTAATCTTGCTTAATTTATCATTAGGAATCATATTCTCACTTTTTTCCTCATCCGTATCAAGAGATTTCCTTGGTGTGGCAAAATTATTTTAGCCCCTTGCAACAATCCCTATCATGATATTAAATATTAATCTTGTAATAAAGCATACAAATGAAATATAAATTATTTAAAACTTATATGTTAAACTCTTCAATATCATTCTCAAAAACCTTGTAAAAATTAGGAATAAATTCACTAATATCTGAAAGATATGCACTTTTAAATATTTTGGGTAAAACCCATAATTATGAAATAAATCACTCAATTCTACACCAATTTCATTTAAAATTGAACTAAATATTCTTCAATATGGTCTAAAAAAACCCTTTTAAGTATCAATTTTTTTTTGATCAAATTTGAAAGATACACGATTTCCAAAATGACCTTCAAAATTGATGAAAAATCCTTGCCTTCAAGTTGCCAAGATCATGCTTTGGTACCACTTGTAATGAAATAACTTACACAATAGAATATATAATATGAAATATGCTACACATACTTGACAATTATATTCCACTTCAAGGGGGTAGCCTCCTAATCCACTTTGAGAGGGATAACTCCAATAATCTTGAATGAGAATTCAATACTCAATATGTTAAAATAAGACACACTACCTCATATATATACCCTCTTTATGTTTAATATAAAAAATGTGGTCAACCTAAATATGAATTTATAGGTTTAATCCCAACTTGAATAACTAAATAAAAATGTAATAATAATAAATGCCTCAATTAGGGATTAAGCTAGCCACTTGTCAACTACTCATAACCACATGTGTACTCATAGCACTCTTCAACCACCTTGATTCCTTGCAAGAATGTGTTGCAACCATATATTCTTCTTCAATTATTAGTAACACAACTATATTTTTCCACTTGATTATCCAATTCACTTCTCCACCAAATACAATAAAATCATAACTATTTTTTGACCATTGATTATCAAGTTATCCAACCCAATTAAAATCTATATTATCCTTATACAATCAAAATGTTTCCTACATCATTAAATACCACAATAGCTTTGAGAATGATATATTTTTGTGTACTTTCCTATGGTGCCTACAACTAAAGTTCAAACCTCGCGGGGTCACTCTCTACTATGTCACCAATTTAGAGGCCCCTAGGATCTTGTATCTTGATTTACCCATGGGATGTGGAGTGGGGCATTTTCATTCTACCTAGGGAGTACATCCCTAGCTAAAATTTGAGCATGAGATCATAATACAATGGTTGTTGCAAGCCCTTGTAATAGGGAGGTGCAATGTTCAAATCCCAAGAATTGAATGATGGTGTATGTTGGGCACATGAGTCAGAAGGAATCATTTTTCAACATAAGTATATGGTTCGAATGAGACAAAAGTCAAAATGAGTCATCTTTCAACAGAATTGTTCGCGGGAGTCAGAAGGAATCACGGATGGAGATGGAGACTAAAGGTGGATATGGATTTGAATGTTGTTCGAATTGTCTGACCCTCTCTTGGGCTTGGAGTGCTCGTGGTCCCTATTTCAATCCCATGTTGGGTGTGTATTCTTACACCCCTTGGGCTTGGTGTCCCGGTTATGCTTCCGTGCTTGTGGGTTTTGACTGTTGAAGTCAATGGGGATGAGGTTTCCTTGATTTGTGGCCTCACTAGTACTTATCTCCAGTCAAAATTGAATATTATAGATAAGAAAATTAAAAAAAATTCATGCACTAAACACTCTCCTCACCTACATATAATAGTCCTTATTTATCTTTTCAACAAAGCTAGTAAGAATTATCATTGCTTGGGAAAGGTTTGTCTTATGTAAACCATTGCATACATGAGATTTCATTTCACATTCACATATAGAACATTTCTCATGCCCTTCAAATATGCAAAAAAATTAGTGTATTTTCCAAACTTAGATTTTCACTAATTATTAGGGGCATATTAGAAATTTTCTATCTTATATCATAACATATATAAAATAGTTTCAAGATACTTTCAAAGGTTTAGATATAGTTTCTTATTGGTTCTATCCCTATATATCTCCATACCAATTATGTATATAATAACACCAAAGTATTTAATGTCAACCTTACTAGGCAATTACACTTTAATTTATTAAACTAATATCTTATTGTTTCAAAAAATTAACCTATTATTGATACACAAAAATATTCAAAATATGATCAATTACCTACTTGAAATACATACAAGGATCAACATCACTTCCACAAAAACCAATTCTAGCACATCTAAGTCAAAATTATTTTTCTTGGTATAGGGAACTCCCCTAACACATGCAAAATACATTCTCTTTTATTCTAGATGAGGATTAGTCTACCCAAGATTCATGCATAACATAACAAAAAAAATTGCATAACTATTTAGGCTTATGATGATGCAAAATACCCTTCCAAGGGTACCATCATCGTTCCTATTAAAGTGGGTCTAATAGTTGAAAATACATTTTGCTAAGTCTTGGACCTAGATCTGCCATACATCATTCTTCTTGAACACCCATGGATCCATGCAAAAAAAATTGTTCCATCTACATACCATCCGTTCCTAAAATTCCCATACGATGGGACATAAATTACCATATTAGGTGATCACAATCCCTTCTAATAATGAAAAAATTTGAAAGGAACCCTTGATTATCAATAACCCATTAATAGAGAAGCCTAATATTTTAAAACATCTCACTACATTGATCTTGATTCTTTACTTCAACCTTCCATATCATTCACATCTCATTCCGCTAGTAAGATCCAAGTCCAGAACAAAGGATGTGGTGAATATAACATGAGACAATCATTCTTCATTGGAAAGAGTCCTTTATCACCAAAATCATATGGAAACCAAATCTAATAAAAAAGGAACACAAAGTGATCATTCAATATATTCCTCCCACTACCTTCACAAAATGGGGTGAATTGGACAAGGAAAATGTAGATGAGAATATTTCAACCTAGCTTGACAAAGATGAAAAAGATATATCACTCATTCAGTTGCAAATCAAATAGTATGGGAGAGGATTTTACATCATGAAATTGAAACTCTATGATGACCACAATGGAATTGGAGTACAAAAGAAAGGGAAATACAACCTAAAAGCCAATCCAAGAACATAGGGCTAGGATGTGTTGTATTGAAATTGAATGGCCCAAGTACTAAGTTTATTTCATGTGAAATTGATAATGCTTCTAAGGATGTTGAGACATCTGATTTGAGACAAAATATCATGAATGGGAATGGGTTCTAATAAATACTCCAGTGATTATAATCTAACTAAAACCTTTAGAGACTCTACTGATTCCCCTACAAGAAAAGATAAAGACAACAAATCCTGGATCATTTTTTTGGGGAATTTAATGAATATTTTTTTAACCCTAACAACCACATCCATAGTCTTTCAAAGCACTTATTTTAACCAACCCTTAGTACACCCACAACCTATATATTGAGACTAAAAAGGACCATCGAGTTCTGTCATCTTTGAGAAAGATGACTTGCTATTATTTAATTTCTTGAACTCAAAGAAGGTATACCATCATGAGATCATAAAGATGGGGTTTTCATAGACCTTGATGCCATATCTTTCTTGAGCTCGAGTCAAAAATTCTAGTCAAAAAATAAAAAAATAAAAAGAATAGGTCTTTGGGTAAAAACTGAAAGATACCTTTAGGTCATGAAAAGTAAAAGAAATTAATATATTTTAAGGTGAAAAGTTATCTAAGGTGCATGAGGATGGAATATTAGATGTACTCCCCCTTAATAATGGAATTATATCTCTACCAGTGATAGAAAAATCATAAGAAATCAATATCAATATAGATATAGATACACAAATTATCCATTATATAGCTTTATTGTTAGAAACTGAGAGAACAAAATTTATTATACTTTTTTATAGAAAGGGAAATCATCTTCTCATGGTCATATGTAGACATGTGAGTACTAGATTCACAACCATTCCTTTAGCTAGGGAAAAACTTGTGAAATAAGAGCTGAGAAAAATACATCCCCAAGTTTCTCTATTTGTCAAAGTTGAATTGAAAAAGCTTCTAGATGTGGGTTTTATTAGCATCATAGATAACATAAATTGGATATCAAACTTAGTACCAATCAGTAAAGCATATGGGGACATAATGATATGTGTTGGTTTTATATACCCGAACAAAGCATGACCTAAAGATTATTTTTTCATAACAAATATTATCATATTAGATCTTATAGATTGGTTTGAAATGTTTGAACATTAATGGATGCATTCTCCAACTAGAATTGAGTAAAAATTTCTCATCTTTGGGAACATATTTCTGAAACACGATGTCATTTGGCCCCAAGAATGTAGGATCCACTAACTAAAGAGAAATGATCTTCCATGAAATCATGCATAATTTAGTGCAAGATTATGTAGATGGTCTAATATGCCAATCACATATGAGGGATATTCATCTCAATGTCCTAAATGCCATCCTGAATAGATAGAAGAATACAAAGTTAGATTGAATCCCAGGAGGTGTGCCTTTGGAGTTACTTTAGAAAAACTCCTAGGATACATTGTTTCTCACATAGGCATTGAAGTTGATCCTTATAAAGTAAAATATATAATAGACATGTCTCCACCTTCCAATCTAACTCAACTTATACTATACCATCCTAAATTGCAAGCATCTAATTTGTGTACAATTAAGGACTATTTTGTGCCCACCTTAGCATGTTTTCTATAATATGACCTCATATGGAAATTAATGGACACCTAAATTCAAATATGGGTCCTCTATCCTTTCAATCTTGTGAAATATCAAGGGTAGCCCTTATTTATAAGTGTTCTCTTCTATTTTTCCTCCTATTACGTAGTTAATTTCATCACCTAGGCCCTATATCCCTATTTGTGGCCTTCATGATATGTCCTAAACTCAAAATGAGCTTTACCTAAAAATCTCACACCTACCCTACTTTCTTGGAACCTAGTGCAAATTCGGGAACAATTTACTAGGTACAAAATGGTTTTGGAATTCTATACCCTATGATAGAACAATTTTGGCATTCCGTCCCTACATGTTTGGGCCCAAATTCAAGCTAGAGATCTATGTTAGGGTTTTGGTGGGAAATCTAGTCCTGTGGTTGGCCTTCCTAATTTTTAACCCCTGAAATGATGTGATATGTATATAAACATAATATCTCTCTTTATTTTGTGAGACCTTCATGATCATTATCAAAACATTCTAGCAATCAAGCTATTAAGGGTAAGGAAACAAAAACAATTTCAAGATCCTTCAAGAATTCATTCTTTTCAAGAATTTAAGGTGTTTTCTTCCATAGATCTAGATTATTTCCCCATTGAAGGCCAAGAAAAGGAGTTTTCTATCAAGGAAGAAGATCCACATCCATCCACTTTCATCCAAGCCTTCTCTCCCTCCTCCTCAATCAAACATTATGGTGAATTACAATATTTATTCCGTGAGGTTTTTCCTTTCATGATTTCATTTTGGGTTTTTGTGTTTAGTCAACTCTATTGCATCAACATGATTTATCACATCCAAAGAAGCATTTTTATTTCCAAGGTACGATATACCTCATTTACTAGATCTAACATCTACTACATGAAAACACACTTTTCTTTATTTTATTTCATTTTAAGGTTGATTCCTAAATAGGGGTTTGACTAAGGAAATCCCCTCTATCCAACCTTTTTCCCCATTTTTTGTGTGCAAGAATAGGTTACGAAGATATCATAAAAAAGTGGAAAGAACAAGAACAGTCAGAGAACCCCTAGAAAATTGAGGCTAAAACCCATGGTACATAACGAATTTGGCAATATTTACTAGGTATAGAATGAGTTTGGTGATTTGTACCCTACATATCCATCTCAATTTTGGCAGGGATTTAGGTTACAATCTTCAGGTCTCATATCTACATTTATATGTATTTTTGGGATTCCATACGTGTGATATTCAAATATAAAACATCATATCTCATATTTTAACTCCAATTGCATATAGATATTTCCTAATAAGATTTAAAAAAAAATCTCATTATCATTTTCCATTTCAATTTTAAATACGTTTTGAAGGATTATTGACCCATTTAGCACTTGGGACCCTCCTAGCCTATTGGGACATCTTCATTCTGAATGTGTGATCTTGAAAAGGAGAAGTGATCTATTTCATTGCATTGCTTCCATTTTCCTACTGTACATTTTAGTGATCCCAACTCATAAAATTTTCATTTTGATTTTTGGTGTTAAATCTCCTTTGTGCACTTGTTAAATTTCATCGACATTCGTGCATTTTACGACTAAGTTAGATTGGAGTGCGATAACCTACGTTGTTACATTTCTCCTTACTTCTCTTTATCCATTACATGGAGTGAACACTAATTTATTTCATTTCATGATGTTTTTATTCCTTCAAAGTATTCTTGCATATGACATTATGAGATTATCAAATATATTTCTTCCTTATAAGGCATATTTCAAGTCTTTTATTAACATTGCATGTGATTTTTCATTCAATTTTTAGCAAAATGCATGGAATATATGAATTAACCTAATTATAACAATAGTATAAACCCTCTTAATTCTATTCCTATAACGCCTATTCATCATGGTAGATATCTAGCTCCTAATGATCCCATCCTAGTGAGACCTAGATCCTCTCTTTCTCAACCCATATTAGGGGATGGTCTTAGGGAGGTTAGCTTATGCAATTTTTTGTATGATCTTAAATAATATTATTTTTATCAAATAATTGTTCTTAATTATGATGTTAAGCATTTTCTTGATGATTTCTCTCCAAAAATATTGAGTATACAAGAAGATCTTGACAAACCTTCTTCTTCTTCACCACTTGAAGAAGATAAGAATAGTGATAGGAATCTCCCTAAAGAGAATATTCCTCCCTTTATTCCTCTTTATACCACACATTTCATAAACCTCAAGATGAATCTCCTTCACCCTCTACATAAAAAAATAATTACAATGTGGAATATGAAATTACTACTCAACAAGGTTACAATGGATTAGGTCTTGGAATTAATGAACTAGGTATTAATGTTCCTATAGATCATCCTACAAAAGTCACTTGGTGTCCTCTAGGTTTTATACCTCAAAATAATAATTTTCCTTCTTCTAATCCTTCTTCATCCAAACATGAACCTCCTCTTGACATTCTTTTACCAACACCATCTATTATCACACCTCCTTTTGATAACCAATTGGGTTTAGCTAAGAGAATCTTTTGGAGAATTAAATATGATCCTAAAATTCATTTTCCTTATAGTACATAAATTTTCTAAAAAATCAAAGACCTATTAATGGTGTATTTCTATGTCTTTTTCATCATAGAAATAAACACTATGTTACTGATCGTATTGAATTTAGACAATTTTCTCACGATTTGGTAGATAGATCTTTTCTTTCTTTAGCAATGGATCTTATTATTTTTCTTGATATCAAATACATACCTTAGCATATATTTTATCCTATTATGTTTCTCTCCATAATGTAAATTTAGTAGCTTATACAATTGTGGGATCTTTTCTTTGCATAATGTGCATAGTGAGCATCATAATGGGTTGTTTTCCTTGTTTCCTCACTTGGGGGGAAAGGTATCTTTATCTCATCTATTTCTTCTTTCAAAGGATCCATTATATTTTTTTTGGTTACATATTTTATACTATGATGTTCTTTCATACATGGGCTTATTTTTTTAGGATCTTTTCCTCTAATGGGATTGATATCCTTCTTTACAATCTCTTCCTTTCTTGGAAGTGTATATCTAATTATATCCACTAAGTTTTCATAATGTAGAATCCTTCCATCTCTCTTAATTGTCTCTTTATGGATTTGTATTATTTTATGGTGGTACATCCTTTTATAGTGTGAGATTATTTGTTCCACATAAATTTATTTGATCTTTTTTCAACAATCTATTTCATGCTTCAAAGGGAATTTCTATCACAAAATGTTCTTCCATCTAGGGATTGAACATGATTTATTTTGAAAATCATTCATTTCCCCTTCCTTGATTTTTTTCTTATAGTATGGTGTTATTTCTTGCACAAATGTGTTTGTTTACAACTTATTACAAAGGAACTATCACTTAGGGTGTACAATGTATTATATTTTCCCTTTCCTTCACACTTGTGGGCAAAGGTCTCATATGTTAATATTTCCTTTCCTTTTGTCTAAGGATATACTTTCCTTAGTGTAGTGGCATTTGTTTACCATGTAACATTATTTTCTTATAAGGAATTGTGTTTTTTTATTATTTGGGATTTTCTCTTATACAAGAGGTATGTATCCTTGATCACAACCTCTTCCTTATTAACAAAATTATGTTCATCCTAAATAAATTCCCTTATTTGGGACTTAAATTATGTTATCCTCCATCAAGAATCCCTTTTTCACCTAGCAATAGGGGTCTAAAATGGTACATTGTTGTTCTCTTCCCCTTTTTATCTTGAATATGTTGTCTTTGTTCAAGATCTCCTCTTGAAGGTAAACATATTGTAACAAGATCTCTTCCTTTCAAGGGTCTCTTCCCAGTTGCA
The DNA here is from genome assembly GCA_027943335.1 of Chamaecyparis obtusa. Lineage (NCBI taxonomy): Eukaryota > Viridiplantae > Streptophyta > Pinopsida > Cupressales > Cupressaceae > Chamaecyparis > Chamaecyparis obtusa. The sequence goes on from BSBK01001314.1 coordinate 282,052, forward strand.
GATATCCTTTCGCTATTATCTATTTCCTTGGCTAATAAGAGTATTCAATCTTTGCTAAGGGAACAAGCATATATTGTTGTTTTAAGGATATCTCCTCATTGTTGGAAGTAGTTGGTATACTTGTTCTCTTTTAATTATGATGTCACCATTTTCCAATTTCGCCATCATAAGGAGAGGGTTATACACATGTCCTCGTATATTATGCAACTTTTTTTTGTTTATTGATCCCTAAGGTGACAATGCTTTCCTTAGGTCTGATCTTGTTTTTGACCCCTAAGGAGACAATGTTTTCCTTAGGAATGATCATTTTTATGGATCCACATGGAGACAATTATATCTGTAAGACTGATCCCTTAAGCTTCCCATGTGTACAAAAACCTTTTAATCTACCCCTAAGAACAAAATTTTAAAGTTTCCCCCGTGTGCAAAATTTTTAAATGTAGAATTGACTAGCATAACACATCTTTCTAGACCATCAATTCTCCTTCCCTTCTCTTTGGGATGAGTAGAACTATCATAACTATCTTTCTAGCCTTTCTAATTTTTCCTCCTCTTCTTCATGGATCACCTATCATATTGTAGACACCTAAAAATTCATTGGTAAATAAAATAATTTTTTATTATCCAAAAACCCTTGATGACATCATCATTTGTTAATTATTTATTTATTTAATTAATTAATTTATTTTTATGCCATTAATTCCTCCTATTTTAATTAAACACATTTAATTAAATAATCCCTCCCCTAACCACTTAAATCAAATTTAAGTGATTTTCCTCCTATTTATTAATCATTATTTGATAAATGATGTCACATTCCCTAAATAAATAAAATATTTATTTAAAGCCTAAAACCCTAGAATCTTCTAGAAAACCCTAAACCCTCCTAAAATTTCCTAAACCCTTCCTAAACCTACTTAGAAGGTGATTCCTAACTTTCTTAGCCTAAACCAGTCTCCTTTGACTTTTGGTCAACATCCCTCATTAATGAGCCTTAGAGACTCATTAATAGCCTCTTACACACTCTTTAAGGCCTCTTACAGCCTCATAAAGAGACCCATGTCTCCTCTTTCCTCTTTTTTCCCTAGGCACACTTCCCTAGTGTTTCTCACACATGTGTGAGCAACCTTAACCAAGGCCAATCTAACTCAACCCCAAACCTTACCCCAAACTCTACCCGAAACCTTACCCCAGACTCTACCCCAAACCTTACCTCTGACCCTAACTCTCCTTCCTAACCCAAGACCTTCCTCAAATCCTATAAATACCCTCACTTCTTAGAGAAATACATAATCAATTCATCTTTAATTTTCATAGTAAAGTTATAATGCTAGTTTATTCCTAGATTCATAGCTTAATCATATAATTGTGAGGTTACTTCATTTTCATGCTTTCCAACTCACATTAGCATAGCATAATGGATTAACCTAGATTTTTTTCATTTATTTTTTCATTTCATATCATCATCACACTTCATTTTTTGACTAAAACCAACTCTAGTTTAGTCATCTATAGCATAATCTGAATTTGAGCATTATTGGGCTCTTTGAGGCCTTAGGGGAAAAAAACATCTTCTATACCTGGTTTTGTGCCGATATGGGGTTCTATTAGTCCCTAATCATTCCTATCCTCCCTAATTTTCATTAGGGATATGATCCAAGTGTTTCGAGAGCACACCCATATTCCTAAGTCAAGAACAAATCAAACGGTGACAGGGTGCTTCCATTTTGGTTCTATCTGAATGTCCTCGCAAATAGATTTTTTATATGTTTAGGAATATGCATTTATACTTTGATTAACTAATGTTTGAAAATCTATGCCTATTCCAAATAGGTTAGGTTCACTCTACACACATTTTGTGACATAGACCAAGGTAGGAAGGATCCAATTAAGGACAATCCAACCTTGCAGCTTCAAAATTACACAATGGAAAACTCAACACAACAAGATGTTTCAAATCAATTTTCATTAACATGCCTGACTGTAAGGCCTTTTGAGTTAGGGCAAATTACAAAAAGAAACAATTTCTTCAATATCTACACAGATCTAATACAAACTTAGCTAGTTCAGCTCTGAAATAATCAACAACTGATGGAAACCCTAAGGTAGATCTAAACTTGAGCTCGCAAGCCTCTAAGAAATCTCCTTGTCTCCAAGTGTGAAAACCACTAACTGTGCAACTACATATTATAAGAAAACCCTTTGATCTACAAGATCATGCAATATCTTTTCCACAACTTCGCCAAATCCAGCTTTCAAAACCTCTGCTTTGACTCGCTAAGTCTTCTAAGTCATGCATTAAAAAATACCCCAAAACATCCTATAAATACTAATCATCAGCCACAAGTTGGTTGGATGAAACCATTAACTCCCCCAACAATTATTAAATTCAATACAAGTCAGCTCTCAAGATAGCCTTACAATAATTAAATCCAACATGTTGGCCTATAACAACAACTACCAACAATAAATGCACCAAGTTGGCCCAACAAATCACACAGAACTCCAGTCGGTAAACTAGAACTATCGAGCAACAGTGAAATAACTAAGCATCCAAGAATCACCAAGCACCAGTGTTGACCAAGCACCATAGACATCACCAAGTAACACTTTCACTGAGTGCCAGAGATTACCGAGTTCCTTCAGTGACTGAGCTTCCTTAAATGATCGAGACCGTTGGTTAAGGCTACAACCGAGTAACATCAACCAAACTATGGGCATTAAGTAGGATTGCCACTAGTGACAACACTTATTTGCATTCTGAGTGCAAACCAAGCAGAACAGTGCAAACCGAGCAGAACAGTGCAAACCGAGCAGAACAGTGCAAACCGAGTAGAACAGTGCAAACCGAGCAGAACAGTGCAAACTGAGCAGAACAGTGCAAACCGAGCAGGACAGTGTAAACTGAGTAACATTATGTCTACCGAGTCACAGGTATTTACCGAGTTCAAAGCTTACCGAGTGGTTAGTATGAACCGAGCCTTCACTTCTACCGAGTGCATGATGATGCTGAGTAATGCAGTGGACGCCGAGTATCAGAAAGTCACCGAGTTAGTTTGCAGGAACCGTGTAACCATACTTGGGCCGACTTAGTAGCACTTATGTTTCTTTGTCAAGCTGACTTTGTAATTGTAATTAATTGTTTAGACTTGTATATAAACAATGTTGTAAAAATACCAAGAACATGAATGTAAAAAGAAAAGAAAAGATATAAGGCAGAGATAAGCGAATTACAAAGGGCTACAACAGTATAAGAAGTAGCAAAGACAAATTCATCACAGAAGGTGATCAGTACATCAGCGAATCTCATTCAGCAATCCAGTTGCAAGTAAGAGATCTACTGTTTCATCCTAATAGGTGAATCAGCTTGAAATCCTTTAACTGGGTAGACTTAACAGTCTTTTGTAAAATCTCCTAACCGAGTGCATACTTCATTGTATGTTTGTAAAACCTCTAACAAGGTGGATTTAGTAATCCTTATTGCTCCTAGCAGGGCAGATCATCAGAAGTGATCAATTGTAAGCCTTAACCGGCCAACTTTATACTACAGTACTAAAGCTTTGTGGGTTTCATCCCCACCCCAGTTTTACTTTCTTTTGGAAGGTTTCTGGGTAACCAAATCTATGTGTCATTATTGTGAATGCTTTTAAGTTTCATGCTTTCTATATGCAAAAGGATAAAGTGAACTATATGTTAATACATCTGAAAGAAAATTTTGAAGTTACTGATTCACCCCTCCCCTCTCAGTAACTTGGTTAATTCCTGAATATTTCCAACACAAACACACACCTCCCATGTAGATTCACCAAGTACCCTAGAATGCCCCTTTATCAGACACCCCAGGTTTGAAAAGATGTTCATATGTGAGAAGAACATCTTCCAAGATTCAGCACATAAAACCTAAACTGGTTCTTTACATACAAGTCCTCCACCTTTTCAGTTTGCATACTCTTCCACTTCAGATTTCTTTGTCTCTTCAAGTCTTTCCTTGACAAAACATAGGTCTATCGTCCATATTGAGCATTCATTTTCTCTAGATCTACCAACTCAACTCGGCTACCAATAATTAGGCTTCTCCTACCGAGTGTTGTATCCAACAAAGGCATCAGGGAAAACTTCTTGTCATCCTTCTCAATAGTAAACACATTTCTGACATAGTTATACATAGCTCTGCAATCATATTGCCAAGGTCTACCAAGAAACATATCACAACTATTCATCTTCACAATATCACATAGCACAAGATCCTTATACTGGCCAATCTGAACATCAATAAAGCATTGTTCTCTTACTTCTAGAGCATGAATATCTTGCAACCAGCCAATCCTATAAGGACAAGCATGCTTCATTCTCTTCAACCCAAGTTTCTGAACCATGTCCTTAGAAACAAGGTTATTAGTACTACCACTATCAATAATAACATCATAGATTTTACCTCCAAACTTGCATTGGGTCCTAAACAAGTTACTCCTATGACAAGGTTCCTCCTTTGTACTGAGTGATGTTCGCCAAAGCAGCAAGTTCTTAGATTCAGGTTCATTCTCATTCACCACAGGAGTTTGTCAGTCACCAAGATTCTTTTGTGTACAATGAAAGAATGATGTCCTTCCTCTCCATAGTTATAAAAAGTAACCTTAAAGATAAATCTATTTGTCTTCTTCCTCGGTTCCATAGGTTTCAGTTCATCTTCTGCATCAGTCGGTTTGTCCTTCACCGAGTGATCAATTTTTTCCTTCCCTCGGGGATTACTATGTTGTTTCCTCTTCAACTTATCTTCCACCTTCAGAGCATACTGATAAACATCTTCAACAAAATCAGTCTTCAGCATACCAAGATCATCCTAAATATTGAATCTCAAACCATTCACATACCGAGCTACCTTTTCCTTACCAAGGTCTCGGTGTCCAAATTGAATAGTAAGTTTGTAGAACTCCTCAGTATAATCCTCAATAGAAAAATCCTTCTGTTTCAGATTCTGCAACTTCTTAAACAAGTCAAGCTCATAGTTAGAAGTTATGAACTTAGCTTTCAGTTTTGTCACCATCAACCTCCACCGATTGATCTTCATTTTACCTTCATCTTCTCTATCTCTTTGTAGTTCTTTCCACCAAAGAGCAGCATGTCCTTTCAACTTTGTCTGTGCTAATCTCACCTGAAGAGGATCTTCAATTTCTTCCAGCTCAAAGAAATCTTCAAGTTCCCCAATCCAATCAATGAAGTTCTCAAGCTTCAAAGTACCAAAGAAAGTAGAAACTTCCATTCGGTAACTGCTACTTAACCAAGCTCCAGATCTAGGAAACTGAGTAGTTCTATCTTCACCAAATCTATCCCTCTGGTCATCATCACTAGATCCAGCAGGTTCAACATCTTCAAAAAATTCCTCATAACCATCTTTGGTACCAACATTCTGAGGTACACCAATGAGGTACACCAACAAAAACTCTCATGATCTCAATGACCATGTCATTCTTCATCAACTCCATCTTAGATCTGAAATTTGATTTCACCTTCTCTGTAATCCTAGATTCCACAGTATCACAAAGATCAACAATTAATCTAGGGTCCAATCTTCTTGGAGGCATCCTTAAAGATAAGAGAAACCCTCTGCAAAAAACCCTACACTGACCACCTTGTGGAAATCTTTGAGTTGTATGCAAGTCAGAGCTCAACCTACCACCTTGAACAAACAACTAGGGAAAGATCCACAAGTTCAGTGCTCCAGATCTGCAATTCAGATCATATGATCTCTTCACCAACAAGATCAACTTTGCAAGATCATCCTTTCTATGTCAACCTTTGCTCCACAAGATCAACTCTCGCTCTGATACCACCTGACATAGACCAAGGTAGGGAGGATCCAATTAAGGAAAATCCAACCTTCCAGCTTCAGAATTACACAACAGAAAACTCAACACAACAAGATGTTTCAAATCAATTTTCATTAACATGCTCGACTGTAAGGTCTTTCGGGTTAGGGCCAATTACAAACATAAACAAGTTCTTCAAGATCTACACAGATCCAATATAAACTTAGCTAGTTTAGCTTTGAAATGATCAACAACTGATGGAAACCCTAAGGCAGATCTAAACTTGAGCTCGCAAGCCTCCAACAAATCTCCTTGTCTCCAAGTGTGCAAACCACTAGCTCTACAACTACAAATTATCTGAAAACCCTTTGATTTGCAAGATCATGCAAGATATTTTCCACAACTTCACCAACTCCAACTTTCAGAACCTCTGATCTGACTTGCTAAGTCTTCTAAGTCATGCATCAACAAATACCCCAAAACATCCTATAAATACTAATCATTAGCCACAAGTCGATTGGATGAAACCATTAACTCCCCCCAACAATTATTAAATTCAATACAAGTTGGCTCTCAAAATAGCCTTACAATAATTAAATCCAACATGTCGGCCTATAAAAATAGCTACCAACAATAAATGCACCAAGTCAGCCCAAAAAATCACACAGAACTCCAGTTGGTAAACCAAAACTACTGAGCAACAGTGAAATAACCGAGCATGCCAGACATCACTGAGCACCAGTGTCGATCGAGCACCACATGCATCACTGAGTAACACTTTCATCGAGTGCCAAAGATTACTGAGTTCCTTCAGCGACCTAGCTTCCTTCAATGACCAAGACCATCTGTCAAGGATACAAATGAGTAACACCAGCCAAACACACACCTCCCATGCAGATTCACTAAGTACCCTAGAATTCCCTTGCATCATTTTGGCACACCTGGTGGGACCCTACAAGCCTCCTAAACTGCATTTTTTAGGGTTTTCAAAGAAAAAAACTCATTTTATTAGAAAAATCATCCTGTTCTTGGTGACTTATCATACAAGTGAACTCACTGGAGTACATTCTCATATGAGAAAATACCCAGACTCATACTGGGATCACCCAGTACTTTTGACCTATTTTTTGCTCTCTAGCCCTATTTTCTTGTACTAGGAGTCATATTGACTTGTACTGGCACTACCCAATACTCGTATGAGTAAAGAACCAAAATACCCTACCCTGTTTACTCCTATGGGAAATAGGGGTTTTTGTAAGGCCATGATCAAAGAGCAAGTTGGTTTCTAGGTGTTTTTAAGGGCCTCTTGGTGCTTCCTAGCTGCAATTTTTCAATTTTTGACCCCATCTTTTGCAGGTGCTCTTCAAACTCAAGTAAAACATAAAAAAAATTAAAGCCTTAAGGCTTATAAACTTTCTTGGCTAATTAGGAACTTCAAACTTTCATGTTGTTGGTTTAAAATGAACATTCATGCACTCTTGAATGCCTTAAAGGAAAATCTGCAAATCTTGTTCCTAATCTTGTTCCTAATCAATCCTAATCAACTAAAAGATTCATGCAATCTCATTTGCAAAAGCCTCAAAGCAATTTCAAGTTTCATGCAATCTAGGAGCAAATTTGCATCTATTTCCTATTCAGTTCCTAAGCAATCCTAAAGGTTCCTAAAATTTTTGATGCAGGAGCATCTCGGGTCCTTGGAAATCTTGTGTCACCAAAAACATATTTGAGTTTTTTTGTGCTGCTTGGTTCCTACTTTGACCAAGTTGGTTCGGTGTTGCTTAGTTTCCTTTGTTCACCGATGTTGGTTGGTTATCTCTCTGGCGTTTGGTTGGCTTTGCTTACTGATGGGTTTCTTTTGAGTTTCTATTAAGGCCGACTTGTGCATTTAATTTGGGTCACATATTTAATGTTGGTATCCATCAATGGGAAGTGTGTGGTCCCAAATCTGACCATACCTTCTATTAATTGTGGATCTAAAGGCCGAATCAGTTTAGTAGCCTCTTGTATAAATGTAGTTGTTTGGTTAGATTTTAGGGAGTAAGTTTTAGTGGAAGATAGAAGATAGAAGATTAGAGATTATCTATAGATCCTTGCATGTTTGAGGACTTTTGTACTTAATTGTAATATCTAGCTGAAATTGGGAAGGCCTTACAACCCGACATGTATGAATCTATTTGAAGATAATATATGAAATTTTTGCATTCTCTCTCTCACTGTTGTGTTTGTTGCTTCCATGTGTTGTTGAGAAAGGTAGATCAGGTTAGGGTGTGCCATTGTTGGCCCCTCCTATCCCTCCTCTTACGTCAGGTGGTATTAGAGTGAGGTGAGATCTACATCTAGGTTTGTGAATCTCGATTTGAAGGTTCCTTCTTGTGAAGCCCTAGCTGAATTGTTGTGGGGTAGCAGATTGTGATCTGACTTGCAATTGCAGAGGGTTTTTAATATGGTTCGTGGGAGGTGAGATGCAGATCCAAGATTGGCAGACATGTTGAGACAACTTGCTACTAGATTAGAAGTTGTTGAAATAGCCCAGAGAAGAGGAAGACATCTTGAAGATGTTAGTGATGATGAAATTGAGGTAGAACAAGGTGATGTAGAACTTGCACCTATGATGGATTAGGGTGAAGAAAGATTCTTGAAGGATTTGACAAGTTTGAAGTCTACACCACACTTTAATCCTCCTAAGTATGGTGGAAAATTGGCTTTTGATGAATTGGTGGATTGGATCACTGAGATGGAAAAGTACTTTGAGTATGAAGATGTACCTGAGGAAAAGAAGGTGAAAATTGCAAGCACAAAGTTGAAAAGTCATGCATCCTTATGGTGGGAACATCTACCGCTAGATAGAAAGAGGAAAGACAAAGACAAAATCAAGGTATGGAATAAATAGTGAATAAATTGAAAGGAAAGTTCTTACCTTGTGATTATCAGATTAACCTAGTTAGGTGAATGCAAAATTTAAGGCAAAAAGATAGCTTGGTAAAGGAATATACTGAGGAATTTTATAGATTAGATATTAGATCTGGACATGATGAAGATGATGTAGAAAGAATTGCTAGATACCTGAATGGTTTGAGAGTTTCCATCCAAGAAGAAATTAGTTTGGTCAAATTGGAGAACATTGAAGAGGCTTATCAATTTGCATTGAAACCTAAGGAGAAATTAAATAAGAGACATGAGAAAATACAAAGAGGTAGAGGTGGTAAATTCCCTAGAGGAAGAGGTAGATCTAATGGTGAAAATAGTAGATCTGAACTAGAAAAGACAACTCTGGATAAAGTCAAGACCAAGTGGAAAGGTGAAAGTTCATCTAGAGGTAGAGGTAGTAACTATCAAGGTGGTTTCCGAGGAACTTGTTACAATTGTGGAGAAGAAGAACATAGATCATTTGAGTGTACACATGCAAGTAAGAAGGCCAGTAGCAGTAGGAATGCTTTGGTGCAAGAAGAGTAACCGAATGAACTTGAGAAAGAAAATAACTTGATGGTAAGAAGAGAACTTTGGAATGAAGGAAAAAGGAAGATCTGGTAAGGAAAAAAAATTTCAAGACTAGATGTAGAGTTTCTGACAAAGTTTGGAAGGTAATCATTGATAGTGGTAGCTCAGAGAATCTAGCATCTGAAGAGATGGTCACAAAGTTGTAGTTGGAAAGGTTGGAACATCCGAAGCCCTATCAAATTTCATGGATCAAAGATGAACATACACTCTTGGTAAGTGAACAATGTTATGTGAATTTGAAAATTTGAAAATAGTATGATAAGGTGTTATGTGATATCATGCCTATGGATTGTTGTCATATTTTGTTGGGTAGACCTTGGAAATATGAAAAACATGATATATATGATGGGAGATTGCATAAGTATACTATTTGGGATGATGGAAGAAGACAAATCTTGTTACCTTTGATGGAAGAACCTGTTAGTAATGTTTGCACATCTGTGAAAGTTTGCTTGATGGAAGGAAGAAAGTTTGTTAAGGATTTAAAGAGAAATGATGTATGTTTTTCTATGATTCCTAACAAACTGAATAAGAAAATAGAGGATAGTGTCCCTGAGGAGATTCATAAGTTATTCACCGAGTATAGTGAAATTATTTCTGATAATGTACCTAATGGTTTGCTACTGAAAAGAAGCATTGATAATTACATGGATCTTATCCCTGGAGCTAGTTTATTGAATAAGGCACCTAATCGGTTGACACCTACCAAGGATCAGGAATTGAACTGACAGATTCAAGAGTTGTTGAAGAAAGGTTTGATAAGAGAAAGTCTGAGTCCTTGTGTAGTACCTATGGTATTGGCACCTAAGAAGAATGAATAATGGAGACTGTGTACTGATTCCAGAGAAATCAACAAGATAATAGTGAAGTATAGGTTTCCTATTCTGAGAATGGATGATATAATAGATAGTTTGAATGGAGAAAATTATTTTACAAAGATTGATTTGAAAAGTGGGTATCATCAGATCAGAATCAGAGAAGGTGATGAATGGAAGACTGCTTTCAAGACAAAATAATGTTTGTATGAGTGGTTGGTTATGCCTTTTGGTTTAACTAATGCACCGAGTACTTTTATGAGGTTGATGAATGAAGTTTTGAAGAAATTCTTGGGTAAATTTCTGATTGTATATCTTGATGATATTCTGATAATCAGTAAGACTAGAAAAGAACATTTGTTGCATGTTAGACAAGTGTTGCAGAGATTGAAAGAAGAAAAGTTGCTGATAAATCTGAAAAAAGTGTTCATTCATAAAAGAGGAGATTATGTATTTGGGATTTGTGATTTCAATTGATGGTTTGAAAATGGATCCTGAAAAGGTTGAAGCTATTTTGAATTGGCCTACACCTATGAATGCTAGTGAGGTAAGATCATTTCATGGTTTGGCAAGTTTTTACCAAAAGTTCATTAGAAATTTTAGTTCAATTTGTAATGCTATGGTTGAGACTATGAGAGGAGAAAAAAGAGAATTCAAGTGGACACATGGAGCTGATAAAAGTTTTTAGACTCTGAAGCAGAAGGTTGCTGAATTAGCTATTTTGGTATTGCCTGATTTCAATAAGGTATTTCAAGTGGAATGTGATGAAAGTGGAAGTGCAATTGGAGCTGTGTTGAGTCAAGAAGGTAAACATGTTGCTTTCTTTAGTGAAAAGTTGAATGATGCAAAAAGGAAATATGCTGTGTATGATCAAGAATTCTATGCTATTGTTCAAGCACTAAAGAAATGGAGACATCATTTGATGCTGAGTGAATTTTTGTTGTATACCGATTACAAGGCTTTAAAAAATTTGGGTAGTCAAAATAAGTTGAATCAGAGACATATGAAATGGGTTGAGTATTTACAGAGTTATACATTTGTGATAAATCATAAGAGTGGAGTCACTAACTGAGTTGCTAATGCATTGAGTAGAAGAATATCTTTGATGATTGAGATGAAAATTGGAGTTCTAGGCTTTTATATGAATTTGATCCTAATTTTTTTGAGCCATGGAGAAAGTGCAGAGCACCTATTCAAGATCAACAGAGTACTAAATGGGATGAATATTTTATGCAAGGATGTATGTTGTTTAAAGGTATTCAGTTATGTATACTGAGAGGAGCAATGAGAACTAATTTGATAAAAGAGAAACATAGTAGTGGTTTGGATGGACATTTTGGTGTTGATAAGACATTGAATTTGCCTAAGGAGAAATACTTTTGGCCTCAGTTGTATAAAGATATTTGGAAATTTGTGAAAAGTTGTGGAGTTTGTCAAGTTGCAAAAGGAGTTAGTCAGAATACTAGATTGTATACACCGATTGTTGTACCTGAGAAACCTTGGAGTGACATCAGTATGGATTTTGTTCTTGGCTTACCGAAGACAATAAGAGGTAATGCTTCTATATTATTGGTTGTGGATAGATTTTATAAAATGACACATTTTATACCTTGTAGAAAGACATCAGATGCAGTACATGTAGCAGATCTTTTCTTTAAGGAAATTGTTAGATTGCATGGATTACCGAGGAGTATTATCTCTGACCAAGATAGTAAATTTGTTGGATACTTTTGGAAGACTCTTTGGAGAAAGTTGGGTACTGAGTTGAAATATAGTTCTACATTTCACCCACAAACCAATGGATAGACAAAAGTTGTGAATAGAAGCTTGGGTTATCTTTTGAGATATTTAGTTGGAGACACACTGAGTAATTGGGATTCTATGTTGGTACAAGAAGAGTTTGCATACAATAATTTAGTGAATAGGAGTACCAGAAAAACACCTTTTGAGATTGTAAATGGCATACAACCGAGAGGTATATTAGATTTGAGAGACATTGATGATAAAATAAAGAGAAGTGCTGAAGGAGTAAAATTTGCTGAGTACATGAAGACATTACATGGAGATGTGAAGCTTAAACTGAAAATGAGTAATTAGAAATACAAAGACAGAGTTGATAGATCGAGAAGACATAAGAATTTTGATGTTGGTGATGAAGTGATGGTTCATTTAAAGAAAGGTAGATTTCCTATTGGAACATATGGAAAGCTGAAGATGAAGAAGTTTGGACCTTGCAAGATTTTGAGAAAATTTGATAGTGGAAATGCATATGAAGTTGAGTTACCTGATGACATGGATATATCACCTATATTCAACATTGCTGATTTGTATGAGTTTCATGAATATGAAGAAGACATGGCAGTACTGACAGATTATCCTAAGAAGCAAAATGAAGAGGTTGAGCATATTTTGGAGCAAAGAATTGGCAGAAGTACAAGAGGAAAACAATATATGGAATATCTAGTAAAGTGGAAGAATAGACCGATTGAAGACAGTTCTTGGATTTCACAATCTAAGTTGGATGTAGCTTAGATCATACTTGTTTCATGATTCATTGAATCATTTCAAATAACCCCAGGTGTTTGATGCAGGAGCATCTCGGGTCCTTGGCAATCCTATGTCACCAAAAACATATTTGAGTTTGTTTGTGTTGGTCGGTTCCTGCTTTGACCAAGTTGGTTCGGTGTTGCTCAGTTTCCTTTGTTCACTGGTGTTGGTTGGTTATCTCTATGGTGCTCAGTGTATTTCCTTGGTGCTTGGTGATGCTTGTCTAGCACTCAGTTGGCTTTTCTTACCAATAGGTTTATTTTGAGTTTCTATTGAGGCCGACTTGTGCATTTAATTTGGGTCACAAATTTAATGTTGGTATCCATCATTGGGAAGCATGTGGTCCTAGATCTGATCATTTCTTATGTTAATTATGGATCTAAAGGCCGACTTAGTTCGATAGCCTCTTGTATAAATATAGTTATTTGGTTAGAGTTTAGGGAGTAAGTTTTAGTGGAAGATAAAAGATAGAAGATTAGAGATTATCTGCAGATCCTTGCATGTTTGAGGACTTCTATACTTAATTGTAATATCTGGCCAAAAATAGGAAGGCCTTATAGCCAGACATGTATGAATCTATTTGAAGATAATATATGAAAGTTTTGCATTCTCTCTCTCACTATTGTGTTTGTTTCTTCCACATGTTGTTGAGCAAGGTGGATCAGGTTAGGGTGTGCCATTATTGGCCCCTCCTGTCCCTCCTCTTGTGTCACTTTCCTAATTTAGTTCTAAAGCTTTGATATTGGTGAATTTTTTTTCTTATTAGAAAATAATGAATGTTTCTTAAAGTTTTAATGCACAAAATCAATCTAGGAACTTCTCTTTGGGTTTAAAACTAAAATCTAGCACACAAAATCTTGAGTGAAACTAAGGAAATAAACCAAAGTCCAAAAGAAGTCATTTTTCTTTGAGTCCAAATCAAACATATTCTTGAATTTCCTAAAGGTGAAAGAAAAGAATATTTATTCCTTTCCTAAAGAGTTCAGAAGAAAGCTCCTAAAACAAAAAAAAACTCAATCTTGAATGCCCAAGTAAAGAAAAATTCAAAATCTCTCAAGTTTCTTATTTTCAAGAGGAAAGAATAAATAAAAAACTTAATCATTTGTTCTTGCAAGCTTTCAATTCAAATCACTTAATCAATTGGGAAAGAACTCTTCATGATATGCTTCTAGGAGTTTCAATTCTACAAATCCTCTTAATCTAAGTGATGTAAAACACTTGAACTCAAACAAGTTTATTTGTCTTACTTCTAGTGAAGCCTGTCCAAAGAGAAAAGTGCTTCCTCTTTGGAGAATCAATTCAAACCGGTACTTCCCTAAATGATATAGAAACAAAGCATTGAGAAAACTCTCACTTCATCTCCCCAAGCTTAGGTGATGTGTGTTGATAGTAGCCTAAGGTAGGTGAATATCCCTACTATTTTGGCATGGTAAACTAGGCTCTTAAGTGAGTCACACATGTACAAACCAATTGGGAGGACTCCATAGATCAAAATACATACTTGATAAATCAGAAGCTACCTGATCTAATCCTAAAGGTATCAAAATCTTTATGCAAGGACTGATCTAGTGGTTTCCTAGATCTCCTTAAGACACTCACCATATGTATCCCTCTTTTGGGGTATCAAGCTGTGGGAAAAGATTTTGATACTAGCCTTCCCTTAGGTAGTTTTTTTTGGTGTGTTCTTCAAAGTTATAGACTTAGTTCAAAACATTTTTCAGAACATACACTCTCTTTGGGAAAACTATCATTTTCAGTGGCCAGTCATTGCTTGTATCCCACAAAGTCGCTTTGTCCTTTGTTGGGATTTCTTTTAGAGTGTCTTTTTGAGTTTGTCCTTTTCCATTGGAGACATCAAATTGATCCAAAACTTGATCAAAATTGTTCAAACAATCCTTGCAGAAAACTCCTTCAAAATCAAATACTCAGAGCTTTGCTCCAAATCCAATTGCCAAATCTTCCCAAGATATGTCGGATTTGACCAATCACAAGAAAGCTAAGATTCCTCAATCCCGAGTCTATCAAGAGAAGAAAGTTGCAGAGAGGAATCTCAAAGATCATCAACCCATCCTAAATGAAACCCAAGCAAAAGAGAAATATCAGGAGAAAATTGACAACATGGGATACAATGCCAGACTAAAGCAATTTTCTTATCAATTCCAGGTTAACCATCGCTATATCAACCTAGAGAGCAAGGACTAGTTTGGCCCATCATATATCTACCATCCCTTCAGAATCCCACAATCCAATCTCAACATCATTTGCATACTAAATCATCCCTAGTTCCATAATTGCATCACCATCCATCCTTAGTTGCATCCTAAATAATTCTTAGTTACATCCTTGCATTCTTTATCATGTTCCTAGTTGCATCATAGATCATCCTTTTTCAGCTACACCTAGATCATCCTTTTAGAAATAGCATCATTTAGTCATCCTTCATCATCCTTCTATCAGAAATCCACAATTGGAATCCCAAATCCTTGATCCATCATCCTTGCATTCATCCTTGATTCAAATCTAGCATTCATCATCCAAGTCAGAACACACCATCCTTGAACCAAATCCAGTGATCCAAATCCTATCACTTCATGTCCTATCCTTTGAGTTGCTTCAAATCCTTATCCCAAATTAGAAATCTATACTCTATGACAGAGCATTTTCAAGGGAATCCTTACTTGTCCTTGTTATCCCCATCATCTCGAGCAAGAGATTGGCATGCATTGATAAGAATCCATTCTTTCAAAGATCATTAGTCTATCTTAGGTTGGAAATCCTCATTGATCCCACATCAGGAAACAATAGCTCATTTGTTGACACTTAGTAAATCCTTCACCATCCTCCATCATCTTTGAGCATTGCACCAATCTTCCACCATCTTCCACCAATCTCCCGTCATCCTTGACCCAAATCAGAGCATCCCACCAATCCTTCAGCATCCCACCAATCCTTCACAATCCTATCATCCTTCAGGCATAGATACAAATCCTCACATTACATCTTAGAAGTCCACCATACTTAGAGTTTATTTAGATTTACATTCATCATCCTTAGAATTTATTCTTAGAAACATATTGCATCCATAACATCATTTTCACTTTTCATCCTTATATCTGCATTCCATGCCTATCGAGACGAGATCCAAGAAGAGAAGGAGCATGGATCCCAATTAGGCCACTAATTTGTTTGATCCTAACAATCCTACCAGTGCGATGGTGACTTACAATCTACAAATCCTATAGATTGAGAATGTATGGGACAATCCCAATGGACCCCCTACATCTTTTTCTATGGAAAATTTCATGATCCATCCAGGGCATGCACCAATGGTGAGTGGAATTATTGATCAGAATAGACAGGCCATATTGGCCAACTTCACACAAGAGGGTACTTCCATTCCACCCCTTATCCAATCTTGCATCCCCATAAACACCATCCAAATCCCAAAAAAAACCTACACCCCCATCATCCAGCAAATCCCTGATCCTAATTTGCACATATCTTAGTTAGCTTCACCCATCCCTCCTCTCTTGAAAAGAAGCTTCACAAATCCCACAATAGAAGCAACACAATCCACTCCATTTTCCATCATGGGAACACCATCATCTTCTATAGCATCCCAAATCACTACTCATGCTCAAGGCTTCCCACAGAACCAACCTCCACCTTCCACACAAGCCGCTACACAAAGAATTCTTTTACCTTCTATGAGCCAAGCAACATTACCCTTTTGGGGGGCAATGCAATCATTTCCCTCTTTCACTCAAGCTTATGTATCAATACCATCATTTCTGGGGGCAACACAATCATTTCCCTCCTTCTCCCCACAAGCCTCCACATCGGCATCACCCTTCTCATGGGTAGGACAAGCATCTTCTTCCACCCCCTAGAAATTATTTACCCAAGCACAAGCCCAACAAACTACCTTCACAACAGGAATTCCCTCCATGGGATCTCAGAATCCACTATCTACATCCCAAATCTCCACATCTACATTCTCCACATCATAGCTCCCACCATGAACTAGTTCTCATTAGGGCCTCACTCATTAGGAAATGCAAGCCTTGGGAATACCAACCCAATCTCCCATATCCATGCCTATGAACCAACAAGCCACATTCCCTCAAGCAACGCAACAAAAACCATCACAACCTCCACCAACTTCATCCTTTTTTTCATACACTAACTATCTATTTGCACCACCAACCGCATTTCAAATGGTTCTAGCACCCCAACAATAGAGTTCATCTCATCTTTCCTGCTACCTTTCTCAACCACCTCCTATCACCAGCTTCCCAACATCAATTCCACCCCTAAGAAATGGAGGCATGCACCCAACCTACATCAACCAAGCACAAATCCAAGTGCACCAAGCACCATCCTATCAGCAAGCTACAACATTCCATCAGCCCTCTCCACTGCAACAATACTTCCCAGCATAGCAACAACATCCCATCATCCCACAACAACAAGCTTCATCATATCCGGTACAACAACAAAAAAAATCCCATTATACCCCATCAATAATCCACTTCACATCCTCCATAATAGTATGCTCCTATACCTCAGTAGCAGTATCATCCCCAACAATCATCACCCCAAAATCCATTCCAATCTTCCTATCTTGCTGGGAAATGTCCATATCCCACTCCACAATATCCTCCACTGCAAAATCATCCATATTCACAAGCACCATCAGATCCTTTCCAAATGGGAGTACCCACTTAGATGCCAATACATGTTGAGTGGGAAGAGATGAAGAATGCTCTCAAGGAGCTAAAATCTAGAACAAAGAGCAAGACCTTTAAATTTGAGGAGGTATGTCCCTATCCTTTCGATCGATCGATCATGGCCATTTTTCTAAGCATTTTGAGACACCCAAATTTGATAAATATTGAGGGAAAGGAGACCCGATAAGCCACGTAAAAGGGTTCTATATGGCATGTCAAGAAGTGGCATATAGTGATAATTACCTTATGCGCCTATTCCCCAAAAGCTTGGGAGGAACTGCTATTGAGTGGTTTTACAAAATACCTTATGGGACAATATCAACCTTTACCAAGCTCTCTAAAAAGTTCATTGTCGAATATGCCCATAATGTCGAGAATGAGTTGTCCCTACTAGACCTTTGCAGCTCAAATCATAAGGAAGGAGAAATCCTAGCCAACTACTTGAAATGATGACAAAATCTCACTACCAGGCTATCATACCAACCACTTGAGAAGCATCTAACCAAGATCTTTATCAATAACCTGCATCCAAAACTATCCCACTTCATGAGGATGAACTGCATCCAAACTTATCAAGATATCAAAGGCAAGGGGATAGATATTGAGAGAGGTCTCCTAGATGAAGGCACACTCTAGCATCACAAGGATGATTTCCACAACAAGCCTAGCAATGACAAACCTCGTTACTAGAATGAAAACAAAAATGATATCTCTGATGGAGCCACTGACACCAAGCATTTCTAGATTATCATGGCTGATCCTACACCAACCCCTGCATATCAACAAAATCAGCCTCAGATCAATCAATAGCCTATGCAGAACTATCAGCAATAACCTCAAATCCATCAACAACCCATGTAGAACTATCAACAGAAAGCACATCAATAAAATCAAGGAAATCCAACCAATCAGGCCAATGCCATATCAACAACTCCCAATCAGAACATGCCTCGAGCCCAGACCCACCAAAAGATATCCTTCACACCTCTTGGTGAACTAATGCAGGAGAATCTCAGGTCCTTGGCAATCCTGTGTCACCAAAAATATTTTGAAGTTTGTCTATGTTTCTCGGTTCCTCCTTTGACGAGTTGGCTTGGTAGTTGGTCAATTTCCTTTGGTTACCGAGTTTTCTCAGTTATCTCTTGGGTGGTCAATTATTTCACTAGTGCTCGGTGATGCTTGTCTATTGCTCGATCATCCTTTCTTACTGAGTAGTTTTTTTTGAGTTTCTATTGAGGCCGACTTGTGCATTGATTATGGGTCATGAATTTAATGCTGGTATCCATCATTGGGAAGAGTGTGGTCCCAGATATGACCGTTCCTTCTATTGATTGTGGATCTAAAGGATGACTTAGTTTGGTAGCCTCTTGTATAAGTATAGTTGTTTGGTTAGAGTTTAGGGAGTCAATTTTGGTAGAAGATAGAAGATAGTAGAATCAATATTGTTGGCAGATCCTCACATGTTTGAGGACTTCTATAATTCGTTGTAATATCTAGCCGTAACCGGGAAGGCCTTACAACCCGACATGTATGAATCAATAAGTAGGAGATATTTTCCATAGCAAGTCAAATTTTGATATTGCTAAGTGTTTCATTAATTCTCATGAGAGATGGGTTCATGTGAACCACTACTCATGAATCATGGGTCAATGAGTTTGACTCAACAAACTACACAGTTGAATCCTGATAGCAATATCACAATTTGACTTGCTTTGGAAAATATCTCCTACTTATCAATTAATGAGCTTAAGGGGATTTATAATGAATGGTTCATAAGGCACAACACTTGGTGAAGGTTTTGAAAATGAGGATGCAAGTAGAGTGGGTTTAGCCATGGAGGAAACTCTATAGTTAAGCGCGCTCGAGTTGGAGTAGTACTGGGATGGGTGACCTCTCAGGAAGTCCCGATCCTTCACCTCTATGAGAATCACCTAGATCCAATGAGTGCTAAGTGTTTCATTCATTCTCATGAGAGATGGGTTCATGTGAACCACTACTCATGAATCATGGGTCAATGAGTTTGACTCAAAAAACTACACAGTTGAATCTGATAGCAATATCACAATTTGACTTGTTGTGGAAAATATCTCCTAGTTATCAATTGATGAGCTTAAGGGGATTTATAATGAATGGTTCATAAGGCACAAAACTTGGTGAAGGTTTTTCAAATGAGGATGCAAGTAGAGTGGGTTTATCCATGGAGGAAACTCCGTAGTTAAGCACGCTCAAGTTGGAGTAGTACTGGGATGGGTGACCTCCTAGGAAGTCCTGGTGCTTCACCTCTGTGAGCATCACCTAGATCCAATGAGTGCTAAGTTTTTCATTCATTCTGATGAGAGATGGGTTTGAGTGAACCACTACTCATGAATCATTGGTCAATGAGTTTGACTCAAAAAACTACACAGTTGAATCCTGATACCAATATAACAATTTGACTTGTCATGGAAAATATCTCCTACTTATCAATTGATGAGCTTAAGGGGATTTCTAATGAATGGTTCATAAGGAACAACACTTGGTGAAGGTTTTTAAAATGAGGATGCAAGTAGAGTGGGTTTATCCATGGAGGAAACTCCGTAGTTAAGTTCTCTCGAGCTGGAGTAGTACTAGGATGGGTGACCTCCCGAGAAGTCCCGGTGCTTCACCTTTGTGAGCATCACCTAGATCCAATGAGTGCTAAGTGTTTCATTCATTCTCATGAGAGATGGGTTCATGTGAACCACTACTCATGAATCATGGGTCAATGAGTTTGACTCAAAAAACTACATAGTTGAATCTTGATAGCAATATCACAATTTGACTTGCTGTGGAAAATATCTCCTACTTATCAATTGATGAGCTTAAGGGGCTTTCTAATGAATGGTTCATAAGGCACAACACTTGGTGAAGGTTTTGCAAATTAGGATGAAAGTAGAGTGGTTTTAGCCATGGAGGAAACTCCATAGTTAAGTGCACTCGAGCTGGAGTAGTACTAGGATGGGTGACCTCCTGGGAAGTCCTGGTGCTTCACCTCTGTGAGCATCACCTAGATCCAATGAGTGCTAAGTGTTTCATTCATTCTCATGAGAGATGGGTTTGTGTGAACCACTACTCATGAATCATGGGTCAATGAGTTTGACTCAAAAAAGTACACAGTTGAATCCTGATAGCAATATCACAACATGTATGAATCAATTTTAATGAAGATAATATATGAATGATCTTGCTTTCTCTCTCTCACTGTGTTGTTGTTGCTTCTACCTATTGTTGAGAAAGGTGGATTAGGTAGGGTGTGCCATTTTTTTGGCCCCTTCTTATTTGTCCTTTACATCATGAACCTCTGGATGTAATCTTTCATCGCATGGCCAAGGCCAATCTAATCACATACCCACCAACTCAACAATTCGATGATGCCACTCCCAAGCTGAATTGGTACAAATATCATGAGTATTGTGATTATCATCATGTCAAAGGACCCAAGTCTCACCTAATGAAAATTTGTAGATCTATCAAAACGTGTTCCCTCAACACAATGCTTGGAAGAATCAAGCCAATGCTAATCCTCCACCCCAAAACCAAGGCAAAGGCAAGCAAGGAGACCATTTTGATCACAAAGACTACACTACTGCTCATATAAACTATGACAAATTTGTTGGATGTATAACCCAAGTTGAGCCCACAGTCAATGTCATCCACGTCAAAGGAGCAGATAGTTAGTGTGTTGTTACTACCCACAGAGGCTAGATATCTATTGCTAGTGCAAATCTGAGGCCAACACACAGTGCACAATACAAACTTATAGAACATCTTAGGAATACACCCACCCAAATCTCCATCCTCAACCTTCTTTTCTCTTCACCCATCCATCAAGAAATCCTCAACCGAGTCCTCCATGAAGGACATGTCCCCACATACATAAACACCATCCAGTTTGAGAACCTCATGGGACATTTATCAGCACCCTGTTCCCTTTCCTTCAAGCCTTCCAACATACCAGCTTTTGTGCCTGTCCACAATATCCCTCTTCACATCATCGTCATGGTCAGAGATTTTTCCATTAAAAGGGTCATGATAGATAATGGCTCGACCCTAAACTTGTGCACTTTGAAATTTATATAGCAGATGGGGTTCAAAGAGGCTAACATATCACATGAAGTCACCACCATCAAGGCATACAATAACTTGGAGCATACCTCTGAAGGTACCATTCTTTTTCCTATCAAGCTAGGCCCTACAACTCAAGACACCATTTTCCATGTTTTTGATCTTGATCTACCATTTAAAATCCTCCCCGCCTGACCATGAATTCATTCCATTAAGGCTGTACCATCTACTTACCATCAATGCATCAAATTTATGCATCAAAGCACTAAGGTTACCATCCATGCAGATCCCCAACCCTTCACATACTACCGTATATTGGAATCCTCATTCCCCCATTCCACTCATTGTCCTGGAACTAAAATTGGAACTTCTGTCGCCAGTTCTTCCCAATCCCATAGCGATCTAGAGACTATCCTCACCTTCACTCTCTCCTCCATCAAGATCAACAACCAAGGCTGTGGTGAATACAACTTAACTGATGTATTTGCAGTAGGATCCCTACCTCTTGATCCACATACATAAGGGAGCCCAAGTCACCAAATAAAGCCCATTGAAGCCAAGCATGAAATCAAGCAAATGGGACCTATGAACTTTGTTTCCCATGGAAATATAGATAGCCTTGAAATGGACCTTGACATCAATTGGTGGTTATACATATATCCCCCACCACTTGACACTGAACTCCTTGGCTACTTCAAAGAGAAATATCCAAAATCACACAAGTATGCCATATAACAATGGAAATATAAAGGCGATGGTCTAGGACCACAAAAAGGCAGAAGAAAAGACCCAATCACAACATCAAATAATCCAAAGAATCAAGGTCTTGGATTTAATACCCCTCACCTGTGCACACAAGAGTCCAATACTGCAACTGGGGGCACCAACATGACCAATGTTCCCTTCTTGAATATCCAGGACAACCTCATAGAGATCAAAGACATCCCTGAAGAGGAAGAAAATAAATCATATGATGACATCTTCAAGGATGATACCTTCCTAGATGCTTCTATCCTCCATCAACTCACCATTAATATCATAGAATTTCCCCTCATCCACCCTGAACTCATAGACTAGGACCAACCAAGCATCACACATATCAATGAGTTAAAAAGAACACAAGTGCTCCTAAGGTTCATGGGAACATCAAGCCAACAAACAGATCAACGTCAAGAATCAGTTCATGTCTACAAGCTCAACCCTAAAGGATATTTTGGGGAAGAGGAAATCTCTAGTCGCAAAATTGAAATAGAAAAAGAAAAACATGAGTCCTTATGTGAAAACCCTTATGGGGTGCATTCCGACTCTAAAAAAGAGAAAATAAAGGGTGTATCTTCTGGTGAAAACCTATCTGAGGTGCTAGAAGATGGAGACTTGCCTCTTCCTTCCATCTAGGATTACAAACCTGAGGAGTCACCTATCATCATCAAGGAAACCAAGCCAGTCAACTTGGGTACAAAAGAATGCCCTAGAATCACCTACATTGTAGCATCTTTAATAGAGGGTTAAGAAATGGCTCTCACTACACTTCTCCAAGAAGCCACTACCAACTTTGCATGGTCGTATGCACACATGCCAGGGATTGACCCAAATCTTGTTGTACATAATCTTGTAGTGGACCCCAATGTCAAGCTAGTAAAGTAGAAGCTACGTAAAATGCATCCTAAAGTAGCCTTATTGGTAAAAATAGAACTGGAAAATCTCTTAGATGCAAAGATCATCAGAGCTCTTTACTATTTAGATTGGATCTCCAACATGGTTCCTATCACCAAACCTTCAGGAGAGATAAGAATATGTATTGACTTCAGGGACTTAAACAAAGCATGTCCCAAAGATGATTTCCCACTACCCAACATAGACATGATATTAGATCTTACAATAGGCCATGAGATGTTGTCAGTCATAGATGGCTTCTCAAGATACAATCAGATCCACATAGCAGAAGAAGATTAGTACAAAACAATGTTCACCATGCCATGGGGCACTTTCTACTATAACATGATGCCATTTGGGTTAAAGAATGCAGGAGCCACATATTAGAGAGCAATGACAACCATCTTCCACGATATGATCCACAAAACTCTAGAAGATTATGTGGACAATATTATTGCAAAATCTAAAACACAAAGTGAACACCTAGACATCCTCAAAAGCATGTTCAACCATCTCCATCATTATGGCTTGAAGCTGAATCCAAAGAAGTGTGTCTTTGGTGTAACATCTGGAAAGCTTCTAGGATTCATCGTATCATGACGCGACATAGAGATTGACCCCAAAAAGGTCAAATCCATCAAGGAAATTCCTCCTTCTAGAACACTCAAGAAGCTCCGAAGCCTACAAGGAAAGCTCCAATCAGTGCGTCGATTTATATCATAGCTGGAAGACAAGTGCTAACCCTTCATGCATCTGCTCTGAGAGCACACAAGATTCAAATGGGATCCTATCTGTCAGAGAAGCTTTGACAAGCTCAAGGAATATCTAGCCAACTCGCCCATCCTTGTACCACTAGTTTTAGGAGACCCTCTCATACTCTACATCTCAGTGACCACTACATCACTGGGGGAACTATTAGAACAACATGATGATGACAACAAAGAGAGAGCCATTTATTATATCAATCAAAATCTTGTTGGCTATGAGATTAATTATTCACCACTGGAGAAAGCATGCCTTGTAGTGGTCTTTGCTACTTAAAAGCTCAGGAATTACATGCTTAGCCACATAATCAAGCTAATCTCAAAGGTGGATCTTCTCAAGTATCTGTTATCTAGAACAACTCTCACAAGCCATATGGAAAAATAGGTCATGCTACTCAACGAGTTTGGCATCCAGTACATAGATCAGAAATCAATCAAAGGGAAAGTAATTGCCGATTAGCTAGTAGAAGGAACTCTGGTGGATGCGTATCCACTAATAATGGAATTCCCTAATGAGAAGCTATGTATTATCAAAGAACAACCAATATGGAAGCTATACTTTGATGGCTCCTATACATCACATGGATCAGGGGAAGGAATCTTATTTGTCATGCCTCAAGGTGATTATATTCCAAAATCATTCAAATTGGGATTCCCATGTACTAACAACATTGCAGAATATGAGGCACTCATATCAAGTCTCAAAATAGCCATCTAGTGGTACATAACAGAACTGAAAGAGAATTTCCTGAGCCTATAGTTCACGTAGATACCAAGGCTTCAGAACAAATCAGCCGATGTAATGGCCACCATCAAATTCTTATTGGAAATATTGTGTGGCCATAACAATATGAATTCTTAGTTGAGTAGGTACACATACCTTCTTATGAGAATGTTTATGCAGAAATGGTGTGTCTTGGTTGGTCCCCAGTCCCCATGGCACCACGAGATCCATGCATATCTAAAAAATAGTATCATATCTCCCCATCTCGCCAATAACCAATGCCACAACCTAATTCAAAGAGCTTCCCGCTACACTCTTGTAGCCAACACCCTTTGTCATCGAGGATTCATAACATCCTCTCTAGGTGTTTAGATTCAAACAAGGATGTCCTAGGTTTACAAGAGGTCCACGTTGGAATTTGCGGTGCCCACACAAGTGGCACAGTTCTAGAAAAGAAGTTTCTTTGAGTCAGGTATTATTGGCCTACAATGTCACATGATGCTTGTGAATTTGTTAGGAAATGTCTACCATGTCAGAAACATGCAAATCTGATTCATGTGTCAACACAAGACTTGCAACCCATTGCGCCACCTTGGCCATTTTCATGTTGGGGCTTCAACCTCATTGGGTTAATCACCCCTCTTTCCTTAGATGCACATAAATACATCATAACTATCATAGAGTACTTCACAAAGTGGGTTGAAGCAATTCCACTCACCCTCACTACTGGCATCCAAATATCCAAGTTCATCTTATACCACATCATCTGCCGCTTTGGCATACCATCTACCATCTTCACAGACCATGGCACACCTTTTGAAAACCAACATGTGGGTGATGTATGTGCCAGAATCCACATCCACCATCATTTCTCCAGTCCATATTTTCCTTAAGGAAAGGGCCAAGCTAAGGAAACCAACAAAACCATCCTCAAAATACTCAAGAAGGTTATCAATGATTCTAGTCGTGACTGAAACCTCCAAATAAATCCTACCCTCTGGGCCTATCGCACTTCTTATTGCACTCCCATAGGAACCACCCCATATTCCCTTGTATATGGTGCCAAAGCCATTCTACCCATCGAGGTCGAGCTCCCATCATTATGATTCTCCATGAAAAGCTATACCATTGATGAAGACTACCGCGTGGCATGCCTCACACAGTTGGACCTGCTAGATGAAAAGAGACAACAATCATATGATCACCTGGTTGCATACCAGAATTGACTCAAAAGGAGTTATAACAAGAAATTCTATCCAAGATAATTCCAAGTGGGCGACATGGTGCTAGAGGAAAATCAGAAAGTGTAAGCACACCAAGAGAAGAAAGGTAAGTTTGAACCTACTTGGTTGGGTCCTTATATTGTCACAACATGCTTTGGCTCTGAAGCCTATCAACTATCAACACTAGAAGGAGAGCCCCTAAATGATCCTATCAACATCATACACCTAAAGAGGTTCTATGCCTAAACCAGATCCTGCATATTAAAAAAATCCATAAAAATTGGAAAAATCCAAAAAAATACAAAAAAATCAACAAAGCAAAAAGCAAAGCAAAATAATCATCCCATGGTGAAAACTTGGCAATTCAAGCACCTTGGACTAGTATGTTGGTGAAAACCTAGAAACAAGCACCACACATAGTGGACTGAGTCATTATCTATCAAACTCCCATCCCCCCATCCCAAATCCCAGTCCTCTTTAGCCAATCCCCATCCCCACCACCAGCCCATCAATCCCAAGGTGTTCTCTCCTCAAGCCTATCTTGTATAGCAAGATCTTCTATTCGAACTCCCTGAGCTTCTGTACATATCCACTGTAAATATCTCCCCATCCACTGTACATATCATTGTGTCCTATTGTACATATCCTTGTCAGTCTTGCAGCAAGATTTGATCAAATATCTTGTGCCACCCAACCTTGTACTTAAGCAACATCAATTATCAACTATCATTGATCACATGGTTATCCTTGATCCATCATTTTCCAATCAGCAACACAACATTCTCCCCATCAATACGGGTCCGCATAGATGTATGCTCCTATATTGTCTAACCAAATCAATCAAAACTGGGTCCTTGAGGATGTATCCTTCCTCCCGTCTGACCTAATCTTCCACCAATAAATCCAGGTCCGTGTCGATGTATCCTTCTTCACATTCAGACCAAATCTCCCCCCATCAATCAGCCAATCAATCTCTCTCCTTGGAAGAGGATGTCTTTTGGAGTTATCATTTTGATCTTGGATTTTGTCCTTTTGATCTTGTTAATCTTTTATGGCTTCTCATTGTTCTCTACTCAAGGTTACCGCGATCCTTTATATCATGGTGTGCTGCGAATGAGGACAATCTGGGGCAAGTTCTATTGATCTTTTGCTTCTTCCTGTGAGTCAGTCATGTGTTTTTGGTTTCTCCAGCATCATTTCCACCATGCATCCTCCAGGTTTCATGTGTGATGTTGGGGCAACCCTTTGCGTGCTTTCTTTTTTGTGTCAGTCCTATGCAAATTAGGTGACAAGGCCTTGAGTTCCTTCGTAACCTTGGTAGGTCTCTAGCATTGCTACATCAAACTAGGTTGTGCTCTCAAAAATATCCAACGCATGGAGCTCCCTAAATCCCCCATCCTGCATCATATTGAATAATCTTGCATCTTGCATATAGCTTCATCCTGCATCTCACATCATATTGCACTCACACATCTTTTCTCTTGGAAGTTTGGCTATTTATTCCCCCTCCTTCCTCCTTTCCCTTCTGTGTTCTTTTCGAGAAAATTTCACAAATTTTCCTCTTTGCATTATTTTCTCGAGGGGACACAACCCCTTATCTTCTAATTCTAACTCGGGGCATCTTATTTTCTTGTCTTTGATGCCACACCACTTGTGACATCACATCAAAGAGGGGCAAAATGTAGACACCTAAAAATTGATTGGTAAATTAAAAAAAAAATTATTTTCCAAAAACCCCTGATGACATCATCATTTGTTAATTAATTAATTATTTAATTAATTTATTTATTTTTATGCCATTAATTATTCCTATTTTAATTAAACTCATTTAATTAAAGAATCCCTCCCCAAACTACTTAAATCAAATTTAAGTGATTTTCCTCCTATTTATTAATCATTATTTGATAAATGATGTCACATTCCCTAAATAAATGAAATATTTATTTAAAGCCTAAAACCCTAGAATCTTCTATAAAACCCTAAACCCTCCTAAACTTTCCTAAACCCTTCCTAAACCTACTTAGGAGGTGATTCCTAACTTTCTTAGCCTATACCAGTCTCCTTTGACTTTTGGTCAACATCCCTCATTAATAGCCTCTTACACACTCTTTAAGGCCTCTTACAGCCTCATAAAGAGACCCATGTATCCTCTTTCCTCTTGGTCCCCTAGGCACACTTCCCTAGTGTTTCTCACACATGTGTGAGCAACCTTAACCAAGGCCAATCTAACTCAACCCCAAACCTTCCCCCAAACTCTACCCGAAACCTTACCCCAGAATCTACTCGAAACCTTACCTTACCTTTGACCCTAACTCTCCTTCCTAACCCAAGCCCTTCCTCAAATCATATAAATACCCTCACTTCTTATAGAAATAGAGAATCAATTCATCTTTCATTTTCATAGTAAAGTTATAATGCTAGTTTATTCCTAGATTCATAGCTTAATCATATAATTGTCAGTTTACTTATTTTCATGCTTTCTAACTCACATTAGCATAGCATAATGGATTAACCTATCATGTTTTAATTTATTTTTTCATTTCATATCATCATCACACTTCATTTTTTACTAAAACCAACTCTAGTTTAGTCATCTATAACATAATCCAAATTTGAGCATTATTGAGCTCTTTGAGGCCTTAGGGGAAAAATAGGTTTTCTATACCTGGTTTTGTGCCAATATAGGGTTATCTTAGTCCCTAATCATTCCAATCCTCTCTAATCTACATTATGGATATGCTCCAAGTGTTTCGAGAGCACACCCACATCCCTAAGTAAAGAACAAATCAAACGGTGACAGGGTGCTCCCGTTTTGGTTCTATTTGAATGTCCTTGCAAATAGATTTTTCTATATGTTTAGGAATATGTTGTTAGAATTTGATTAACTAATATTTGAATTTCTACGCTTGTTCTGAATAGGTTAGGTTCACTCTGCACACACATAGCACAGCTTGTTAGCTTATTGGATTCATGGTCTCTCTTTTTTCTTTGCATGCTCTCATAGCTATGCAAGTGGGTTAGACTATGAAGTTTTTCTTCATCTTTAGCGATGCTCTTTCCCTTTCCATGCGGTCACTTATGCTCTTCAAATATATTTCCAAACATGATATTAGTGTTTGAGAGGTTTATCAATCAAGGTCTCTTTTACTAGTGGATTTGGAGTTTCATTTTTTGTACTAAGCCTCTTTATGTTTTGTGTCTTTTTGTCTTTTTTTAATTTTTTCTCCTTGTGAATGGATGTTTGAGTTGAGAACCTTCATTTGGGGACTTGTGTCCTTGAATATAGCGATGTCTTATCTCTTTACAATTTGACCATGATCATTTCTCTCCCTCCCATTCCTCTCTTTTCTCTCATCTTGCTTTATTGCAAGCATGAAGTTGTCTCATACTCCTGCTAAAGTGGTGGCTAAATGTACCATCCTAAATTTTAAGCACCTAATTTTTGTACAATTGAAGGACTCTCTTGTGCCCACATTAGTGTTTTTTTAAGAGTATGACCTCATATGACACTTAATGGATACTTAAAATCAAGTATGGGTCCTCTATCCTTTCAATCTTGTGAAAAATCAAGGTTAACCCTTATTTCTAAGTGTGCTCTTCTATTTTTATTCCAATTAGATTTTTTATTTCATAACTTAGGACCTATATCCCTATTTGTGGCCTTCATGATATGTCCTAACCTCATAATGATTTATACCTAAAGATCCTACACCTACCCTATTTTCCCAGTACCGAGCAAAAATTTGGGAACATATTCCTAGGTACAAAATGGTCTTGGCATTCTGTACTCTAGGATAAAATGGTTTTGGCATTCTATCCCTACATGTTTGGGCCCAAATTTTTCCAAATATCTATGTTGATGTTTGGTGGGAAAACTAGTCTCATGTCGGCTTTCTTGATTTTTAATACCTAAAATGATGTGAGATGTATATTATAATCCTACCTCTCCTCATTTTGAGAGACCTCCATGACCATTATAAGGTGCATCTGTTATTGTCAACGAATTTAAACAATCAATCATTCAAGGTATCAAGTGTAAGGAAGTAAAATAAAATTCAAGGTCCTTCAAGAATTCATTCTTTTCAAGAGTTTAAGGTATTTTCTTCTCTAAATATGGCTTATTTTCCCATTTAAGGCCAAGAAAAGGAGTTTTCTACCAAGGAAGAAGATTCACATCCATCCACTTTCATCTAAGTCTTCTCTCTCTCCTCCTCAATCAAGCATTGTGGCAAATTAGAACATCTATTTCATGAGGTTTTATCTTTCATGATTTCCTTTTGAGTTTTTGTGTTTAGTCAAAGCTATTGCATCAACATACTTGATCATATTCTGATGAAGGGTGCTCCCCTTAATACCACAAACACATAACAGAAATAGAGAAACAACAACAATAATATGCAAGAGCAGAAAATTGGTTTCTTATTATCTCCACAAATGTGGAATTACAAACTTTTAGAATTACAATATGCAAAGCCACATGGGCGTTCCCTTACAATATTCTATAGGAAAAAATCCTCGAATCAATACCCAGAACTGCCCTAGACAACACTACGGGCCTTCTTTATATAGGCAATTTCCACTGCCCGAGAAGGTTCTAGAAATTTAGCCCTTAGGGCTGACCAAACTTAGAATTATTTTATTTTACAATTTATTACATCAAAGTCGGCTCAAAATGAGTTTTGAAACCCAAACAAAAATTTTGAAGAAAAATTATTTTCCGCCATTTCAGGTGACCCAACTTCCGAAGACCATAAGTCATCGCCTGTTGACCCGATTGGCTATTATAACCCCATTCTGAAAATGCCACGAAGCACTCTACAAGCTTGACCCATGCAAAGCACCCGTCACCCAAATTTTCAACCTCATCTGGGGCCTCTAAAGCCTTCAAAACTGAGTTTGAAGTTTCTGTACCCTACTGCCAATATCGAAAATCTTCAATATCTTCAAAACTACACTTGATCTAGCCATGAAACTTTGCTGGCAGGCTGATATGACTGAGATGAACCTCCATATGTAAAATCAGACATTCCGAGATCGTAAGACCAACTTACTAAAAATAGCAAGTTTCCATAAATAGCAACTCTGCACAAGATAACCCTTATTGAATACAAAAATAGAAATATTTTTGGGTGATGCAAGATTGCTCTTACACCTAGGATGCTCCTGCATCAGACACCCGGGGTAATTTGAGAAGTGACCCTGTCACGACTCAGGTGTGCAGAGGAAAACTAAGATGGTTAACCTCCTCCTTTGTTAGCCATGATGAATCTTCAATAGGTCATCCTTTGCATTTGACCAAATACTCTTCATATGTCCTGTTCCTTGTGCTTCTACCAACACGACTGTCCAGTATGTCTTCAATTTCTTTGATATCTGAACTGGTTGCTGGAATACTCCACTGTGCTGCTGCAACCTCATCTTCAACACCTCCTTCATGATACTCTGTCAAATCTGAAATGTTAAACACTGGTGAAATATTCAGCTCAGTAGGCAATTCTACCTCATATGCATTTCCTGAATCATGCTTCTTCAGTATCTTACATGGCCCAAACTTCTTCATTTTCAGCTTGTTATATGTACCAGCCAAAAATCGCTCCTTCCGCAAATAAACCATGACTTCATCTCCAACCTAAAATTCCTTATGCTTCCTTTTCTCATCTGCCTTAGCCTTATACTGCGCATTCATCTTGGTACTATGCTTCCTCACCTCCTCATGGATGTTCTTCAAGTGTTCTGCAAAATCCTTAGCTTCAGCACTACTTATTTGTCCTTTATCCATCTTTCTCAATTCAGATGCATTTCTTGGACTACTTCCATATACAATCTGGAATGGTGATTTACCGGTGCTCCTATTGACAGAATTATTGTATGCAAATTCTGCCTGTGGTAAAATCAAATCCCATCCTGTTGGCTTATCTCCAACCAAACACCTCAGCAAATTTTCCAAACTCCTATTCACCACCTCTGTCTGTCCATCAATCTGTGGGTGATGTGATGAACTGAACTTCAAATCTATCTTCAACTTCTTCCACAATGTCTGCTAGAAATATCCAACAAACTTAGTATCTCGATTTGAAACTATGGTATTTGGCAAACTATGTAGTCTCACCACTTCTCTGAAAAATAATTCTGCTACATGAACAACATCATTAGTCTTCTTGTAGGGAATGAAATGTGCCATCTTCAAAAATCTGTCAACTACTACAAAAATTGAATCATGTCTCCGCTGTGTCCTCGATAAACCAAGAACAAAGTCCATACTGATATCCTCCCAAGGCTTATCTGGTACAGGTAATGGCTGATACAACCCTGTATTCTGCTTCACTCCTTTCGCCATCTGACATACTCTGCAACTTTGTACAAACTTCTTCACATCTTGCTACAATTGTGGCCAATAATAATTCTCACCAACCAAAGCAAGGGTTTTATCACGACCAAAATGTCCAGCCAATCCTCCACTATGCTTCTCCTTGATGAGATTCTCCCTCATAGAACTTTGTGAAATGCACAACTGACTCCCTCTGAATAGCATATCATCTTGGATGATAAAATCCAGCCATTTCATCCTATCTAGAGTAATAGGTTTTGTACAAGCTTTCCAAGCTTCACCAAAATCAGGATCCTTTGGATACAACTTCTTGAGTTCCTTGAACCCAACCACCTCAATCTGCATCTCTGTCAGCAATAGTTGCCTTCTGCTAAGAGCATTTGCAACCCTGTTAGACTTTCCACTTCTGTGTTTCAAAACAAATGTATAACTTTGCAAAAATTTAACCCATTTCAAATGCCTCTGATTCAACTTTCCTTGACTATTCAAATATTGCAACGCTTGATGATCAGTATACAAAACAAACTCCTTAGGAAGCAGATAATGTCTCCACTTCTTTAATGCCTGAACTATAGCATAAAATTCCTGATCATAGATAGAATATTTTCTCCTGGCATCATTTAACTTCTCACTGAAATAAGCAACAGATTTACCTTCTTGGCTCATAACAGCTCCTATTGCAGTACCACTAGCATCACAATCTACTTGAAACACCTTATTAAAATCTAGAAGTGCTAAAATAGGTTGTTCTGTAACTTTTTGTTTCAACAATTGAAAACTCTTTTCTGCCCCATTAGTCCACTTAAACTATTTTCTATCCCCTCGCATTATTTCAGTCAAGGGTCCACAAATACTGCTAAAATTTTTGATAAACTTTCTGTAAAAGCTAGCCAAACCATGAAAAGATCTTACCTCAGTAGCACTCCTTGGAGTAGGCCATTCAAGGATAGCTTGTACCTTCTCTGGGTCCATTTTTAGACCTTTTGCTGAAACTACAAATCCCAAATACACTAACTCTTTCTTCACAAAACTGCACTTCTTCAAATTAATCAACAATTTCTCATCTCTCAACTTCTCAAACACCATACGAATATGCATCATATGTTCTTCCAATGTCTTGCTAAAAATCAAAATATCATCTAGGTAAACAATGACAAACTTACCCAGAAATTCTTTCAGAACCTTGTTCATAAGCCGCATGAAAGTGCTTGGTGCATTGGTTAGCCCAAAAGACATGACTAACCACTCATACAATCCTTCCTTTGTCTTGAAGGCGGTCTTCCATTCATCTCCTTCTCTGATCTGAATCTGGTGATATCTACTCTTCAGATCTATCTTTGAGAAATACACAGCTCCACTCAAACAATCCATAATATCATCCATTCGTGGCAATGGAAACTTATACTTGATTGTGATCTTGTTTATTGCTCTGGAATCTGTACACATCCTCCATTCTCCATTCTTCTTTGGTGCTAATACCGCTGGTACACCACAGGGACTCAGACTCTCTCAGATCAACCCCTTCTGCAATAACTCATGTACTTGTCTGTTCAACTCTTCACTTTCTGCTGGTGTCATTCTGTGTGCTGCCTTGTTTGGCAAACTGGCTCCTAGAATCAAATCTATCTGATGACTGATCTTCCTTACCGGTGGTAATCCATCAGGTACATTATCAGATATAATATCCTGAAACTCATTCAACAAATCTGCAACTTCTACAGGTACATCCTCTACTTCCTCTTCACCAGCTTTTGGAATTAAAGCAAAACACACATGCTCATGCCTCATACCATCTAGGAATTTTCTTCCATCAACAAAAGTTATTCTTGCATTACCACATACCTTTTCTTCGGTCTCCTTCAATGGCTTTAGCTTATGTCACACTCCATCCTTTGTCAGGGAATAGGTATTCGCATGACCATCGCGTACAACACATCTATCAAATTGCCACGGTCTACCCAATAACATATGACATGCATCCATAGAGATGATATCACATAGTACCTCATCTTGGTACCCGCCGATCTTGAACTTTACCAGGCACTGTTCACTGACCATGACCTTGTGGTCATCCTGCACCCAGGCAATCTGATATGGATGTGGGTGTTTCTGTCTCTTGAGCTTCAACTTTGTCACCATCTTTTTTGACACCAAATTGTCAGTGCTTCCACTATCGATAATCACATCACAGCATTTACCCTCACACTTGCATCTAGTGCGAAATAGGCTCCTCCTTTGTTTAGGTTCATTCTCACCACTCAACAAGACTCTTCTGTTAATTAGCGTTTCTCCTCTTTCAGCATCTTCAAAATTTGAGGATCTAGCATCTTCATCTACATGTGCAACTCTAGTCTGGCCTTCATTTCTCCTGTCTGTTCTGCCTTGGTGCTGAGGACATTCAAATGCCCTATGACCTTCTTCTCCACAGTGAAAACATGTTCCACGGAAGCCTCCTCTTCCAGATCCTTGTCCTCTTCCTCTTCCTCTCTGATCTCTATTATTCTGATCTTGGAAATGATTGGAATTGTTTCCTCTCTGATTCTGGCTGCTACTAGCCTTATCCTTATTTTTCAGATCTTCATTTCGGCCACCATATGACTGTCCACCAGATCTTCCACCACGACCTCTTCCATTTTGTCTGCTCTCAAACTTCTTGTTCAACTTTTTCTCTACTTTTAGGGCAAACTGGTATGCCTCCTCAATACTATTCATTCAAACCAGATTCAACTCCTCCTGAATGCTTGGCCTTAACCCATTAAGGTATCGAGCAACTTTCTCCTTATCAGCTTTTGCATAGCCTATTCTAATGAGGAGTCGATAGAACTCCTCTGTATACTCCTGAATAGATCTTCCTGCTTGCTTCAAACTTTGCATTTTCTTTAGTAGGTCAAGCTCATAATCAACAGGAATGAACTGTCGCTTCAATTTATCCACCATCCGATCCCATCTTGTGATTTTATCTTTCCCTCTTCTATAACGCTCCAATTGAATTTCTTGCCACCAGATCTTCACATGACCTTTCAATCTGGCCTTCCCAAATTTGACCCTATCAGGATCCTCAACATTTTCATACTCAAAATATTCTTCACATTCATTGATCCAATCGATCAATTCCTCTAGGTTAAGATTTCTAGAAAATGTAGGAACCTCAATCTTAGGTCTTTTCCCAATCTTGAAAATCGCCCGAAAAAGTCTTTCTTCCTCCTGGTTCACAATTTTAGCTTCTCCTTGATATTCTTCTTCGACTTCATCCTCGCTTTCGTCTCTGACATTAAGATTCATTCCTTTGTGAATCTCTTCTTGCAATGCTCACACTTGTCTCTGCAGCTCTCTAACCTCAAGTGTCACAGCACCAGCTCTTCCGCCACGTTCTCTTCGTGGAGGTATTTTTGCGATGCGCGCTGAAACCCTAACCACGGTCCTGGTGCAAACTGCCTCATAGTCGGCGATCTATTTACACACTCAAGAACTCATGCTCTGATACCACTTGATGAAGGGTGCTCCCCTTAATACCACAAACACATAACAAAAATAGAGAAACAACAACAATAATATGCAAGAGCATAAAATTGGCTTCTTATTATCTCCACAAATGTGGAATTACAAACTTTCAGAATTACAATATGCAAAGCCACATAGGCATTCCCTTACAATATTCTGTAGGAAAAAATCTTCGAATCAATACCCAGATCTACTACCCAGAACTGCCCTAGACAACACTACGGACCTTCTTTATATAGGCAATTTCCACCGCCCGAGAAGGTTCTAGAAATTTAGCTCTTAGGGCCGACCAAACTTAGAATTATTTTATTTTACAATTTATTACATCAAATTCGGCTCAAAATGAGTTTTAAAACCCAAACAGAAATTTTGAAGAAAAATTATTTTTCACCATTTCAGGTGACCCAACTTCCGAAGACCATAAGTCATCACCCGTTGACCCGATTGGCTATTATAACCCCATTTTGGAAATGCCACGAAGCTCTCTACAAGCTTGACCCACTCAAAGTGCCTATCACCCAAATTTTCAACCTCATTCGGGGCCTTTAAAGTCTTCAAAATTGAGTTCGAAGTTTCTGTACCCTACTGCCAATACCGAAAATCTTCAATATCTTCAAAACTACACTTGATCTAGCCATGAAACTTTGCTGGCAGGCTGATATGACTGAGATGAACCTCCATATGTAAAATAAGACATTCCGAGATCGTAAGACCAACTTACTAAAAATAGCAAGTTTTCATAAATAGCAACTCTGCACAAGATAACCCTTATTGAATACAAAAATAGAAATATTTTTGGGTGATGCAAGATTGCTCTTACACGTAGGATGCTCCTGCATCATATTCAAAGAAGTATTTGTGTTTCCAAGGTATGATATACTTCATTTTCTAGTTCTAGCCTTTGCTGCATGACAACACACTTTTGTTTATTTCATTTCAAGGTTGATTCCTACACTTGGGTACACTTTTCTTTATTTCATTTCATTTCATTTCAAGGTTGATTCCTAAACTTGGGTTTGACTAAGGAAATCCCCTCTATCCAAACTTTTTCCCTATTTTTCTGTGTGTAGGAAGAGGTTGTGGAGCTATCAAGGAAAAAATGGAAAGAATGGAAACTTCAAAGAACCCTTGGAAGTTTAAGGGAAAAACCTAGGGTACAGAGAAAATTGTGTGATCTATACCTAGGTACAAAATGGTTTTGGCAATCTGTACCCTCCAGATCTAACTTAGATTTGGTAGGGAGTCAGGTTACAATCTTCAGGTCTTAGATATGCATTTACAGGTATTTTAAAGATACCATTTGTTTGATATTTAGATATGAAATGACATATCTCCTATTTTGATTCTAAATGCATATAAATATTTTCTAATTAGCATTTATTATCTCATTATCATTTCCCATTTCAATTTTACATATTTAACAAAAGGATTGTTGACCCATTTAGTGCTTGGTAACTTCCTAGCCTATTGGGACATCTTCCTTCTGAATGTGCAATCTTGAAAAGGAGAAGTGATATATTTGTGTGCGTTTCTTCCCCTTTCCTTGTGTATAACTACCAAGTCCATAGAGAAAGTTTCAATCCATCCATAAATTTATTACACAACTTGCAGAATAGTCTCACCCATTTCAATATTTTCTTCATAAGGTGTACCTTTTAAATTGACTACTTAATGCAAATAATTTTTCCAATAATTAAAAGATTATCTTTTGTCACCACTAGTCTTTGTTAAAATGTGAGGTTGATTTTATCTATTGTTGTTGTCATTGATGTCAACATACTCATTTTCTAGCCTCTGAATGTATTAATTACTATGCATCCATCAGAATGGTGTAACAGTTGATGTGCATCGGCAGTCTGTCGTATCGGTTGGTGTGTTCACTGATAAGTTTTCTAGTTTGTAGAATCTACATCTTTTTAGATTGTATGTTTTGGTTCGATCCTATCTTAATGTGTTTTGATCCCAACCATGTAATTGTAAGATGTTGAATATATCCATTGGAACAAAGTGCTTTGGATATGTTGTAGTGTGTTGGCTTGAGCAAGGCGTGTTTTATTGCTTGAGGTGGTCCTCAGTTTATTCCTTACCACCACAAGAATATTTTGGTGCGACCTATTCCAAACGTGTTTGGCCAACATGGTGGATCTCCTTATGTTGTATATATATCATGAAGAGAAGCATCAATTAAGAATCAATCAAGTCTCCTACGCGTTGATATGTGAAGTGGTTGTGAATCTGTTTGCTGGAGATCTGTGTTCATGGTTAGCAACTTGTTGATCTCAATGGTGGATTCTATCTCTTTTCATATTTTCTGTCTGCAAGTCTTGTATTGGCAGTGAGCCCTTGTGTATTGGTAGTTAGCCTTAATCTTATGGCAGTGAGACTTTGTATTTGCAATGAGTAATTTTGGAAATGAGTCTTTTTAAATATCACCATATTGGTGCCACCTTAATAGGTGTTTTTACATTTCATGAGAATTAGCTTCTCCTTAGTTTTTTCCATCTTGAGTTTTCCACGCAATATTTAGTGTTGTTTGTGTTGGTGTTTCTATGTTCTTAATTGCATATATTTTATGTGAATGTCGATGTGATTAACCGACATATCCGAAGTTGTTATATCTATTAATTATAAATTAATTGAAAAAGAAAAGTTTAATAAGTTTGTGTGAGAATAACCGATTCACCCCCTCTTAGTTATTCGACCTGTTTAACAGTCTTCATGCCTCTCATTGAAGGAAAACCATTGAAGGAAAACCACTAATACTCTGCATTTTAGCTACTACATCAGCATTAGGATATCTCTTAGCACAATATGATGAACAAGGATGAGAGAGATAGTTTTGTATTATAATAGACAAATACATCTTTGTTACACTCCCATTGAGTGCGCATGTCTATCAGTCTTCTTTTCTTCTCAAAAGCTCAGACATTACAAGGTCAATCATTAAACAAATCTCAGAGAAAATTAACCCCCTCAAATATCTCCTCAACTAAGCAGCTCTCACAGAGAGATTAGCGAAATGGGCGATGTTCCTCAATGGATTCAATATAGAATATGTTGATCGTAAAACAATAAAAGGAAAAATTGTAGCAGATCAGCTAGCTAGTGGTGCTATACAGATAAATCACCCCCCTCTATCAGATTTTCTAGATGAATCAGTATTCATTTAGATGGTTGTTTTATATTTTTTAATTGACGTGCTATTACCAATTGTCAGTTTCTAAGTTGTAAGTTTAAGGGTTGCCATGTTGTTCTTCACAGGCCCCCACTTCCTAGTCACTTTCTTGTCTAGTTCATAAAAATTCCTAAGTTCAACCATTTTTAATATTTCTTGTCCAAGTGTTAATATTTCATTGAAAAATACTGAGTACTAGCATTCTCTCATGACCCATATTATTTTCAGTCATGTCAGAGCTCCAGTGCAACGCAAATCGTTACATCAAAGACAAGCCCATTAATATTTTCTTTGTCATTCATGAATGAAATCAACAACCAACATTCTCTTGTGGTTCAAATTCCTGTTAGATGGGTTAGTGCTCCAATGGAACACATACAATCAGATTGAACACGTAGATGTGTTAGTGCTCCTTTGTTGTAGTTGGATGAGATCAATGACTAACATTCTCCCATGGCCCTGACACCATGCTATTGTAACACGTGTCCAGGTGGAGATTACTTTCTAAAACTAGACTAGATAGATTTTAAAAAAATTAAGCTACAATTAATTTGAAAATCAAATCTCTTAATCTACACCGTCTAATCATGGACAATATTGAACTATCAATAGACCACATTCAAGCCATGGAAAAGGCTAGTTACAAAAAGTGACCATGCACGAATGCAGTAATGGTGAAATGAAAAAAGTAGGTCAATATTTAACTATTGAAACTAATCAACTTAAATTTTTAGGACCCTTTTCTTTACTACAATCATATGTAATCATCATAATTTTTTGTTTCAATCTTTGGAGAAATTTGCACGTGAAAATTACTTTTGCAAGTGAAATTGAGGGAGACACATTTTGAGTGGTAAGTAAGCTTATCTTCTGAATTTCACCAGTGGTTACATTTGGAATTGCAAGCTACTTTAAATCCTCGGCAAAAGTGGGGATTGGAATTTTGTTTGAAGCTAGTTGAATAAAACTATAGGTTGTATAGCTATAAACCTTAGTTTGTAACTGAACTAACTACAAAAATGGGTAAGAAAGCTCCCACAAAGTTGGTGAAGACTTGATTAAGCAATTTGATGGGAAGAGATTTCCATTCTATGGACCAAAATGCATAATCAAAATTTGTTAGATAACTTAGTTGAAGTTGGAGATGCTAAAGTGCTAGAAATGGGATGGAATTTGTTTGAACAGTTCTATAAGAAAAGGGATGCAAGCATTCCAATGAGGAATGGATGAGAGCTTTAAATGGGAAAACTTGCATTACCCAATGTCTTTTTTGATACGGATTTCATCAGGCAAGTGGTGCAAAGATATGGTTTAGTAGAAGAGCATTGTTAACAACAAGTGGCCATGAAATGATTGATATAATAAAATTATTGTTGCGAAGATATTTGGTTGAATAGAGCTTCATTATAAACAATTAATATGAATGAGCTAGAAGAAAGGTACAAGATCCATATTCACTTGTTCAAAAGAGTAATAATTCCAAAATTAGGGTAATAATTCCAAAATTAGATGGAAGGGCCTTGACAAAAAGTTGATTCCAATTTCTTAGTTTGAGGAGGCTTCACTTTGGACACATTATTATTCTGTAAAGACCTATTAAAATTTTTGTTAGATATCTAGATTCTATAAAGACCTCTTCAAAATAG
The DNA here is from genome assembly GCA_027943335.1 of Chamaecyparis obtusa. NCBI lineage: Eukaryota > Viridiplantae > Streptophyta > Pinopsida > Cupressales > Cupressaceae > Chamaecyparis > Chamaecyparis obtusa. Next base: position 322,546 of record BSBK01001314.1, read on the forward strand.
TCTAAATATTCTTCAGCTAAGGTCCACCAAACTTATGTAGTTGCATATTTTTTCTACATGTGTGTGTGTGTGTGTGTGTGTGTGCATGTATGTATGTATGTACACATATACATATACATATACGTATACGTATACATATACATATACATATACATACATACATACACGCATATATATATATATATATATATATATATATATATATATATATATATATATATATATATATATATGTATGTATGTCAAGGAATCTATTCCATTTGATATGATGCGTATGGGAGATAAAATACAAGATGCAATGAAGTACACTAATTTGATTGTGCAAGGTATTTGGAAGAAAAATTCCATGAGATCTTTGTCAAGACAAAGGAAAACCCTGATGACTTTGATTTCAGATGGTACTAACTGATTTGTCATATGTTCTTGTGGAGAGGGAAAAGACTTTGGAATGAAAAGTTACAAGTCAAGAAGAAAGATAAAGGTCAAATGTTGTTGGTCCAATGTTACACATATATGTGAGATATGAATCACCCTAATTTTGACTTTGTTATTTTTGTAGAGAATTTTTCGTAAAAGATATTGAGTTACTTTTCAATCCCACAAGAAAGTATCCTAAGAGATATGTTAGATTCTCCCATACCTTCAACTAGAAGGAAGGATATTGGGATTTCACATAATTGGTTTTTCCATTCTAATTGTATGCTATGAGAAGCATCTTCATAGGGTTAGTATTGTCAATAAATCAAGATAACAACTAAATTACCACAAATAGAAATATAATTAAGCAAATTAAATGACAACTGAGCACTTTATATGGCTCTCTAATTAGGTTTGCTAATGCAAATCTCTCGGCAAGCTTCCATTAGTGACAGTCCTAATATGAGAATGAATGATAAACAAAGCTAAAAGATTAATCCCAAAATTAAATAAGCCTAATTAGCTCTAAATTTGTCTTTCTAGCTTAAAATTGCAAGAGGTTTGATGCTATTCTTAGATTTGTGGATGATTATTGATTGAATTATACCTTGATTTTATAGATTTTGGAAAGCGTAGGGGGTAGAGTTGATTTGATCATGGTTTGATTAGGGATAAGTCTATGGTTCCACCTTTGGAGACCATTTAAATAAATTGTTCTCAAAGATTGGGACAAAAGGACAAAATGGGTGGACAAGATTCTTTCACCTTATGTGTGATGGAGATTCAATGTGAGCTTGATCCTTGAATCCTATTGGTTGATGCATTTTCCTCCCATTTGGTGGTTGAGAGAAAATTAGGATTTATTAATTGAATTTATTTAATATGTTTAGCCATGTGTACCCCTTAAATGGGTTGATTTGATTTAAATTGGACTATGAAATTAATTAGATTAATTGCATAATTTATTGATTTATCATGATTTACATTGATTTTATGGCTTTTGATTTTCAATTAAATTTGGATTATGGCTTAATTGCAATTTAACTTTGATTCTAGCTTGATTTTATTTAATTGCCTTGATTTTTTCCTTGGTTTCTCACTTGATTGATCTTGTCCATTTTCAGGTGATTACACTAATGTCATTGCAAAAATAGTTTATGGAAGTCTAGTTCAACCCCGTATGTTTCCAAAAGATGTACCATGGAGAATAGGATTTTTGGAAATCTTGTGTCAACTCAATGAAGTTGATCTTATTCACTTGAGGAGGCCAATGAGACCCTTATTTCTCTCCACAAAACACAATATTTTTTACTTCACTACTACAAACAAAGATGGTCTTGAAAGGATTTGTGTGATTTTTTGGTCATACAAAATGAGGTATGAGAAAGCAAGGTATTTTGATCTCAAAGGATTCATGGGAATACTAAATTGAAATTTTACTCATGATATACAATATGATGAAGATCTGGTCACAAACTATTTCTCAATTGATCAATTATGAAAGAATAAATGCAATATGATTATGAAGGAAAATGAGACAATGAGATAAATTGGTCCAAACTTTTGTGGATTCTTTCATGATGAGACAAATTCTCTTGTGAAATTGAACAGATGATTGATAGTGTTGAATCTATATTAAAAAGGGGGATGATAAGAAAAGGTAAATAACAATAAGTCTCTACTTGAAAAGGAAATAAAGAAGAGCTTCCAACCAAGAAGGTGAAGATGGAAGAGAAACCAATAAAGGAGAAGAGAATTAAGATAATTGATGTAGAGGAAGCTCAAAATATCAACGAAGAAATATCATAACAAATGTCTCCACCTCTTATAGATTATCCACCTTCACCTCCCCTCTTTCCATTAGGTAAAAAATCAAGGGAAATAGTTCCTGTAATGCCACCAAGTAGAGTACTTGAGAATTTTAATATTGTAGATGATCCTATTGGTGATATTAGGGCTCTTTCTTGTAAAGAGTTTATCAATGATAATGGATTTGTAAATTCTTAGAGTTTAGGGACTTTTTTTATCACAAGGAGACATGAATATTAGGAAATGTTGGCAGAAGAAAGGAGTAAGAGATTGCCTTTTGAGTGGAAAAAACTAGGTGAAGAAATCTTGAAGGAGTTTGATTTCACTACTAACAATATAACTCCAGAATAGCGAAAAAAAAGCGGTCAAAGATGTAGGAATCTTTTTGTTTCCTTGATGGAACATTGCCACTACATTTTCTTTCCTTAGTGCTAGAAAGGAGAATAAATGAATATATCATTCAGAGGAGGATGTTGAGAAAGGTTTATTTGGCTTAGTTTTCAGTCCTTATTTTGGATTTTGGTTTGTTTGGACTTTGTCCCCAAATACTAAAAAGCCTAATTACTTCCAAAATTATGATCAATTTAGAGGAAACACATTGATGAAGAGAGTAGAAGATACCCATGCTCATGAGGTTTCATATTTGATGGTGAGCACTACATTGTTTAGTAAAGTAGCCACTGATAAGCTATATACAAATAATGAAAATTTAAAGGAAAAGTACACGAGTAAAACTATTAAAATTAAATATCTTGAAAGGAAAATTGATATCCTAGAAGGAGGAACAATTCCAATCATTAAAAATCATACTACCCTTGTGCAAGAATTCTCAAATAGGGAAACTTTCATGATGCAAATTAGAGAAATGAAGGATACGTTGGAAAATGAGAAGTCATCAAAAAATCAAATTACAAATAATATCATAACTATTTTAGTTAGTCATAGATTAGCTAAGATAAATTTGAAGCTTGATGATGCATATAAAGGATGGTGTGACCTAATTGTTGCAAAGTTAAATCAGGAATAAAATATAGATCAATTGAATCCTATCAAGAAAAGAAGGCTTGATAGGACACTACTTGTGATGGATATGATCAAAAGGTCAAAGTGTGGTGACAAAAATCCACTAGAGTTGAGGAAAGTGTTTAATAATTTTGAATTGCTAGAGGATTTTGTATCATTCACATCAAAATTAGAGGTGAAATTGGAGCATAAATTGAAAAATATTGATCAATTAGAATGTAAAGTGTTGTCAAGCATTAAATATGAGAAAGGAAATGCTAAGAAACTAGATCAGTGGAAATTATAAGTAATATCTCTGCTATTTAAAGTGATTTTAATTGTTCATGTGAATAATCAATTAAATATGGAGAAATTAAATCAACTCCTTAATGAACTTGATGTCTTTGAAGCTATATGTAAGAGTTATCAAAAAGATTATAAGGTAGTATTAGATTTTAAGTATATTGGTAACATGGAAATTTTGGATAAGATGTTGAAGTACCCATGGCCTAATAATGCACCATTTGGACATTGTGAAGAAAAGTATGGTGAAGATGAAGATTGAAATTTCCACCACAAGTCAGAGATACTATTTTGGTCAACATCAGGGAATCAATATTTTTTCTACATCAAAACCAACCAACATTCTTCTTTGAAGTTTGGAATCCACAAAAAGAGGATTTTTTCCATCCAAATTTATTATAAAGTTGATTTATATCCTTCTATGTCTATCTTTCTAATTCAATTTTTTTCTAATTTGTAATTGTTGGCAAGTTGACTATGCTATTGTATATGACTAGATATAGTGTTTTCATTATGGAAACAAAATCATATAGAGTTTTGGAGTCAGCGCACATTATCATAAGGTCAAAATATGGCTAAGTATAGAAGACTAGATAGTTAGCAGAGCACTAGAAGATCAGAGCGTGAATCAGCGCACATGCGTATGACCGAGTTATGGTATGCACCCTTAAAGTTAAGCTGGTAAGTGTGTATTCGTGCTAAGTCTAAGAGTGCATGATCAAATGAGACAGTATGACAAAGATACAGTTAGTTGAAGTGGTACAGACAGTGAATGCCAGAACAGAACAGAGTATGCAGTCGACTATTAGTATTTTGATGAGTGGTTATAATAATATTTTGTAAAGGCTATGCGCCTATTGTAATTAGGTTGTAGACATGTAAACATCTTTATTTGTAAACACGCTTGAGCCAATTCACTTGGAAGCATTGTATGTAATCGATTATAGGATGACCTAGTTAATTTTTTTGTTAGCGCATATAAATATAAGATGCACTTTTGTAATAAAGTATGGAAGTGGATATAGAGATAAGATAAGCAGAGCAGAGACATGCAAAGTGAAGATAGAATGAGTTAGAGCTTTACAAGGGGCTAAAGCATCAGCACACAAAAGGAACTAATTAGACAAGCAGTGTCACAACACCAGTTCATCTAGCAGATATAGTGTGTATCTGAGATCAAAAGGTTGTAGCCTTCACCACTTGAGAAATGAGCTCTAGGACAGTGTGTCCCCACCCCTAACATGGTTATTGTAAAAGACTCCTAATAGGGTCCGACCTTTTACCAAGTCTTTGTACTAAAAGCATTGTAAAGAACAACTCCTAACAGGGTTACAGATCTTCTAACAAGGATCATAAAACACTAGTGCAGTTCTTAGTGGGTGTCAATTCCCACTAGGGTTTTTACCTATTTGGGTTTCCTCGTAATCATATTGGTGTTATGTGTTGTGATTGTTTATCTTGTTTACATTGATTTTCATAACAATACTTAATCAATCGAGTTAAGATTCAAGAGTTAAGAAAATCTAAAGATATAGTGAACACTTATACACCCCCCCCCCCTCAGTGTTCCCATTCCTAACAATTGGTATCAAAGCTCTAGTCCTCTGAAGAAAAGTTTAACCACTTGAGGAGATCAATGGGTTCAGAAGAAGCAAAGAATCTGAAGAAGAATCTTATGGAAGCTCTTGAAGACCTTGACAGATCTAAGAAAGAAGTTGAAGAACTAAAATTGAAAGTCAGTGGTGCACAATTTTTCATCAAGAAGCTAAAAAAATATTTGAAAGATTGTTCAAACAGTGATTTAGGGAAAATGGTCAAAATGCTAAATGAAGAGAACACATCTCTGAAAGATCAGATTGAATAATTGGATGAAAAGATAACTAACAATCAAGAATTTTATGATGAACAGATCAAAGAGAACCTTCAACTGAATGAAGAATTGAGGCAAGCAAACACAAAAATCTTGGAGCTAAGAAACAACAAAGAAATGTTGGAATCTAAGTTGAAAGAAGCAAAGAATCACATTAAGAAATTACACACCAGTTCTAATTTGATAGAATCATAGTTATATGCATAGAAGCTTAAAGGAGATACTAGTGGTGTTGGATTCAATGAAGCACAAAATCAAATTGATGACATGCGAGAAAAGATGAAAGCACCAGAAGACACTACAGATGCTAAGGAAACCAGAAATTAGAATAAAGACAATGTTGAACCATCTAAGGATGATTGCAATCCAGTAGACCGAACTTGTTATGCCTATAACAAGCATGGACATATTGCAAGGGATTGTAAAGAGGTAAGACCTTTCAATGGCTAATTTTATTCATGCAATAAATTTGGTCATAGAGCTATGAATTGTAGAACAAGTCAAAAGAACAAGACTCAACATAATCAGAGAAATCAGAATCAACCAAATGTAAGAAGTCCTCATAATATTACATGTCAGATATATGACTTTCTATTATGTTTTGTATGACAATTATGAGGCCGACTGGAAGGCTAATTGTGTATAAGTATAGATTGGTTTTGTGAAAGCAAAGTATGGAATGATTTATGATGATAGAGTAAGTTTACAAATATAAGAGCAAAGATTAGATGCGAGATCAGTAAGAGGCCGAGCTACAACTGGAACTATCTAAGCAAGATAAGTGCTTGTATTTTTCCCCTTTTGAGAACTACTTTTGAAGACAAGTATTTATTGTAAGAGAAGTTTTCTGACCACCTTTAACCAGGTGTTTTGTATACCCCTAATAGGTTTTTGTATTCCTCTAACAAGGAAATGTACTATGTAACAATTAGCTCCTAATAGGGCTAGATCTCCTAACAGGGATACTATATTTTAGTACATATTTGTGGGTACCATCTCCACCAGGGTTTTCCCTTTGGCTAGGGTTTCCTTGAAAACAAATCATGGTGCCATGAGTAATGTGTTATGCTTATATGTGCTTTTCATTTTTGCATTACTTTGGATTGTTTATAATTGTTTAAAGTTGAAGTCAAAGTTCTGTAATACTGATTCACCCCCCCTCTCAATATTACCTAATCCTAACAATTGGTATTAGAGCTTTTGGCTCTGAGAGAAAGCTTAACAACTTAAGGGAGATCAGAATGGATTCAGAAGATTTACAAGTGAACTTTGAAGCTGCACTTGAAGATTTGGATAAGATGAAGGCTGAAAATGGTGAACTAAAATTCAAATTAAGAAGAGCAGAAGGTTTCATGAGAAAACTTAAAGAACAACTTGAGATTGTAAAAAATCAGAGACAAGACCTTATGGAGAAAATCAAAGAAGGTTCAGACAATGATACATCAGACAAAGTAAAGAAGTTGGAGCAAGAAAAAAATCAATCTCTTGATAATCAAGGAGATTCAGCATGAAAAGGATGAAAGAAAGAAAGTTGAAGAGTCACTAAAAGAAGCCAACCTACATATAGGATAAATGAAGACTGAACTTGACCATTACAAGGATAAATATCAGGAATTGGTTAAATACAATTAGATCATTAAAGGTGAACTCACTCAAGCCAAACTACACATTGAGAAGTTACACATGAGTAATGACAAGAGTGATGAACAAAGAACAGAAAAATAAATCTAAAGGAGACATGGGTGGATCCAATGAAGCTGGAAGTTCAAAAACTCAAGAAGAACCAAAAGAAGCCATGATTGAGGAAAGACCTATTCCTAATGAAAGGCCTACAAATGAAGATCCTAGAGAATAGTTCAGACCCTTCAGAGCTAGATGTTTCGGATGCAACAAAGTTGGACAGATGAAAAGAGACTACAGAAGTAAAGGTAACTCTAAACCCTTTACTAGCTACTATTTTAATTTCTATGAGTATGGACCCAAGAAAGTAGATTGTAGAAAACTTGATCAATCTAGGTATAAGAAAGACTATATTAGAGAAGAAACTGTAGCCAAGGTTACATGTTAGAAATGTAATAACTTTGGGCACACAGCAAGGTACTGTAAGCTACAAACTAATCAACAAAGAAGAAGACCACACATTTGTTACAAATGTAACAATCCAGGTCACATTGTGAAGTTTTGTAGATACAATGGAGATGACAACAAAAGAGGACCAAGATCTAATGAACTAGAAGGACCACCACCTATGGTTATAAGGAAGAATATTAGTGATAGTGGTAAAAGCCTAAATGATTACATGAATGAAAATAAGAAATCAGAGGAAGAGAAGATATGGCAAGTAAAAGTTCTAAATAAGGCAGTGGTTCAGGGAGAGACAACTTATGATGATGTGTCTTTGCATGATGAATTCTTTGAGGCATAAGCCTAGAAGGCCTCATGGCCTCATGGGGAGCATTGGATATAGATAACGGAAATTATCCAGCCCTTGTATAAGTGGAGTAAGCTCATGCGAGCTTAGGTATGATGTGTACAGATGTTTAGGTATGATGTGTACAAATGTTTAGGTATGATGTGTATAAATGTTTTTCATTGACTAGATGGCATGCAAAGTTGAGCTACCTGTGTTTAATGAACACACTCAACTTGCAATGAATAAAAGACTTGAAAGATTTCATTCCTACACCATTTTTTGATTAGCGACTAAGGAGAGCAGAAGTGTGAAAGTAGAGCAGTAATCTAGCAGAGATATTTTGTGTTCACATGAAGCCAAGCATCAGATTCATGGATGTTTAAGGTATTTAGACTTAATCTTTTGGAAAGTGATGGATGCACCAGTAGTTTTTGATGTTATAGATAGACCTAGATACAAATTCAAAAGGCATCCATTCAAATCCTATGAGGATGATCTAGAAGGGGCATTCTCTCAAACCCCCATAGGTGTGTTACACGTAGAGGATATTAGGGCATACATACACTACAAGTATGAGATTATTGGGGAGGTCAACATCTTCTATTTTTTGAACAGTATGATAGAAGTAAATGGGTCTTTGACAGAAGAATTCAAACATTTAAAAGACCTGTCAATACTCAAGTTAACTCAACTCACAGAATTCATGGAAGTCGAATGGTTCAAGATCATTCTAAGTAGAGTTCATAATCAGTTCTTATGGATAGGTGATCAACCAGTTAAGATATGTGCTTGGTTGATCCATGATATCACAGGGCTTGACAATGAAGGAGCCCTACCTGTTAGTGAGAAAAACCTAAGAAAAGAAGTTGAAACCCTAACACACTCTAAATGGGACAAGAGGGAAATGACATTAAATGATATATATTTATAAGATGTCAAATTGGTAGCAATGCTAATTGGCTACAAGTTGTTTTATAGTTCTAGACTTAATTTTGTATCAACTGGAGTTATAATGATGGCATACAAAATGGTTAAAGAAAACAAGAAATACAACCTATGTGAAATACTAGCTCAACAATTCATTGAGAATGTAAAATTTATAAAGAAGGACAAATCTAAGGCATTCAAGTTTGGGTCATTAACAGTTCACATGTACATTCATGTCATTCACAACTTTCCTAGTATGCATCCTAGAGCATGGAAAGATAATGAACCCACTGGTCTACAAATCTCAGAATACTATAGAAGATAGAAAAAGGATTGGGTTGATGGAGAATTGTTTGGCATGATTAAGATCATGCAGAGGTAGATGAAAGAAAGATATAGAATTCCAGAAAGCTTAGTTGAAAAGTATGAGGACACCATCTATTTCATGGTTGAAACTGATTGTGTCTGCTTTGAGGCAGTTGAGCCTAGAACCAAATGGTGTTATCCTATGGGATATGAGGTAAGTTTTGAAGTACTAAATATGCAAGTAGAGCATGTATTGGTAGAAAAAAAGGACCCTACTCAAGAAAGATGGGGTACATACAGAGAAAATATGAAAAAGTCAGAGAAGAACAAGAGAAAGTAACAAGAAAGAGGAAAGATAGCAAGATAATAGAAGATATCACTGCAATGGTGGGTATTAAAAAACTCATAATTGATAGACATCAAAAATAAGATGGAGGCATCTTCTAGTATTGCCACTGATTCACCCATTCCATTGGAAGCAGAGAAGATAGTTACTACTGATAACATTATTGCTTTATCAGTCCCTCAAGAGAAAGAAACACATGAAGTTGAGACTATAACGATTCTTATAAGATCATCTAGGACAGTCAAGCAGGTCGGTCCAAAAGAAAAAGAGACAAAGGTAAAGAGGAAGAAAAAGGAAGAAAAGATCATGGAGAAAGAGGAAGAGAAAATGGTTCAAAAGAGTCCACAATCCTTGTGGACACCAGATATGAAATCACTGTAGAAATGGCTTATAAAAGATGGAAATTTGATATCTATAAATAGATACTATGAGAGATATAGCCTTGAGGATCAAGCAATCATTGAGGACACTATCATTGAGCATTTGTTAGTTTTCAAAAAGAATTTTTTGGAAGTTGAAGCTAGTGTCCTCAAAGATCTATATAGAAAACTAGAAAATAGAAAATAGTTAGCACATTCAGGGGATGAGAACATAAGAAGCAATACAATTGATGATATATTGTCAGTTGTGTCTATTCAGGAAAGAGAAAGAATCATAAAGGCACTGAAACCTCTTCTAAGAACAAAGACCAGACTAGTCAATATCACGGCTAGAAAATATGATGAAGTAATTGAAGATACCCAAAAAGCATTAGACCAAGTTCTAATGAATGACATGCCTAAAAGGGTGTCACCTCCTAAGAATGCTAAACCTATATCCTTGGGTTTAAGAGAGAGCTCACAAGAAATTGATGAGAGTGCTCAAGTTAACTTGCAACTAGATTTCTTTGTCACTGGTGTGCCTGTTAGCCTTGACACTTCGCAGGATGTAAATGATCCATTTATGGACAAGATGGATAGTGTGATGGAGGTTGAAGATTAGGAATAGATAGAAGAAAGAAAATTAGAAGAGAAACCAGAAGAAAGAGTACATGAGAAGGAGTTACAACAAGAAGAACATTAAGAAAAACAACCTAAATCAGAGAAAGTTGTTGAAGTCAGACTGGATACATCCCTATTGTTTGCAAGTGTGGCCAAACTAGTCAGCTCTGATGTGGACAACATGGATGAGGATGAGCTGATGAAACTTTAATTTATGGATTTTTCTAAAGCTAAGGAGAGATTAGTTTAGAAAGGAGACAAGAGAGCTAAGATAATGGCCAGGGCTGTAGAAATAGTAAACATGCTACTTCCCTCACCACTTATCCTAAAAGATAAGGATGAGGTTGAGAACCTTAGTACAATATTGACTAGCTTTGATAGTCATTTTGACTCATTGCTAAAAACAACAGAGGAGAAGGCTGAAAAGAACTTAGAAAATAAGTTGAGAGAAGTTCATAAGTCCATCTCATGGGACTTAGGCATTCTAAAGGCTACCACTCTTAAAGCCAAGATTTGTGAAGCACAAGGCAAGAAACTATATAGCTATTGCATAAATCCCTACATACATTTGAAGAATGTTGAGGAGGCCATAGCCAAAGATAGGGCTAGTCTTGACTGTATAATGGATAGTTGTGAATCATCTTCACAAACTATGGGAGAGATAGATAAGGAGACATCCAGGCTACTGGAGAAAGTAGGAGTACTGGAAATGGAGAAAGGGAGAGTTGCAGATAGATTTGGGTCATTAAGAAGCCTACTAACTCCCAAGCTCTCAATATTGGAGACTCATCTCTCTGAGATGATAAAGGTTGAAAGCTCAATGTTAGTATCTACTCTCACAGAGCTTAAGGCAGCAAAGATAATATCATATGCACTGAATGGATTAATCCATGTCAGTGAACTTCTAATAAGTTCATGGATTGAGGAAGTTAAGACCTTGGAAATCTCCTTCCAAGATGTCATAAATCTGGTGAGTAAGCACTAAACCATTTGTGCTTAAGTCCTACAATTTTGTGTATACCTTTGCCATTGATTTCAAAGGGAAAGGAAGAAAAATAAAAAAATAAAAAATAAGGAAGAGAGTTATATGTTGAAAAGAAAGTAAAAGAAAAGATGTAGAAAATAAAAAATATATATAGAAAAGAGGAAAAGGAAAAGAAAGTTGTATTGTAACACTTAGTCATTTTTCTAAGTGTTGCCATCAATGCCAAAGGGAGAGATTGTTGGCATGTCTTGTTTTGGATTACTGGGAATCACTTAAGGGTTTTCATTTATGGAAAAACTTATGATGGAATGATTGCATGTTGTGGTGATTTCCACTAGAGTCACAGTCATGAAAATGACTAAGTCCAGAATCAGGATAATAGGGTACAGTACCACAGTTTTGGATAGCGGTGGAGATATATAGGGTATTATGGCTTGAAAATTTAACTGGAGGTATTTTGGGATATTCACATGCTTTAGTTAAGATCACATGAGTTTTGGATACCATATTTGTGAGATACAATGTTCAAAAGGTATGCGAAGATAGTAAAATAGTATAACAGGGTACATGAATAGTTGTGAAGATTAAGGAAAGCATAATGGATATGGTAACATGCTAAGACAAGTAAATAAAGTGTATTGCTGAATCTTTAAAATAATAAGAGTGTCAACTCCATGTATATCATTTGCATAAGTTTCTATTATGTTTTGTATGACAATTATGAGGCTAACTGGAAGGCTAATTCTGTATAAGTAGAGATTGGTTTTGTGAAAGCGAAGTATGGAATGATTTATGATGATGGAGTAAGTTTGTGAATATAAGAGTAGAGATCATATGTGAGATCAGTAAGAGGCCAAACTACAACTGGAACTATCTAAGAAAGATAAGTTCTTGTATTGTTCCCCTTTTCAGAACTACTTTTGAAGACAAGTATTGATTGTAAGAGCAGTTTGATCACCACCTTTAACCAGGTGTTTTGTATACCCCTAATAAGGTTTTGTATTCCTCTAACAAGGAAATGTAACATGTAACAATCAGCTCCTAACAGGGCTAGATCTCCTAATAGGGATATTATATTTTAGTACATATTTGTGGGTACCATCCCCACTGGGGTTTTCCCTTTGGCCAGGGTTTCCTCGAGAACATATCATGGTGTCATGAGTAATGTGTTATGTTTATATGTTATTTTCATTTCTGCATTACTTTGGATTGTTTATAATTGTTTAAAGTTGAAATCAAAGTTCTGTAATATTGATTCACCCCCCTCTCAGTATTACCTAATCCTAACACTTATATCAAACTGATTTGACCTTATTAGGGTTTTACATTATCTTAGAAAACCTAAGATCAATGGTTCATATGATTAACTTAGATCATCATTACATAGGAATCATCATTCATTAAATGATTACATCCATAATAAATATTCAACTCGATCTTGGTAAATTATTTTCTTGCTCAGAAATAATTTGTTCACCTTGAATTGTGTGCCATTCCAAACTTTTATGCAAACTCTGGATTACTTGGTAAATAGTATCTCTTGGTCTTAGTGTTTACTAGTACTCGGTAATCCTGTGTACTCATTGATTGTTGTACTCAGTAACCTCTTTGCTTGGTGACTACTATGTATTGATAACCAACTGAACTATCTTACTGTGTTTACCAAGTGTACAAATAAATACTAATGACAACACTTAATCCATTTAGGAGTAATAGGAAGAACCTCATCAAACTTGAAGGTCTTAGTTTTTGTTTCAAAGAATAGCTCTTTGAGAGAATTTTTCATCTCTTCCCACTCACAATTGATAGGTTCTAGAGTAGGTGCACCCATTACATCAGATCCTAATACTTGGTAAGGGTCAAATGGTGTTGGAGAATATGTTTTTTTGTTAGGGATGCAATGGGGGTTTTTTAAGGAAATTGAGAAGTTGCATATGCAGGCTACAACAGTTGTTGTTATGACTAATCCATGTATACATATTGGGGTTGCAACTATGGTTAGTAGAAGGGTGGTTTTTGTTTTTTTTGTGATGGGTGATAAGTGGGACGTGTGTAAGTTTTACTCACCTAATTTGGTTATGTTGTAGCACCACCAAAGGATGGGTAAGTTCTTTGGGTGTTTGTAGCTCCAAAATGACTCAAAGGAGGTGCAAGATAATTCACATAGGCAAATGAAATATTTTCTTTTTATGGAGGGGGTACAATTTGAGTAGTGACAGATGAAGACATAGCCAAGTAATTAATGTATGTAGGAGCGGGTGTGGTTTTCTAGTGAGGTTGAGAAGGTTGAGAGATGAACTAGATGGAAAATTAAGAGGTAAAAGGATTGGTGAGGTGTGGTTGTCTTTGAATACACTAAGGCTATAGGTGTACTTGTGATAGATTCCAAGAGGATGATGAAGTTATCTATGTGGCTTGAGGAACTTGTGTAGTAAAGAGGGTACACTGGGCAGAAGATGTTTGAGAAACACACATATTTTATTATATAAGTGGGGTTTGTTGTGAGTGTGTAGCTTGTTGTTTTTGTATGGGTGGTTGAGTCACAAACTGCACTGGGTGATGAGCCCATTTTATGGATTGTTTTGTTTATGATTTTCTAGTTTAAACTTAGAGTATCTCATGGGTTTTCATAAACAATATGCAAACTTTCTATGTTTCTATGCTATGACTATGTGTGTATTTGGTACTTTTAAGACTAAAGAAATATGTTGAATATATATATATATATATATATATATATATATATATATATATATATATATATATATATATATATATATATATATATATATATATATATATATATATATATATATATATATATATATATATATATATATATATATATATATATATATATATATATATATATATATATATATATATATATATATATATATATATATATATATATATATATATATAAAGTGGATATTATGATGAAATTTGGTATTTCTATTTCTTTCCTCTCTGCATTAATGGGTAGAGTTCCTATAGTCATGTGGTGAGGATACGCTAAAATAGGAAAGCTCATTATGGATCTTTATCTTGGATTTGTGTTGCAAGTTTTGGTGCGCTAACATCTTGTAGGCAAGGAATAAGTCAACAGGTAATAAAGACTCAACATCAAAGTGGCTTCATCAAGTATAGTAACTATTTTCAATTCAATTACCAGGAGTTTTGGATGGAATCCAGTGCTCAAGCGTTCCTATATTCTTGTGAATTTGAATGCAGCTTATTCCTCCGTAAATGATGTTGTCACTTTTGTAACTAAAAAGTTGTTATCCCCATGTAATGGAGGATCCTAGTTCTTAGGAGTTCTATTTTTCAAGTTGTTCTTAAATAAACTGGAATTTGTGATTCCTAGTTAGTTAGATGTTTAGGGAATCTATTTTGTAATCTATAAAAGAAGTGAATACACTTTGATATTCCATCTTGTACTTATGTTGATGTTTACATGAATGAATAGATTATATCTTCTGATTCCATTCTCTGAGTTTTAAATCCATTCACTCTTCCATGGGGCCCCTTGTGGAAGGTAAACTCTGTTCATGCTTAAGTAGGATCTAGTGTTAAGTTTCTTTGAAGTTGTTTAACACTGTTGTTCCTGTAGCCATTGGTAGAAGAACCATTGATTGTTTCCTACAGCATAAATTTACTATTGAAGCATTCCCTTAAGTGCTAAGTTAAGTTGTCATTTCAATTCCTAGCATAGATTGCCTGCAGCAATTCCTTTGCTTTAGTAATGATGACTTTTGAGATGAACTAGAGCATATACTTTGCAGTCACCATTTCAAGTTTATGCTCCTGGATTGATAAATCTAAATGAAGTTTAGCATGATATTCTAAGTAGATACTTGATGCTATTAACCATAGAATCACTGTGAAAGGATGTCCAATCCTTGAAGTTACTAAGGTATTATACTGACTAACCATTTTTGGCGCTATTGCCGGGGATGGTGTCAATTTAGTTCAACCTTGAAGTCATTAAGTTAGTTTACATTCTGCATTATTTTGCATGCATAGACATAGGGACCATCTTGGGAGATTTCTTCCTTGCATTACCCAAGAAGAACCATTCAAGGTTTTTAACCCAGAACCCGAGGAACCCCAAGTCAAGAACATACAAGAAGAAGAACCATTTGAGAATGTATTTGTGGATGCATATGAACAATTTCCTTCACCTTCAACATCTGAAGAATCATACCATATGAATGACCTATTTATTGACCCAAAATATCAGGATAACCCACTTGCTCTTATCATCTACCAACCGCCACCACAAGGTCCTCCAAGAATGGCCTAGCCTACCTTCCCTTTTCCTATTCCTAATCAGCAAGTTAATCAAAATTTGAAGAACATACCTACTACCGCATTACCCAGATTATATGGCCTCATCACAGAGGACCCTGAGACATTCCTCTTTGAGTTTGACATCCTTTGTAGGAGCTCTAACTACACAATTGATGCCCACAAGATGAATTTGTTTCCCTCTACTTTAAAGGAAGCTATTTTAAGATGGTTCATGAGCTTGGGTGCCAATGCCATATGATTGGCTTGCAATGAGCAATCTGTTCCTTTCAAATTATAAACATTATTGTAGGGGAAGAGACTTAAAATGGGATGACATTTTTAAAATTTTCTAGAAAGAAGATGAAACCTTGGAAGATTATGTCTCCAGGTTCATGTTCAACCTACATCGCAATACACAGCACCAATTGAATGAGGAATCCCAAAAGCATCTTTTTCTGAAAGGTATGAATGATGGAAGCATTGAGGCCCTTGACCTCATGATAGGAGGAGCCATTACTCAAAAAACCTAGGCTGACATAAAGAATATATATCTAAACTATTCTAGAGCTACCATCAAGAAAGGAAGAGGACTGAGAGACTTACCTCATAAGTCTAATAGTGTAGGGGTGTCCAAAGTAGAGTTGTCAAACCTATTTTTAGACTTCAAGAAATACATCATTAATGATGTTTCTATGTAGCTAAACACCATGTAGGTGAGAAGAAAGAAGGATGAAGTTGATGCCACTCTAGCAGAGTATTGTCTGCATTGTACGAAGAAGAAAAAGAATTGTCGGTGCAAGTCTGTTGCAAGCCTGGAGTCACAACCTATGCCTACTGAGTTTAAAGCCATCGAAGAAAATGGAGAGGTGATCTACGTTTCCCAATGAAGGCCATGGGTCTAGAGACCAGGTATGCCCCAAGATCCTCTCCAAAATTTTAATAGTAATAGTCAATGGAAAAATCAATAGAATAGTGGTTATAGTGGGTATAATAATTGGCAACAACCTCAACAAGGTTGGCAACAACCTCAGCAAGGTTGGCAACAGCCTCAGCAAGGTTGGCAACAACCTCAACAAGGTTGGCAGTAGCCTCAGCAAGGCTAGCAGTAGCCTCACCAAGGTTGGCAACAATGTCACCAGGGCTGGCAGCGATCCCAACAGGGGTGGTAACAACCACATAATTAGATGAACCAATCAAATCAGAAAGCTTTGATGCCACCACCTCAGTAGTAGGCTCTAATGCCTCCTCCTATAGCCAACACTAATTCCCCTTAACAGACTCAGCTTCTTGCTTAGCCTACCCCTAATTGCAACAATGCTAAACTAGTAGCACAACAGTAGAGATATGCCATTTCCTTGAATGATATTCATTTAAGGTCAGGAACAACCCTTGCCTCTCCTTAGTAGCCAATCATAATAGAAGTTGAGGATGCCTTAGCTGAGAAAACAACTGTGCCAACTAAATTTGCCTCTCCTGTAGCTAAAGAGCCCCCATTTCTTCATAGGTTGGAAGAGCAAGCTCAGCCTATGGAAAACCAAGTAGTGGTAAACTTTCTTAATCAACTAAAGTAGATGACAGTAAAAATACCATTTCTAGATGCCATAAAGGAAGTTCCTACTTATACCAAATCCATCAAGGAGGCCTATATAAAATAGCTAGGGAGGAAGAAAAAGGATCCTAAAACCATACATGTCTTAGGATAGTTATCTTACCTAATGTTGGAAAAGCTGACTGTACCCAAGTATTCTGACCTTGGGAGCCCTGTGGTTATAGTCACCATTCAAGGAATACAAGTCCAAAATGCTCTAGCTGATTTAGGCGCATCCATAAATGTCATGACAAAGGAGTTAATGTCTCAATGTCATATCATCAACCTCAGGGAGACACCAACTATACTTCAACTTGTTAATAGTTCTGCCATCACACTTGATGGGATGGTAAAGGATGTCATTGTCACATTAAACTCTTGGGAATATATAGTCAACTTTGTTGTCCTTTCCCCAAAAGCCAACATGGGTGGATATCCAATAATTCTAGGGCAGCCATGGTTGGCTACCGCAGATGCCTATATAGCTTGTCAGTCAGGGAAGATGACAATATCCAATGGTGTCAACACTAAGAACCTGACTTTGTATTCCCCTACTCAACCCATGTTGCAAGATGATCAAATAGTCTGGCCAGATTTAGGTGATGTTGATCCAAAGGTCAATTCCATCTGCCAGCTTATGATGATATCTCGAGAACCATTTGTAGCCTCTAAGGGAGAAGATGAGATAATTTTCTCCATTATCCTAAATGAATATGGGGTACAGTCTTAGCTGTGTTCCCAAATAGATTGTATTCTAGAAACTCTGTTACAACCTCCAAATGCACCTCAGTATTCATAAACTTCATAATTTCTCCACTCATTGTTACCTCATGAGATGGACTCTCTTCCCATGGCTCAACTTTCAATGGCAGAAAAGGTCATCAAGCTGGAAGTTGGTCCAGGAAGTGAATTGAATCTAAGTAGTGCTTTATCACTTCCACAATAGAAAGTTGTCATGCAGCTACTACAGGAGCATCAACAAGATTTTGCTTGGGACTATAAAGACATGAAAGGCCTAGATCCTAAACTTTGCACTCATAGGATCTAGATCAACCCTGAATGCAAGCCTATCTGATAGCCTCAAAGGAGGGTCAATTTAGCTTTAAGGGATATAGTTAAGAATGAATTATAGAAGTTGTTAAATGTTGGTTTCATCTACCCCATTTTTGATAGCTAGTAGGTCTCACCTCTAGTTATAGTACCCAAGAAAGGAGGGAAGTGGAGAGTTTGTGTTGACTATAGGTAGCTTAAGTCAGCCACTAAAAAGGACCACTTCCCATTGTCATTCATAGACCAAGTCCTTGATAACATGGCTAGCAAGAAATACTTCTCTTTCCTGGATGGCTTTAGTTGTTACAATCAAATACAAATAGCTCTTGAGGACTAGGAGAAGACAACTTTCACATGTCCATGAGGGACATTTTCCTATTCAGTCTTACCTTTCAATTTGTGCAATGCTCCTGCCACTTTCCAAAGAGATGTGATAAGTATCTTTTTTGATATATCTGCTGATTACATGGAGATTTACATGGATGATTTTACTACCTATGGAAACACCTTTGATGAAGCTAAGGAAAATTTGGAAAAAGTTCTCCAGAGATGCCGAGATTACAACCTTTTTCTCAATAGTGAGAAATGCTTTATGATGATGGAGGAGGGGGTTGTTCTAGGCCATTTCATTTCCTCCAAAGGCATTCAAGTGGACCCCACCAAGATTGAAGTAATTAGTACATTACCCACAATAGCAAAACAAAAGGATGTGTGGAGTTTTCTTGGACATTCTTGGTATTATCAAAGATTCATAAAGGATTTCAGTCAGCTTGCAACACCTCTGTATAATTTTTAAAAAAAGGATGCTGAGTTCACTTGGGATTCTGAGTGTACAAAGTCTTTCCTACAACTTAAGGAGGTTCTCACCATGGCTTCAGTTTTGAGAGGACCTAATTGGGAATTTCCTTTCCACATTCATATAGACACATCATATTATGCTATTGGTGTTGTACTTGGTCAGAAGGTGGACTCAGTTGAGAATGCTATTTATTTCATCAGTACAAATTTGAAAGGTGTAAAGTTCAACTATACAGTCACTGAGAAAGAATTGCTTGCAGTCATCTATGCACTAAATAAATTTAGGCACTATATTACCGGCTATGTGATCTTTGTGCATATTGACCACTCTGCTATCAAGTACCTAATGAATAAGCTTGCAATATCTAGAAGATTGGCTTGTTGGTTGCTCCTTATGCAGGAATTTGATATCACTATAGTAGACAAGCTTGGTAAGGCCAATGTGGTCGCTGACTTCCTTTCTTGGTTGCATGTCCCTGATGATCCTACAACCATTGATGATAGTTTTCCCGATGAACACCTCTTTCTATTTTCTGCACATAATCCCTGGTATGCCGACCTTGCTAATTATCTCACCACTGGTAAGATTCCATCTCATTTCTCTACTAAAGAAAGAAGGTTGTTAGTTGAGAAAAGTTAATTATTCTTGGATTTCTAGATTCATGTTTTTTATCGGTCCTGATCAAGTAACTCGTAGATGCATAAGGGAAGATGAAACATGTGATATCCTACGGGCATGTCATGATGAGCCCTGTGGAGGTCATTTTTCTACCAAAAGAACAACATTCAAGATCTTGACTACGGGATATTACTGGCCCAGTTTACACAAAGATGTTGCTCAGTATACCAAGAAGTGTGATAAATGCCAATGCATGGGCTAACCCACTAAGACAGATGAGATGCCCCTAAAGCCTCAGGTAATTGTAGCACCATTTGATAAATGGGGGATTGACTTTGTTGGTCCTATTGAGCCATCTTCACAAGGTAAGTCTTATATCCTTGTATGCACTAATTATGTTACCAAATGGGTCGAGGCCAAACCTATGAAGAACCCTAAGGATAATAATGTTGCTAAGTTCCTCTATGGATTTATTTTCACAAGATTTGGTGTGCCTAGGGAGTTGTAGTTTGATCAAGGTCCTTGGTTTACTTCCAATTTGATAGTTTCTTTGATGGAAGAATATAAAATTCGGCATGGTAAATCCTCACCTTATCATCCCCAAGCTAATGTCCAAGTAGAGGTTACTAACAGGGAGCTAGAATCCATTCTTACCAAGACTATAGCACTCTATAAGAAGGATTGAACCACATGACTTCCTGAAGCTCTTTGGTCTTATAGGACTACTTGGAAATCTACAATAGGCTTCACTCCATTTGAGCTTGTCTATGGCCGGTCAGTTGTCATGCCTATAGAATTTGAACATAAAACATTAAGAACATCTCTTCACCTTGGTCTAGATCTCACTACAGCACATCAGGAATGAATTATGAGTTTTACTGGACTTGATGAATGGTGCAAATCTACCTTGCATAATATAGAGTTACTACAGTAACAGTGAAAGCAATGGCATGACAAGTATATTAAGGATAAATTCTTTTCTATTGGTGACTAGGTGCTTCTTTATGACTTCTGGTATCAGCATCATCCAGGGAAGTTTCAAACTCATTGGTTAGGCCCGTATGAGATTGTTGTGTTTCCCAATGGAGCGGTCCAACTTTCTACTATTGATCCTGTTCGGTTCAAGTTGCTAGTCAATGGTCACAGGTTGAAATTGTATCACAAACCACAAAGTAAAGTCGAGTTTCTGTAGCAGTTCTCCTCCACCGATGGTGATATATTTCCTATAGCCTCTATAAATGAGCCTTTCACTCATTTGCATTCTTCACTTTAAAAAAGTTCTCGTCACTCCCATAATAAAATCTTTCTTCGTGAAAGTTCTTTCTCTGCAATAAAATTTTGCTTCATTTCTTGTCTTTCACCCATCCATTTTCATAATTCTCCATCCATGGATAACGACAGTCACTACCCTCAGCAAAATTTTAGGTTCGTACACTATCTGAAGTATTTATTCCTTTTTTTTTTTTTTTGAAATATTTAGCTATGCCTCGTCACATGCGCAAGTGTGGGACCACTTGCCTAATTAAGTTGGGGGGGAGTTATATATCATTTTTTTTGTCTTGCATATTCATAAAATCTTTATGTTTTATTCTTTTATCTTGTTTGTACTTTACAATTCTTGTCATGATTTGACAATCTTTAAGAGTTGTGTGCTATGTTGTTATTTTGCACATATCAAGTGAGGGCGGCAAGTACGTGCTAAGTACAAAGTCTATGGTTATGTAATTATGAGTAGTTAATGTGTGAGATATTCTTGATTTTCACTCATATTTACACTAGAGCTCATTTCTAAAATGCTAGAACTTCCTGTATTTGAAATTTTCTTGTAACTTTCCAATTTAGCCAATTTAAAAACTCCTTGTCCGAGCCTTATTTTAGAGTGTTTAAATTTCCTACAACTTTGTTTTGGGTAATTCGACAATTTGGAGATGGGGGATGACCTTATCCATAGGGAACCCACAATGCACAATAACTTGTTAGATGATCAAGCTTGCAGGCCATATTTTCAAGCAAGAGGATGGCTTGATTACATCCTGAAGCTCACCAGTTGGGACGATGAGGTTGCGTTGCAATTTTTGAGCACATTTAAAGGAGTGGCCACAGTCAAGGGGTTAAGGGTACCATTTTCATAGGCAGTGGCGGCGGATGTCATGGGGTTGCCACAAGAAGGGGAAGAATTTGTAGAAAGACTTGATTTGACAATGTCTAGGGTGTAGTTTACCCTGCATTTAGACCCACGTCTAGAAATTGACAAGAGGCAAGGTACGTACAGAATGTCTTTGCCTAAACCATTTAGGTAGTGTGCAGTTCATGTTATCAAGTATTTCACTTGTGAGGGATAGCAGTCATACTTACATTCCATTCATTTCAAGTTTTTAAGCTGCCTACGACATGAAAATAGACCCATAAATGTTCCCAGCTTCATGTTCAACATTTTGAAGAAGTGGGCTATTTTGGTATAGGAGGGTAAACTTAACTCTATTTCACATCATTGTTTGGTTAAGTTAATAGTTGAGAAGGACTTAAGGGAACAGTCAAAATTATCTTGGGAGGAATTTCTATTGCAAGGGTTTAAAGAACCAATTCTAGAGCCTATTGGGCGAAGGGTTGGGCAGAAAATTCAAACTAACAAAGGGGCTAGAAAAATTATTGTAGAACTTGGACCAGGACCTTCCTCTAATAAAAATTTTAAGGTTAGAACTCCTTAGGGTTCCCCTCACTCCTCTACTTCAAAGTCAGTCCAGAATGAGGAAGAAGAGAATACTTCTGTAGAGAACTCTACTCCTGTGTCAAAAATGGTTTCTCGGAGGAACAAAGGAAAGAAAAATAGTTCTAGTTAGCAGACAAAGGAACAATCTCCTATAGCCGCAAGCACTTCTAGGAAGAGGAAAATTCCAGAGAAAAAGGAAGAAAATTCATTAAGGATTAATAGAAATAAGCAACATGAGGCTACAGATATACCACTGGAAGGGTTAAATATTGAACCCGAGACCTCCAAGCAAAAGGAAGAGGAACCCAAGAATATGCAGTAGTAAATACTTGAGAATTTTCCAGGGGTTAAGCAAGAGAAGGTTCCTATGAAACAAAAAAATAAAGAATGCATAATCATTGATGATGACTCTAGCTCTAAGGATCGGGCTTATGTATTCCGAAGAAGAAGTTCCTTCTCTAGGGGTCCTCAAACAAATAATAGTTACAGTGACTCATAAAATGAAGAGATGTCTGAGGGATGCTATATGATGGAAGAAGAGGAACCAGGATTATCTCCTATAGCAGAGAATAATTTGTATGAAGAAAACCCTGATGTTGATATGGATCTTGTTAATAAAGTAGTGGAGTAGGTTTTAAGTGAGGGTTTGGATGCATTAGCCTCTGCTGCACAGGAATGTTGTAACATTGAAAGATCTATGGTGATATGGACAGATCCTATGAAGGGAATCAGTTTCAAAAATGGTAAGTCCCATGTTCTTAATTTAGCAGAAAATTCTTATATCAGTTCTATGTCAGATCAGTCTGGTTTTGTGTGTTTGTTGTCTATTATTTTTTAGTTATCTAAGTAATTGGTTTTAGAAAGAGAATAATGGAAACAACAAAGGAAAGAGTTGAATAGGGTTATAGATCAACAGTATTAGGAGACTCTTGTGTAGGAAGAAAAAGTAGAACAACTGTAGGTGAAACTTAGTAAAGTCACATCTCTTATTCCTGAGTTAATGGGATGTAGGTCCCCATCTCTTGTATATGCCCTATTCTTAAAGGAACAACTATTGAACTACCAAATGACTTGTGTCATGCAAGATAGGTCCCCATCATTGCAAAACCCTATGCATTTTTCTCGGGCTTTTAATAATTCTCTTGTACCCATTAAGAATTTGTTGTGTGAATTCTTTCTCCATAACTTGGCAGTTCGAAATGATCGGGTCTAGAATCCCTTACTATATGTTGGATATATCTAGCTTAGTGCTCTTATGCCTTGGATTCAGGATGAGGTTAGTTGGGAATCTCAAGCTAAGTTATATACAGAATTGGAGGAAGAGATTCCCCTATATCTGAGACCAGAAGCTAAAGACCCCAAAACCTGTTATTATGATTGGTTGAGAATTGCACCCTCAGATTCAGGCAATAAGCTCATTTATCCACTTAGGAATGCAACATTTGATGAATATGAACAACTAGTTAATTTTGAGTTTCCTGAAGCTAGCAATTCCATCCAGTGGTGTTGGATCAGTTTAACAAAGGAGCTAAGAGCTAAGGAGCCACATTCACCCCTTAATTTTAGCATGGCAAATAGGTGTGCACCTTGGTACATCTCTTTGGGGAGAACACAACAGAGTTTTTGGATTCCACTTAATTTTCAGCCACCATTGCTAATATCTCCTTTATTAGAAAATTCAGAGATCTTAGATAGTTATGACATGAAGGGAGAAGTGTACAGGTGGGAAAGATATACGGAGACCAAAGGATTTTACTAGAGCTTTTCCAAAGGAGGTGTTGGATAGAAGTTAGCTACAGATTATAGGATGACAGCCAGACTCAAGAACTTCATGTTTGTTGTGGGACTAGCAAAAAGTTAAGCTGGGGGGCAATGATGAGCCCAATTTATGGATTGTTTTGTTTATGATTTTCTGGTTTAGATAGAGTATCTCATGGGTTTTCATAAATAATATGCAGACTTTCTATGTTTATATGCTATGACTATGTGTGTGTTTGGTACTTTTAAAACTAAAGAAATATGTTGAATATATATATATATATATATATATATATATATATATATATATATATATATATATATATATATATATATATATATATATATATATATATATATATATATATATATATATATATATATATATATATATATATATATATATATATATATATATATATATATATATATATATATATATATATATATATATATATATATATATATATATATATATATATATATATATATATATATATATATATATATATATATATATATTAAGTGGATATTATGATGAAATTCGGTATTTCTTTCCTCTCTCCCTTAATGGGTAGTGTTCATGTAGCTATGTGATGAGGATACACTAAAATAGGAAATCTCATTATGGATCTTTATCTTGGATTTGTGTTGCGAGTTTTGGTGCGCTAACCTCTTGTAGGAAAGGATTAAGTCAACAGGTAATAAAGACTCAACATCAAAGTGGTTTCATCAAGTAGAGTAACTATTTCTAGGTTTCATTATGGTTCCACCACTTCTAATCAGTAGCGGTTGTCATTGCAGACTGGGTCAATTTAATTACCAAGAGCTTTGGAGGGAATCTAGTGCTCAAGCATTCCTATATTATTGTGAATTTGAATGCGGCTTATTCTTGTGTAAATGATGTTGTTGATTTTGTAACTGAAAAGTTTTTATCCCCATGTAATGGAGGATCCTAGTTCTTAGGAGTTTTGTTTTTCAAGTTGTTCTTAAATAAACTAGAATTTGTGATTCCTAGTTAGTTAGATGTTCAGGGAATCTATTTTGTAATCTAGAAAAGAAGTGAATACACTTTGACATCTATCTTGTACTTATGTTGATGTTTACATGAATGAATAGATGATATCTTCTGATTCCAGTCTCTAAGTTTTAAATCCATTCACTCTTCCATGGGGGCCCACGTGGAAGGTGAACTATGTTCATGCTTAAGTAGGATCTAGTCTTAAGTTTCTTTGAAGTTGTTTAACACTATTTCTTCTATAGCCATTGGTAGCAGAACCATTGACTGTTTCCTGCAGCATAGATTTACTATTGAAGCATTCCCTTAAGTGCTAAGTTAAGTTGTCATTTCAATTCCTAGCATAGATTTCCTACAACAATTCCTTTGCTTTAGTAATGATGGCTTTTGAGATGAACTAGAGCATATACTTTGCAATCACCATTTCAAGTTTACGCTCTCGGATTGATAAATCTAAATGAAGTTCAGCATGATATTCTAAGTAGATACTTGATGCTCTTAACCATAGAATCACTATGAAAGAATGTCCAATCCTTGAAGTTATTAAGTTATTATACTGACTAACCACTAGGGGTTGAGAAGTAGGAGGATATGAATGTGTCTTAATCCATTGGGAATGCATTTGTGCTTTACTAAGGCCCAAAATGGATAATGATGGTGCCTATGAGACTTGTGATGTGAAAGTGTACCTTATAGTAGTTTATGATGTTGAAGTACCTGCAAATGCAAAAAATGACGTAGTAACTATAGGGGCTTGTGGGACAAGTATTTGGTTCATGGATCTTGTACGTGGAATTCCTGTAGTGAATTGTAATTATTGCTATTGCACTGGAGTAATAATAGGGGGTAGTGAAGCTTTCATGATAGCTTGGTTGGGAGCTTTCTAGGATGTTTGGGATGTGGACACTTGCAAGGTGAGAGATGGTTGTGATACTTGGGTGTAGCTATGTTGTAACTTTTTACGATGGTAGTGACGTAGATTATTGTGATGGTTTAATAGGTGCAACCCCAACATGTGAAGAGGGAGTATGTTGTGTTATGGTGTGGACTATGGATTATGTACTAGCAGGTTGGGTGGATTAGCGTATGAATATAGGAAGTTGGTTGGACATAATACCAAGATATGGGAGTTCTTGTACCATAGAATTCCATGCCTTAGCTCAGACATGAAAAAGAGGCATTGGAGTACATGGTGTGAGTTCTTATGGGATAGGTGCACCTTCTTGCACAAACTTAGCAATAATGACATTGGGATTATGGCTTATGATGGAACTAACCATGGTTGTGTAACATGGTTGTTTCATGGTCTGTAGTAGGGATCTCAGGTTGGTCAACCAATACCTCCTTAATTTTAACTTGATTAAGAGGATCAAAGGAGACCATAACATTATTAGGATCAGGCCAAGAGCCAAATGGAGGACCAGTGAGAATATTGGGATCCATTCCCTTTCTCTTCTTTGAAATATTTTGCAGTGGCATGTAATGTATGACCTATAATGTATGGGAGATAATGAATGATATAGGATAGAAATATTCTAAGAATAATTATAGCTAGGTGGTGTGAACTAAAAAATACAAGATGGTGGATATGATGCACTAAGGATCACTAGATGCTCAGGCGTGAGTTGAAACACCTAGTCTTGATTTTGATGGATAGAATAGTAACCATAGGACAGACTAATGGTCTTAGGAAAAAAGATAGGTGAAGTAAACTACACCCCTGGATCAAGGTGATATTGTAATGACAATGGATAAGATACTTTAGATAGGACTAGTTTGAAAACAAGTTGTAGGATAATGGTAGACAAAGATAAGATGTGGCAACTCAAGTATATGAGACCAAGCATAAATAGGGATTTTATTTGGTTAATGATGACCTTGGATTTGATTTAGATAGTATGATGATACCCAAATCTAATGTGACTATGCAATATGAAGGATATAGAGGATATAAAACTAAATGGAATCCTACAAAGGAGGAAAGACTCATTCTCAAAGAGAATATTCATGGATTAATGGTTGATGTTGTTAAAAATGTCTTTTGGATAGTGTAGGCAAGGTAAATCCATAAAAGTATAGAGAAAATATATTGAAAGATAGGATGTGACGCATCTATCGAAACAACAAATGGACCAAAATCAAGTGCATCCATAGAAACACAAAGCATATATGTGGAATGATGTATCTAGGGAAACATAGAGCATATCTGTTGAATCACATATTTGGGGAATTATAGAGTGTATCTATAGTTTGGTGTGTTTGGAAAAATTGTGAGACTTACAACCTAATATTTTGATAAGATATTTATATTTGGTGCATAACAAGCCATATATGTGCAATGATTGTTTCAAGAAGTTAATGAGGATATTTCAATGAATTGGTAAATCTACTGGATTGTGAGGATTATGACAATATTTTGACACCAAGGTCATATATGGTAAATGACAAGACTTATATATGCAATGATGATTTGGGACATTAATAAGGGTGCTCTTGCAAATTGGAAAATCAGTTGGATTGTGAGGGTTATGATAATATTTTGCAAAACAAGGTCGTATCTAGTAGATAAGAAAACATTTCCAAAAGACTGTATGACATGCT
This sequence comes from Chamaecyparis obtusa, assembly GCA_027943335.1. NCBI lineage: Eukaryota > Viridiplantae > Streptophyta > Pinopsida > Cupressales > Cupressaceae > Chamaecyparis > Chamaecyparis obtusa. Next base: position 350,339 of record BSBK01001314.1, read on the forward strand.
TATTAGGAAAGACAAAGCATATATGTAGGATTATCTAGGGCATTTGGTGAGCCAATTGGAAAATATGCAAAATTTGTGAGAATGAGTTTGTTTTGACATGACTTTTTGGTTCATTAGGTGTATTTGTAGGATGACAAAACTAGTGTATCTTCTATTTTATAGAGTTTATTTGCTGAATTAGATGGAAAATCCACTAAACAATTATGCAAATCCATTAAACGGATGAACAATGACTATGCTAAGTATATTCAAATCCACCAATGAATGATGCACATCCACCCAACATCAATGTGTATTTGGAAAACTAGGCTCGAACTGACACAAAGTTGAACTAACTTATTTTTGGCAAAAGATATGTGATAAAAACACAACAAGCACAAGAGTTAGATTGGTAATCAAGCATGCATACAACTTATGATTTAGGACAATAGTTGTTGAATTTACACTTGGATTAATCCATATGTTCTTACTCAGAGGAGACAACCTAGAATCTTGGAGGCACGAGCTCCTCCTTTGTGCACTCACTTCTTTGGCACACCAAGCTTCAAATTTCAAGGGTCATCAATCCCCAAGGAACCGTTATCTCTACTAAGAGACACAAGAATGTGGGATGTATTTGGGAACCCCTAGCATCATAAAATAGAAGTATTTTGGCAAAATATAATAAGGTATTTAATCTATCTTCACATTGAGGTGGTCATGTGTTATCTCTCCCTATTACTAGTAGGCTTCATTCTTGTAGAACATAGGTACTGGGGAAGTTGGCACAGGTAGGCAATTAGCACCCGTAGTGTGGATTTGTGGCTCCACTAATTTTATATAGCAACTAATAATAGCTTGTCTTTAAGCTTTTTATCACTTGGATAATCTCTTTCACTTTCCCTTATAGGCCTCCCAAGAGGTAGGTCTTTTAAAAGGTAGAATTGATTTCTCTTTGCCCAAGAACTGTGAAGGCGAGGGGACATGATATGTTCATTATCTCTTTTTGGATTATAGAAATGTGCCTATCACACCAAACACATCAAATAGTGATTATTCTTTTTAAGCACCAAATGAAGCATTCTTACACTAATCAAACACACAATTCATTGATTAATCCAATTGGTTTCAAAATCAAATCCCCTTTTCTTTATAAGTCTTGTAAGAACACTCGTTAACATTTATGGGGTCTTTGACAAGCATAGGTGATATTCTTTTGCGATGAGATTGCACATGGACAAGAAAAGTTAGAAAATTAGTGAAACATGTACCAAACACAAAATCTCAAAAATGCATAAAATGACTTATATATTGAATGAAATAGCACATCTTCTATTTTATAGACCATAACTGGTGATTTTCATAGCGTATATGTTGAAACAAGAAAATTTGTTAGATCATGAAAAACTTTCCAAACATAAAAGTTTCCTTTAGTGTATCTATTGTTTTATAAATATGGATGTTCTTTGGTGTATTTGGTGTGCTAGAAATGTATATGTGCTTCTGCGTATTTGTGAGTTCAAAGATAATAAAAAAAAATTAGTCAAGGAGCATCTTCTGATCTGTATTGTATATTTTTTCTTCTATAGAGCATATCTGTCATTTCATGAAAAAGTGTTTTTTAGGTTTTTTGGTGATTCTATTAATGTGAGTAAAATTTATGAGGTATATCTAGTGACGTACATGTAAATAAATCCAAAACCTACAAGCTTCAAAAAGTGTTAAAAACACAAAAAATATTAGTTATGAACTCGTGAAGTGTATCCCATTGAGCATGCTAGAATGTGTGCAAGGAAATACATACCAAAGAAATGCAAATGACTAGTAAAAGTAGTCAGAACACAAGTTCAAAAAACATACATGAATAGACAGAAAGAGAACAAAAACAACAAGTATGAAAACCATATTAAAACTATGTTATAGCCTCTTTGTTGCAATGATTTGTCCAGGATTTTATGATTGGATGCGTGATCATGATTTTGATATCATAACAGTAACAAAATGCTCCATTGTTTTCTCAAGCCTCAAAGGATGATGGATGTGGCTTCAATATTTGCACAAGTGTGGAGGGTTCTCAAAAATACCTAAGTGAGCTTCCATAATGAAAAATGGGAAAATGATTCAATGTTGGAGAGTGAATGAGTTGTGATTTTTTGGCATAATGGATGTGAATGAGAATGAATAAGACATTGGAATGAGATTTATTTTCTTCCTCGTCTCTTTGGGAGGTTAGGGTTCCCAAAATTTAGGGGAGGTGGTTAGGGGTTAATTTAATTAACTTTCCATAAATGGCCTTTAACCCCAAGGTCAAATTCCTTTATGCTTTGGATTTTGAGGGAAAATGGAAAATTTAACTTTTCTTTCTTTCCTTAATCCTTAATTTTAGGAATGTGCACATGTATTTATGGGTTAGACTTAGTGACATGGGTTAATTAGGAGGTAAGTGGATAGGTTAGAGTTTGGTAAGTGGAAGGGAATTTGGTGAATTTTGAATTCATTTTAATTCAAAGTAGAAGAAATTGATATAATTAAATAGATGAATGTATTTAATTAAATGGGATTGGACATTAGGTAAATTAAATGGGTTAACTTACCTAGAAATATAGAAGATGAACAATTAATTAAATTAATTAATTATGTTTGGATTTGGGTGTCTATAGATATAATGTGTCACCTATCTAGGAAGTGTACAAATTTTATTTTGGACCACTCCATGCATGTACACCAATTTGCAATGATAGTTAGTCATTCTATCCAAAAATAAGGAACCCTTATGCCCTCTCCCATCATGCTTACATAGATAACCATGTGGCCCATACACACAAGAAAGGTACACATATAGGGTATACACACACATAGAAATGCAACAAAATAAAATTCATAAGAGGCATGGTCACATTGAATACAAGGTATCACACAAACTCATCTAATTTTACCAGAAGCTACGTCAAAGCATAAACATTGTACAAAATAGAAGGGCTCAACCACAAATATCCACTTACACACTAATCAATTTGAGTGGGTGTGTAGTCCAAGAATAGGATTTTCATTGCATGATCATCTAGCACATGCAGTGCCAATAAATCCTCTCATGGTGATGAGGTGCTTGACATGTTGAGGCAACCTAGCATGTCTCCACTATTTCCTTAGCTAATGGGAGCCTACAGGACACATATGGGGAATCTCAGTGACTAGTACACCTAGTTCCACTGTGGTCGGTACACCTAGGCCCTCATATCATTACTTATCTTGATTAAGTGTTTTACCCCATTAGTTCATTTATGTTATCACTTGTTTAAGAACTCCACAATAGGTTACCCTAGTGTCCCCTTGTGCATGGGTCCCCCATTAGGAGATGCTCCCACAATGGGCTCTGCATCCATTGAAGCATACACACACTCATGGCAATTGGATGAGGTCACTCTCATCCACACACGCATGGAAGGTTGTTGACATGCTCCTTAGCACTAATATATCCATCTCAACCATGTGGGGGTAATTTCAATGGATTTCACATGTAATCATAGGTACCAATTCACTTTTTCAAGCATTCTCATGCACATAAAGTACCTCATCAAGTGGTGAGTTTCATACATTAAACATTCACAGCCTTTACATTACCCTCATAACATATTTACCACATGAAATACAATGAAAACATCACACAAATGCACAGTAAGGCTCATAACTCATATTTGGGCAAGCAATGGCCAAAATTCATCAAAATTTGAACTTTCAAATAATAAACTCAAATTTGGACAAGCAAAGGCTAAAATTCATCAAAAATTGAACTTTCAAATAGTAATAGAACACTAAAACCCATTTGAACTTATGGAAAACACATACCAAAAATGCATTCACTTCATCAAGAAACCCAAACAAGAAAAATCCATCTCTCAAAAATGTCCCAAACCTTCATATGCAACAATACACTCAATAAAAGCATGAAATTCTAATTTTCTTTCCACAAATAGATCAATGCATCCACAAGATTCATAGTTAAAAACATTAAAAACCATTTACAAGAAAAAAAAATAGATTTAAACAAGAATTTATGGAAAGAAACTCAACATACCTTTCAATCACCCAAGAAACCCTCAAAACACTTGGAGAATCAAGCACACTCCACCAAAGTCAATGAAATTTGGAGGTGAGGTAAAATTTGACCCAAGGAATTCAATTAAGAAGTGACCACAAAATTCCTTCCTCAAAATATTTCCCTCTGAAGAATATTCTAATTTATTGTATAGGTTTTAAGGAAAAATCCAAAATTATTCTAAAAGAAAGTCATGAAAATGAGTTAAAAAGTCACTTTTCATCAAATCTCCAAAATGACTTGACTCAAAAATAAAAATGTAAAACCTCAATAACCATATTATTTCATCAATAATAAAATAAATAGAAAATCCCTCCAATTAAAATATTAATGCTGCAGTATAATAAAATTAACTCAAAAACTAGTCGGCAACAATAATTACACCCAACTCCTAAATTGGTTATATTGAGCGAAATGGGCATACAAACAAGGAAAATGATTATATTAAAACATAGAGACACACTAAAAAATACATCCAAATCATGCATACCCAAACATAGGTGAATGTTGCCTTAATTCAACCGGTGAGTGAATAATCATATCGAGGAAAACTATCATCCAAAAGTTAGAACAAAAATTATGGTTGAATACAAGTTGACCACATGACTACCTCTTTATTTAACCATCATCGAGGATATGCATATATTTTTTTGGTCATGCTCAAACCTACGAATTCAAGTGAAGTTGATTCCTGGCAATTGTTCACATTAGTTCAATAGTTAAATTACATATACATATATACTACCAAATAGTAGAAAATAATGAAGGGGGATCGATACATCGTGTGGACCTCATGAGTTAGTAACTAAGAATTCATCCCTACTCATACAAAAAAATTAATAAAATTACATAAGAGAAATAACATAAGTACAACATGAGTTGAAATGTCAATAACTCATAAAAGGTAAGAAACCACTGTCATAAATCACAAGAAAGCTCATACACTAATAATATACATAAACATGCCCATTACATTGTTTAATTGAAACATCATAAAATATCTAACTATAATAATATCATTAGTCCCATGAAACATAATGCACGTAACCTAATGAATCTATCAACATAGTGCCAAAGATAGTATATCGAATCATAACAACAGAAGTGCACTTTTAGTTTTGAAATCAAAACATCATCATAATTATATGTATGTAGTCATCATCATATAACATCATGGTATCTACTGGCATACACATAATACATATATAATCACTACTTAATCATTATAATAACCAACTACTCACATCAACAATGACATCATAAGAACAAAAGAATATACTAGTATTCCAATGCATCACACAAAAACAACAAGAGTCTAGCTTGGGTAAAAAGAATAAACACATAGTAAGATGCGGGCATGGTAGGCACTACATCCTCCCCCCAAGGACTGGGCTTACTCCTAGAAGCCCACAAACATATAGGGGTATAACTATTTGAACCATTTAGTATCCTCCCATGTGAAAGAGGCCTCATTGTTCAAGTCCATGTGGAACCTTACTTTCTCTATGTCCTGATCCCTGAGGGTCAACCTCTAGTGCTAAATGATGTGAACAGGATCCAAAGAAATTTTTCCTTCCTTGACGTACAAGACACCACAATAAGGAACATGGATCACATCAGGGATATAATACCTAAGAATAGAAATATAAAATACATTGTGGATGTAGGACTATCTAGGTGACAATGCCAAGTGGTAAGAAATTGGACCAATCCTCTCTAAAATTTCAAATGGTCACATAAATCACAAAGAAATCTTAGAGCCTTTCCCATAATAGATGGGGATCTTCCATTGTCGTACTCTTAGAAATACTCGATCACCAACTAAAAATTTATGGTCCACTTTATGAGTATTAACATATTTCTTTTGTTGATCCTGAGATGCTACTAGATACTCTTGAATATGAATAACTTGTTGCTCCATGTCACAAAGCATTTCATGACCCAATAAAACATGGTCCTCTAAATAGTCCCAAATCAAGGAAGTATGAATTGGCATCACATACATTTCTTGGAATGGTGACATATCAAGAGAATTGTGGTTCTCATTATTGTATACAAACTCTACAATGTACAAATATTCCTCCCAACAAGAGTGTTGATCCATCACATACATAATCAACATATCCTCCAGAACCTGGTTAATACTCTCTATCTGAATATCTATCTTAAGGTGATAAGTGAAATGAAAGTTTATTTGTGTGCCCAAAACATGTTGAAAGTGATGTACACAATTCAAATCTAAACATCAAATCTCTATCATAAATGATCTTCCAAGGAATACCATGCAATCTGACCACATCCTACATAAACTCTTGAGATATGGTTGATGTAGTGTAGGTGGATCTCATAGGATAAAAGTGGGCTAGCTTGGATAATTTATCCACTATGATGATAATAGAATCATGGTGACACAATGACATGGGCAACTCAATAATAAAATCAAAGGAATTTTTATCCCATTTCCACTTTGGGATGGCATAGGACTATAAAAGACCTATAGGATATTGATTATCAGCCTTAATTCTCTAACACTCAAGGAATATGGCCAAAAAAATTATATATATCACTCATACCTGCCCAAAATTACAATTATTTGAGGTCAACATGCATATTGTTGACATTGAGATGTGTCAAATAAGGTGGCTTAAAAAGGGATAAAATAACATAAATCACTAGCTGAAGACACATAAATCCATCTATGATACCATAATAGTCCATTTGGCTCCAAGATATAACCCTTAAACTGGCCCTATAAATCCATGTCTTACTCTATCTCTACTCTCACCTCCTGGTACAAAGAGTCACTAGGAAGTTCCTCAAGGACATGACCATGTAAGTCCATAATAAGGGTCAACACTAAAACCTCATGTCTCCTCCTAATTAAGGAATATGAAACCAAATTTTGTTTTCCTTTGATATATTGAACATCAAAATCATACTCACATAATAACTATATCCAATGATGTTGACAGGCATTCACGTTTGGCTAAGTGAAAATATATTGTAAACTTTTATGATCAGTGTGCAACTCAAATTGATGACCCAATAAGAAATTTCTCAAGAGCATAAGTGCATGCACTACTATTACTAACTCCAAATCATGGGTGGGATAGTTCATCTCATCATCCTTGAGCTTATGAGACTCATATGGCACAACTCATCCCTCTTGCATAAGAACTACCCCAATACCCTCAAAGAATTCATGTGTGCACACCACAAAATTTCCCAAAGGATCTAACATTACTAGAATATATACACTAGTCAAACACTCCTTAAGAGCTTGAAATATTGATTCACATTGCTCTGGCCATACAAACTTCTTCCCTTTCCTCTAAAGAGAAGTTATGGGGTGTGCCAACCTAGAAAAATATTTCAAAAATTGACAGTAATATCCTACCAAACTTATGAAACTACAAACCTCTACCACATTGGTTGGATCTTTCCATTCTAAGATAGCCTAAAACTTAGAGGGATATACTATGATACCCTCTCTAGAGATAATATACCCCAAATATCTCACCTTATTCCTAAAGAACTCACACTTCACCAAATTGGTGTACAACTAATTATCATAGAGACACTACAATACTTGTCGTAAATGGCTTTCATACTCCTCCATAGTCCTGGAATACACTAATATGTCATCAAAGAGCACCAACAAAAATTGGTCCAAGTATGTGTGAAAGACACCATTCATCAAGATCATGAATACCACAGGACATTGGTTAACCTAAACAAAACAACCATGAACTCATAGTGACCATAGGATATACAGAAGAAAACACGATGAATGTCAGCCTCATGGATACATAGTTGGTGGTAACCCAATTTTTTATCAATCTTGGAGAACACTCCAACACCCTTTATCTGATAAAATAAATCATCTATCCTCAACAATAGATATTGATTATTCATTGTTACCTTATCCAGTTGTTGATAGTCAATGCACAACCAAAGGGATCCATCCTTCTTCTTCACAAATATAACTAGTACTACCCAAGGAAAAATACTCGGGTAAATATGGCCCTTGGCCAACAACACCTCCAACTACAATCTAAGCTCACTCAATTCCTAAGTGGTCATTTATTAAGGTGCTCAAGAAATAGGTTATGCTCTAGGGATGAGATTAATATAGAAATCAATGTCATGATTAGGTAGCATGCCTAGAATCTCATTGGGAAAGACATTTGCATACTCATAAAGTAGTGGGTGATCATTGAGATATGCTCCCTAACTTTCACCTTCCTCCAAATCCTTAACTAATACCAAAAATAGTTGGCAACCCTACCTCATACACCTTTTTGACTGCATTGTTGATATTATGCAAAGAGAAATGGGTCTCTAAATGCCATCAAGATCTACAACTCCTCCCTGAGTTATCCTCACACTGAATCAAATTCTACCAATAATCAATGCAATCCTTATGAGAAGATAGTTAACCCATGCCCAATACAACTCCATATGAACCCAAGGTTAAAGACAAAAATTGAAAGTGGTGAAAAAAGTCCCCAAATCCAACTTGCAACCACTCACTACATAGTCTACCACCACCTTAGAACACATGGCTAACTCTACCTGCCACCTATCTCCTTCCCTTTTTGTCACATACCATTCCACAAGAGAGGAGGATATGAATGATTTGGATGTAAAAAAATCAAATAAAACAAAGATAGTGTTCCCATATAACACACATGTGGTCTCCATAATGATACATTGATTCTTAGTCTGGTGGTCATCTACCACTACAAATAACCTATGATATTTTCTTGCATCTCCCATAGTAGGCTCAAAGGTTGGTTGTGTATGTCTCATTCTTGATGTTGCCTTATGGGAATAAGCAATTATATGACAATACTAACCACAAGAAAAAAATTCATAGTCTTAGCAACTAGGTTTGTTGAGAGTGCACTCAAGTGATGAGATTTAGCCCTGTCAAAAATATGTGGCACACTCTAAGTTTTTCAATCATGATCTAGTGGTTTTTGAATATGTTTCCAACTATGTTCCTTCCTTGTTGGAGCCTTACCACTATGATGAATTTGTTGGCTATGTGATGACCTATGTCTGTATTATTGTTGTTATTCTGATTTGGGGGTAGTAATGGTTCCCTAGATCTATTAGGTTGCTCTTGCTTACCTCATGTACTAGATATAGTAATGGATGTACTATTAGACTAAGCTCTTGCTAGTCTACCTAGGCTCCTAGCCAAATTACTTTTAATCTCACTATCTTAGCTATTGCCTCCAATGTCTTAGCCTGGACCAACTATACATCACCACTAAAACACACATTAAGGCCCTTGATTAAATGGTGTACTATCATGGGATCATCATGATGGTAGCTAGAGTACTAATTGAGCTCAAATAATTTACTCTCATACTCATCCATCGATTTGGTCAACTTCCTTAATTCATGAAATTCACCGACCCTCTTCTATCTATATTGATTAGAAAAGAACCGAGCTTGGAACATATTATGAAATAACTCCCATGAATCACTGGCAATTTCAATATTGATCTTCTTCTCCTTAGTACATCACCAAGAGGATGAAAATCTTCTAAGGCGCATGATGGCACATGATGCCTTTGTACTTCTCTTATATGGATACATGACAAAGCATCGATTCAAGTCAATAAGCCAGATCTTTGCTTCTGTCCCACTACCCTGTCCATCAAAAGTAGAAGCATTGGATCTCATCAAGTCCTTCATATCTCTAGCTAAGAGGGCATCCTCATTCTCCTCTCCAAGCCATCTCATGTGCATCACTCGCAAATCACTAGGGTTATGAGACCATTCTTGCTCACCATGGGAACTATGTTGTTCTTGTGATCCTTTATAATGTAACTCTCCATGTTTGAGGATTAATCATGCCAATATATCCTAAAGAAAATATACCACCTATGGTCCTCCAAGTCCATCATTATTTTTTTCCCATTGTTTAACCCATTTTTCATTCTCTTGGTGAGCCTTCTGCTATCCTTCCTCATGAGGGTTACACCTAGTACCCATACGAGGCCTACTAGCTCCACTCTGACCTCAATTACCATGTCTTCTATTTCCAAGAGGCATCCTTCAATGCAAAAAAAAAATGCATTAGTAGCCTCACAAGAAAATAAACTTCAAGTAACAAACATACAATGTATTGCAACAAAAAAAGCAATACACAACACATAATGAGCACATTAATCCAGAGCTCCAAGTGTTTGAGCTTGGGCTCTAATATATTCAAACATTTCTTAAGATCTTGCTAAATAATAATTTATTATCCATGGTCAATACCCTAGATGAGCCAATTTAATAATGATGAACAAGTCTTGACAATAATAGGGAACCCTCCAATTTTCTCAAAGATTTAAATACAATGGCACTGTAATACCTTTTGTCCTTTATATTTAATTTTTATACATATTTAATAGGTTATGTGATAGTTCCTAGATATTTCAAAAATCAATTTAGATTGGTCCTTACATACTTTAATGTAATGTGCAATTGAAATAATTTTCACTTTTGTTTAAGATCGTAATATATAATAGGAAAAATGTGACAATATTTATTAAAATTAAAAAAAAATAAAATAAAAAATAAATATATGAATTAGGGTTGAAATCATGGGCGTAGCAATGCCATGGATCATTTCCACAAGGATTCAAAACAGTGTGGTGAATGGTAGATTTAGTGGGTAAATTCAAAATCTTGGATATGTGGAGATAAAATGAGGCCAATACAAGGTTAAATTTGCCAACTTTCATTAAAAAGTGTGTCATTTTGTACTCTAGTCAATGCATTAGATTAATTTGGTCATTATGGGTCCAAATCATTAGAGAAAAGGGCACAAGACTACAATTCCACTGTTACAACATTCTTACACAATTTTAACATAAATAGTGTTTAAAAGCTATCCCTTTTATTTTAAGTTAAAGATTCTAAAGACCATCTCCTATGTTTAAATTTGGAGAAATAATGAGCTATTAGTAGAGTTGAATAACCCACAAAAGAACCACCAAGAATTGAGATTCGTTGAACATAAAAATCTATCACTATTTAAGAGGTGAGGTTAAGGTAATTTCTAAAACAAAGAAATGATAAATTATCTATCTAATACCACCAATGTGAAAATGTCAACATGTGATATTTTTAATCCTTGAAAAAGGAAAAATAAAAATAAGATTGCAAAAATTATTTTGAATCATTATATGATTTTTTTTGCTCCCTTCCATTCTAATGTTGAATTTATTTTTTCGAACTTGGACACTTATTATTACAATTTAAGAAAAAAACTAATGGAACAAGTGTATTTTCAGCTGAATATAACACCTTTTATGATCAAATTCATCATGACCAGCACTTAATATATGTATGATTATGTTGTTAGGGCCATAAAAGATTATTTAGTTAATTTTCATGCTTTATCTAACAAATGTGATCTTATAAGAGAAAAGAGTAGGTTGAAGGACTCACAAAGAGGATAAAGGCTCATTCTCATCTTAAGTTTACTTCTCTCCTAGATATCTAATACACTACTTGAGAGACACTATATCTTGACATTATTGACCCTTTGGAGCATGATAGGTTTTGTACTTGTGGATAATATGTGTGTCCTTATTCATAGGTAATGTTATGTTCTTGTTGATCATTTTATATCCCCTTAATACACAAGAGTTATTCTTGTGAGTAATATGTGTACCTAGTCACATTTATTGTGAATTTATTATTATTTATAATGTATGTCCTCATTCAATAACTTTTGGATATTTCTAAAATGCATGTCCCTATTGAACAATTTTTAAAATGGCTAGTCGGTAACTTACAAAGATGGCTAGTTGACAACTTATAAATATGGCTAGCATGTGTGTCCTTATCCATGATTATTGAGTGTTTTTAGAAACATGCATGTACCTATAAACAAATCTGATTATTTTTGTGAGTGATATTTGGGTTTCTTTATCCCATACTGGCGTTCTTACATTTTTTCAACATGATGTAATAAGAGGGGAATAGTAGAAATACTACAATATAGGTGGTTTGTAAATAAATAAATAATAGTTTTAAGTCGGTTGATTGAGAGGTTATTTATCAATTTACATGTAAATGTATACCATTTTGTACACCACAAGATTATTCTAGTCATTATAGGTCCAAATCATATGGAAAGGGGTCACAACAGTACAATTTTTATCATTAAAAAGTTCTTGCCATTTTTTATTCAAAGATAGTTTTGAAAGATATCCATTTAATTTAAAGTTTAAGAGTTAAAAGACCTACTCCCATTCTAAAATTAATAGTCAACTAACCATTAATGAAGTCAATTTTTTGTGAACAAACCACCAAGAATTGATACTTGTTTAATGTACAAGCCTATCACTCTTTAAGGGTGTATAGTGGAAAAAGTGAAGCAAGGTACACGAGGGATTTGTTAACCTGCTCCTAATACACAATCAGAAGGAAGATGACCCAATAGGCTCAAGTGGTAATTAAGCACTAAATGAGTTCAATGATCCTTCCTGATAATGATTAGGATGAGATAAATTTGGATAAAATGACCTAGTGATGCAAGATAAAGGACTAAATAAGAAAATATAAGCACTTTCAGAAAAGATAGACTAACGGAAAATAGATAGGAAGCTATAGTGACCTAAAATTAAAACCTAGAAGAAGAAATAACTTTTGATATAAATATGAGTTGGATTTTCCATGTACAAAATTCCTTGGGCATTTTATTCCTAAGAATAAGAAGCTTGGGATGTTTTGTTCCTAGGGTTTCTACTCAAAACTCTAACAGTCAATCCCATAGATCCTAAGCTTTTCAGATTTTGTCTTGATAGTTGCACCACCTACACCTGCACATAGAAAAATGAGGAAAAGGTTGTGGAAGGCAGTTTTTCTTGGTCAAACTCATGTTTATTAATTGACCTTGAAAATGAAATAAGATTGCATAAAGGAAATTAAATGTGGAGGTAAATATCAATTCTACCTTTTCAATACTTTCATAAATGGATATTGAGATCGCACATATTTATGAAGATGATTTAATGTTTCTTGAATTATAGTTGTTGACCTTGGAATGTAGAAATGAATAAAGGATGCATTCACAAATGAATGGATCTATGAATTGTACTCTCAGATCTTCAATGTTGTTATGCTTGATTGGACACTTGCTATGAAGAAAAACTGAATATGGCTAGACAAAGGATCTTCTTGCTTTCTTGACAAAGTCCTCTACTTGGCCATTATGGGAGAGAAACTTTATATAGTGGAGAATATTTCCTTTGTAATTGTGTATCAAAAATACATTCATGAAACATTACAATGATAAATCTATTTGAATTATGAAAGAAAAATCTAAATGATAAACAAATACAAGAAAATACTCTTAAAATCATCTCATCTCTCTCTATCTAAAGAAGCTAAATAAATTATCTCATCTTGGCATCCATTATAGACAACTCTATAATGAGAATTGAAAAGCTAAGATGAATTATGATGCAAATTATGCTAAATTTATCTAAAAATAATGCTAAAACAATGCTAAATGCTCTCTAAAATATGAAGTCAAATGCCTATAATATGGATGCAATATGAAAGTGGATTCTAGATGATTTTCTCTTACAAATGCTCACTATTTATAGATTTTCCCAAGGCTAGGGGGTAGTGTGTAGGTAACAATAATCCCAGTTGAGTTAGGTTAATGGTTTCAAATGTTAGGACAAAGTAAATATTTTTTTCTCAAAGGTTGGAGCAAAGAGACAAAATGATTGGTCAAGATGCATATTCAAGATAAGTGGTGTAGAATCAATTTGGAATTGATCCATATGAGTTCATTTCCTTCATTCTCATTGGTTGATTTTGATTTTGTCCCCATGTGGTTGGTGAGAATAGTAAGAAAAATTAATTGATTTATCTTAGTCATGTCTACCCTTGAATGGGTTGGATTAAATTTGATTTAACTATACAATTAATTTGATATAAATCAATTGCACAATTAATTCATATTTTTTATTTAATTAATCCAATAGCTATAATTTCAATTAATTCTTTCTTTTTTCCTTGATTTCTCATTTCGGTTTTACTTGACCATTTTTAGGTGTATACAAATGCCCCTCTTTGAATCAATGTGTGAAGCACGTTGGTTCAGAGAATGCCTGATTGATTTACTTAACTGATGCCTAATCTGATCTTGATAATTGATTTGTGATGTGGTTCACAACAAATTGGATGATAAACCCTAATTTGATGATAGATTCTAGATATGCTACTTGATTTAAAAAGATCCACTAATATCGATGCCCCAATGATAATTTTGAAAAATTTCACGTTCAGTGCCCCTAATTTAAAAATTTTCAATGAATTGCTTGATTTGAATCCTTTATGATATCTTTCCCCATTGGAAATGAAATAGAAGTTTATTTAATGAATTTTGATAATAAAAAAAAATTCAATTTCTTTCAAAATTTTGCAATAACATTACGCAAGTTCGATTTCATTTCTAATAATGATATGACGACGTGTTGATGATAATGCCCCAGTTGCAGAAATATTAGTTGAACAATTTTTACCCTGGGTAAAAATGTGATAAAAACCCTCCCTTTAGGTCTAAGGACTATATATAGGGTCAAAAAGTCACTTTTATTATTCATTTTCACCCTCCCTCTTTATTTTTACACTGAGCCTTACAATGACATTGCAGTGATGGTGGTCCATGTTTGTGAGAATAGGTTCGCAAGAGGCCACAAATACCAGTGCCCACCTAACTATGGACTTTCGATGAGTACCTCAATCCTTCCTTGTTTCTAATTTTTTCAATTTGCTGAATTTTTTTTGGATTTTAGGTGTTAGTTTACCTTGTTTTTGCTAAATTTGTATAATAACACGTAAGGCTAGCTAAGTAGTGCGTATGATTTTGTTTTAGCGCATCCACATACTGAAATAGTGTGTAGGAAAGGAAAAATAGTGTGTACATATGCGTGCCCTAGGAATATTTTAGCATGTGTTAGATCTTATAGGGTGTATGATTAGATTAATGAAATTATTAGATTTAGTAGTGTGTAAACCTATTTTGAGTAGCGTGTAAAATTAGAAATGATGTGTTCCATATGTTTAAACATGTTTGATAAGTTTTGCAACACGTATGATAAACAGAATAGCGCTTAGGCATTTTAACATGTACAATAGGATGAAATGATGTGTAGCTTCTTTTTTTGAATTTTTAACTTGATTGATTAGCTTGTTTGATTCAATTGGTTTTTTTGATCAATTGATTGATGATGTACGTTATACCTGTGATGAAAACAAGTGTTGTAATATCATTTTGATCAATTTTGATGAATGTGTTAGTCCTAAGGGTCCAATATTATTTAGAGGGGGGTGAATCAATAATCTAAATATCTTATACTTTTCAACTTCTTTAATCTCAAAGATAACATTCACAAGTTTACCGATTGGTAATCAAATGAAACATAAACCAAATAAACATCAACCACCATAAAACATGAAACACATAATACAAAAAATTTCCCGTTGAAACCCAAAAGGGTGAAAACCATGTGTGAGATGAGACTCACAAATTTTGTTCTCTTATGAAGTATGCCATGTTAGGAGCTTAACCCTGTTAGGAGTTTTAAAAAGACACTGTTAGGTGCCACCTAGTTATGGGATTTACCTCTATCCCTATTAGGAGATTTTACCTATTAGGAGTAGCCTTGTTAGAGGACTTCAAACACTAGCTAAAGTTTCACCCTATTAAAGGATTTCCATAAAAGCTCTGTTAGGATCCACCTGATTAAGGGATTTAGCCTGATGTAACTGTTAGGATACAAGTAGATTGATATAGTAAATAGAAAGCCCTTTTATTGATCATATGCTTTCAAATGCATATAATCTATCCTCAAATAACTCTAGAATACCCTGGCTTGATCGCACCTGCACAATCACAATCTACACTCATAAATATTTGATTCTATGATATAAATATCACTACTCAAGCCCTAAAATGTTCCACCAACTTAACACCTCATCCAACACATTGAAATCACTTTTCCAATCTTCACATCCAGAGAGCACATTCCAAAAAAACATATCCCAATGTAACAACCATATTTAAATAACATGTCAGCCACATGATAGATCCAAACAATTAATTTATCAAGAACAGTCAAACATTTTTTATCAACTCCTTCATCTTGATAAAACAATATACCTCAATCAATGTAATGACAAATCATCACCATAAGTGATATTAGACACATCAGCATGACAAATAGAATAAAAATCATTCATCGCAACATGATCATCGGTCACCAAAAGAAGATCTACCATTGGTAACACAAAAACACTATCACCGGTCACTGAAACAACTTGTGTATCCTCAAAAAAATGCTTACCGATCAACCAAATATGTTGCGGTCATAACTATGAACTCATCATAGCCTCAAAAACATAATTCTATGATGGAATCACCTAACTCACCATAGATTTGATAAACTATTTAAACCACTCATTGCCAATCAAAGATTGTTCTAGCAGTTACCCTATCACACTTCAATCATTCATAACATACACAAATAATACATTCAATAGTTGTGGTTATACAATTATCATCGAGGGACATTCCCAAGGCTCCCTTAAGAATCACAACCAATGGAACCACTTGAAACACATTATTCACTCTTCTCACATAATTGGAAACACACTAAGAATACTAGGTCAATACTTGACATCAATGACAAATCAATAATTGATCATCTCAATCACCAAATTTGTATCATCTCATCACTTACCATCACATCATCAATTATGCCAATAAAATGTTGATTATCAACCTTGATAGATTGGTAGGATTGATTTGATGATTTTTTGTCCTCTCTTATTAGAGTTAGGAAAAAAAATGATATGTTATAGGTGAGTGATAGGATGATAGATTCTTTGATTGAATTGTGATGATCCACTTAGATGATATTACAGATGTGATGTCACTTGATTAAATAGGTTCACCTCTCTAATTTGTATGTCTGCAATTTATATTCATGTCCCTTAGAGATGGTTGAGCAGCTGAGTGCTCAGGAGTGAAAACTTATCAGTCATTGCAGATTGTTTTTCTTGTTAGACAGGCTCCAGTTCTATGTGAACCATGGTCTTCTCACTACTATGGAAGTGCGTTGGCACTCCAACCATAACACCTTACATTTGTCGATAGGTGATATGATGATCTTCCCTAATGATGTATATATAATACTCAAGATTCTGACAAAGGGTGAGATTGTATATTATAATCAAGTATATAATGGTGTAGCATGCCGACAAGTTTTGGAGATGCCACAATTAGTGATGAGAGTATTTAGTTCATTTCTTTCCCTCCTCTGCTAGAAGTTGTAGGTGTTTTGATCAGTGGTTTCTTGTTACCTAGTTGGTGATTTTATGTTGGGTGGGGTTGTATTTTGGAGGACATGATTGCACACCCATAGAGATTTGATTGGGGATCTAACATATTAGTGCACTTATATCATGAGCTTCATCATGTAGTTTACAAACACGGTGCTACACTTTCTATTGGTGCAATATTTTTATAGTTATGGACTTGGGAGGACCTTCCTATCACTAGGCCCATTCCAATATGAGATAGAGACCAATGTCAGAATCCTCTGGTGATTAAGAGGGTTTTTTTCATAGAGTTAGTTGATAGTTCACTCAAGTACAGGGTATGCCATAGGGTTTTGCCTTATATGTATGAGTATAGGAAGAGAAATTGATGTGGGGACCTTAGATAGAGTGTTGCATTTCTCACAATGAGATTCTTTCTTTTCCTCATTTAACCTAAGACATGAGAGATCACATTGTGAATATAGGTATGACTGATGATTATGTCTGAGTTTTCACAAAGCATCTCTTTCCATGCTTCATTGATTCGGCTAAGATGATCCTGGACATTGATGATAGATCAAAGGGAGATGATGATGATGATGATGATGATGATGATGATGATGATGATGATGTGGGAATGGTGGTCAATGGAGGATGAGAGTGGCACTGGTGAGAGGTGGTTAGTTTGGTGGTCAATGAGGTTTATCTCTTGGTCATTTGAGAGGTGATGGTGGAGGTGGTGATAGGGTATGAGGTGGAGGAGTGGGTGGAAGAGAGAGGATGAGGGGTGGTGGGATAGGTGTGAGATTTGGGAGAGTTTCTCCTTGGGTCAAGAATATAGATTGGGGTTGACAAATAGAGAGAAATCAGATAGATACATATACCTTAGGCTCCTACTCCATGGGTTCCTATTCCACTAGGACAGGTAGTATCATCTTTACGAACACCATAGACACTCACGTAGGAGGTTAGGACTCTACAAGCTAGTGTGGCTTATATTAGGAGTTGAATAGATCATTTTAGTGTGATTATGCATACTTTCTTGGCTACGATGGACTAGCATATTTCATAGTTTAGTTCTAGTAGAGGTGCATGTATAGACATAGATGGGGCAGGTACATGTGGATCAAATGGCACAGGTGAAAGTGGTGCTAGTTGAGAGTGTTGATTCTTCCACCTTTGTATCATATGTACCACCTTTGATCCAGACTTTTTTTTATGTATTCTATTACTCAAACATTGATAGACATTTGATATTATGTGATGGATATTCTCTTGATTATTTCTTCTGATAGACTCTTCACTTTTATGATGTCATTATATGTTGGACTTTTTAATTTTTTATGATATATATGTAGCTCTACATGTCCTATCTATATGCTTCTTTTTGTTGTTTTTGTGATGTAAAATGTTATGAATGCACTTATCTTACATGCTTTGGATGGATGTCTTATATGACATAGCTTAGATGGATGCATAATGTTGATGAAATGCACTTGATGATTCTATTTATGCTTTAATGATTAATTATTAATGATGTATCTATATGTGAATATGGTTAAAATGGATACATAGTAATATACCTAACATTCAACACATATTCATTTGAAATTGGAATTTGGAATTAAAATAGCATAAGTAAATCTAAAAATACTTGAAAATCAATTAGGTCAAGATACATACCTCATCATGAAATTGATTCATAAATACCTATTTTTTGAAGTCTGTGCACACTTTCAGAAAAATCTGAAACTTGTATTGGACTAGAAATGCTGAGACAAAGAAAAACCAGAAATCTTTCTCCAAAATAGCTCAGCTCGGGTTTGACCCTCATAAAAGGTCAAATACCACATTCTTTATTTGAAGTCTGATTCGAATTCTGTTCACATATCCCAAAAGTTTGGCAAAAAGGGTACTCAGATCTATCCTCTGATCCTTAAAACAACAATTGTAGATATCTGACAAGGGGAGTTTTGGGGTGGCTATATAGGGTTTTGCCTTAGTCAAACCCCCATTTTGGTGGTCTCCACCTCCACGAACAACTGATTGAAATAGAATGTGTGTGTGTATGTATTGAAAGTGTAATGCCAAGATCTAATCCTCTAGATCAAAACCCTAGCATGAATATGTATGAAATAACAATGCATAGATTTGAATGAGATAGAAAAGCATACCAAGCCCCCAAGGCTAAAGTATTTCTAACAAACTCACAATCCATAATTGCTACTCCATGATTGAATGCTTGAAAGTTGATAATGGTGGATCAAGGAAGAAAGGATCTCTCTTACTCCAAATATGAGTTCATAAAGATGCTTGATGTCAACAATGGCTTGATCTTCTATGTCTTCCTCTTGCTAACTTGCACCTTCACTATTCCTCCCTTGCTTGAATTCTTGCTTGCACTTGAGAGCTTGCAATTGCTTGAGATGAGATATGAAAACTTGATGTGAAAATGAGAGAGCAAGGCCTCTTTTTATAGTGATCTAGGGCACACTCCTCTAGATGGGCCACCTTGGAGAATTGGAGAATTGATTTGTTCCACCTAGTCTGATTCCATAGTGACATTGGACTTAGACAATTTTCCAAACCATGATGAAAGCCTTCAGCGTATGCAAATGCATCTCTAGGATTTTATTATCCAATATATACAAATGATGGCTAATACAAGATTATATACAAGGATGACAGAGAAATGCAGAAGGAAGATGAAACTAGGCTTGACTTAAGGGACAAATGGTGCATGTTTACCAAGTTTTCACCACTTGAGTGTGTTGCTCTTTTATTTGCATTGTTTTCTACCAAGGTGCCTATTGCTAGGTTTTCAACAAGGCACTATTTCTTTTTTTCTTTTTTATGTTTTCTTTTTATATTACCAAGGCACTTGTTTTCCAAGTTTTCACCAAGATAACCTTTTTTTTAGGATCCATATTTGAATGTTTTTACTTTCTTCATGATCAATTTTCCATTGTTTTTTATTTTCTCAAGAACTCTTTTTCACTGTTTTTGATTTTTTGCTTTCTGATGTTTTTGGATTTTCTCAGGATGAATATCTCAATGTTTTTGGATTTCTTCATGATCAATTTTTTGTTGTACAAGGTTGATGTTGTCTCATTTGATATTCTGATACTCTTTCAATTGATCTATATATAAAACCTTTTTAGATGTATTATATTGATAGGTTCTTGCAACTCTTCCCCATCACAATCGGCTAACGTATATGTCCCCATCCCAAAGGAAGATGTGATAATGAATGGCCCTAGCCAATTTTCTTCTCATTTTCCTTTTTTCCTCTTTATTCTTGGTTCTTTGGATTCTCTCTTAACACTAGATCACCCACTTGAAATTATCTTGGTTTGATATTTCTTTTGTAATTCCTTGACATCCTATTTTGATACACCTTAAGATGTTCATATGCTTTCTTTTAACATTCATAATGTAACTATAGTTCTTGGATTCTTGCCACTCTATAATCCTCATCTATTAACAATCCATTCAAGGAGACTCTTAAAGATGGTATCTCAACTTCCAAGGGTAATATTGCCTCTTCCCCATAGACTAATGAGAAGGGTTTGGCTTCAATTGGTGTTCTTATACTTGTGTGATATGCTCATAATGTTGGATTTAATTATATATGCCAATCCCTTCTGGATTTATCAACGGATCTTTTCAAGATCTTAAGGATATTTATGTTTGTTGCTTTGGCTTGTCCATTTCCTTGAGGATAATAAATAGAGGATGAATGATGAATGATGTGAAACTTATCACTCAATTCTTTGATATCCTTGTTCTTGAAAATGTTTTTCATTTTCTTTTATTATGGCACAAGGAATACTATATCTAAAAATTATGTGATTCAAAATGAACATTGCAATCTGTTTGCCCATTGTAGTAGATAAAGAAACAAATTCTACCCATTTAGTAAAGTATTTTATTGCTCTGATTATCCCAATTCAATCTAACCCCCATTGATAAAAGGGCCAAGGTGTGGTCATTGGGTGTAATTCTTATGTTGGCACATGAATCAAATTACCATGGTATTGGCATTTTTGACAAATTTTAACAAAATAGAAAGTATCTTTCTCAATAGTTGGCCAATAATATCCCAATCTAAGAAGTTTCTTAGCCAAGGTTAAACCACTCTAATGTTATCCACATATTCCCTTATGGACATATTGTAAGACTACTTTACATTCCTCATCCTTAGAAACCTAAGAATAATTCCACCAAGACTCTTACGATACAATGTATCTGAAACAAGGGTATAGTGGGAAGCTTGTCTTATAAAGTTTCTTCTTTGGTTTCTAGATTGGTCCAAGGGAAATGTTTGGTATTTTAATTATGTGTAAATAGGTCCATGCCAAGGAAATTCATGTCCAAATAGTAGGAAAATAATTTGGGAATCGGGAAGGTCAAATGCAGGTTGTCTCAACCCTTCTACCAAGAACTCATATCGTGCACTTTGATCCAACATTTGTAAGAGAGAAGCTAGTGTTTCCATGGAATTTGTTTC
Source organism: Chamaecyparis obtusa (assembly GCA_027943335.1). Taxonomy (NCBI): domain Eukaryota; kingdom Viridiplantae; phylum Streptophyta; class Pinopsida; order Cupressales; family Cupressaceae; genus Chamaecyparis; species Chamaecyparis obtusa. Next base: position 372,277 of record BSBK01001314.1, read on the forward strand.
TTTATTTTTCTCTCTTGGTATTTGTTCAAATGTTATCAAAAAAAATTACTTCTTCAAGTCATCTACCATCCTTTTGTAAGGCATCAACCTATCATCTCTTGTTTGGTACTCATCATTGATTTTATTGATTACAAGTTGGGAGTCACCATACACTTGTAATTCTATTACTTTCCATTCTAGAGCCATTTTCATGCCTATGATGAGTGCTTCATACTCAAAAATTTTATTAGTGCATGGAAAGAGAATTTTGTAAGACTTTGGAATAGTATAGCCTTAAGGTGTAATCAATAAGATACCTACTCCTAAACCATGTTTTGTATATGAACCATCAAAGTAGAGTTTCTATGTCTTGGATTCAATGTTTATAATTTCCACATCTGTGAATTATACTTGAATAGGATATTCATCTATCAAAGGTGCTTCCACCAATTGGTCTACTATGACTTGGCCTTTTATTGCTTTCCTATCCACATATTCAATGTAAAATTCACTCAACACCATGACCCACTTTTCCAATCTCCTCATTAGGGTTATTTTGTTTAATAGATACTTCAAAGGATCAATTTTAGCTATGAGTCAGATCTTGTGTGCCAACCTATAGTTTCATAGTTTTTTTGAAACAAAAACTACTACCAAGCATTCTCTTTCAATGAAGGTATAGTTCAACTCATATTTGACCAAGGTCCTACTAATGTAGTAAGTTTCCCTCTCTTTCACACTATCATCTTATAAAGCTAGTAATGTACGTAATCAATGCTCCATTGTTGAAATGTATAATAGTAAAGGCTTGCATCTTATTTGTGGCATCAATATAGGTGGATTCATAAGCTACTTATTGATAAATACAAAGGATTCTTCACATTGATCATCCCACTTGAATACTATGTCCTTGTTGTAGAGACAAACTGCAGTTCCAATATTAAGAATAATTGATAAGATTTAATAGCTAGTTCATCTTGCATCTAATGTCAATCTAGGGTCATAAAATGATGAAAGATATAGTGGTTGTCTACTCAAGGGATGAAGATAGAAATCTGAGTAGAGATGAATGCAGCTAGAACACACAGAAATAAATCTGCAATTAACTAAAGTAAACCTGGCAACATGGACAATCACTTCCTAGCAATAGGAGCTAAAGTCAAACTCTTAAAGAAAACTATTCTAAGAATCTAAAAGAAATAGAAAGCGTGAAATTTTAATCTAGAATATAATATTGCAAGAAATAAATAACAAACCACACAAATTTGAATTCATAATTAAATCTTAAGCAAATATGAATTAATGAGGATTATTTATAATTACATATATTAAAATATATAAACTAATATAATAATTCTATGTACAAAATCAAATTAAAATAACAACACGCGGAAAAAAAACACACATGTAATCTAAAACAAATCATCAACCATCCCAAGAAGTGGATACTTCCTTCTCAGTACATTTGGTGATGGAGCACAAACTAATTCCTACTCTGCTGCAATCAGAATATCATTATTTTGTTCCTCCAAATTATCACAAAAGTTGCATACAATATTCAGATACAAGAATATACTTGTATTCCAATTTGTATATAAATATATTTCCATCTTATTTACAGAAGATGCATATATATAAGTATATGCTAAATAATAATTAAGGGAATATTAAATAAATTTTTACGACAAACAAGTGAGCAAGAGTCTCACATAAGTCCTTTGGAAGTGACCACAAATCAAGGATGAGTTTGTTGGAACAATTGTGCAGCTAGTTAGGAGGAAAAGACATTGAAATAGAAGAAAATAGTTGTCATTTTCTCCAACTGAAACTATCACTTTCCCCATATAAACAACTATCTATACCAAGGGTTCTCTTCAACATTTCAGACAGTTTCCAATCACAATTTGTAGACACCATGATGCTGAGGTGGATAAAAAAACAATGCAAATATCATAACCAAAGATAGTTACAAATCTCTCCACATGAGGAATCAATGGTTCTTCTCCAACGTAGGTTTTTAATTCCACCGTAGATAGAAATGGAAGAATCCACATTAATAGAACCATTCCTTATTGCAGAAACATGTGGAGTCTTGGCTGGCCATAACAGCTATTTGGAATTATTATGTTTATAAAACTATCAGAAACTTCTAAATAGTTTACTTTATGGATATTTTTTTGTTTGGAAATGTAATTGGGCCTATTCTAAACAGAACCCATATTGTGAATTTTTTACATTTGTCCTCATTGGCTCGAAAACGATAACACAAAATTGACTGGCATATTTTTGTCTGGCAAATTTTTTATTTCTCCTAGATAGTTGGCACATAAATCAAAATCTCTCCTCCAATTACCTTATGTATATTTCACTTGGTGTGATAGGATTTATGGCTAAGAGATCATGAAATAAAAATTGGAGGTATTCTTCTACTAATAGTGAATCAACATTTAAAATATTAACTAAGCATTGATGTGTATAGCCATGTAAGCACATTTTGTTAATATGATTTAGAACAACAAAGAGGGGGGGTGAATCAGTTGTTCTCAGGTCTAGATGTATAAAACAAACTTTAAAACTCTTCAACAAATCAGATCTAATAACCAACAGCTACTCGGTCATTACTGATTGCATAACAAAAACATATAACAATGCAGTCCACTTATCCAATAGAATCTAACTTGTAAAACACAAAAATGTTCAAACCAAAACATTCACACAAGTATCAACACCATGATTTATAGTGGAAATCCAATTTGGGAAAAACCACTTTGTAACATGTTACTATTATGTTCACTCTTCTTAAGTAAGCTCAGTGAAAATCCAACCCTGTCAAAGGTTACAAACACACTGTCACATGTCACTCGGTTAAAGGATTTAAACCACTCTATTAAAAGTGCACCTTGTTATAGGACTTACATACACTCCATCAGAATGCAACCTTGTTTAAAGGATTTATACCTATGACTGTTAGGTCAACCTCTGTTAAAAGGATTTTGACTGTTACAATGGTTAGAAAGTAGCAGTAGTATTGATCAAAAAAACATACAACTCACTTTGCAAATATCATATCCAATTCCATACACATATGTTGGCTTATTGACTGTGAACCTTTACCATCTCCATCACTGATCTTCATGGAACTCTCTTCAAGCAATCACAACACTTCTCCTTCAGCCTTCTCTGCTTAGACAATCAATAACATTTGTGTGCTATAAAAGTGTCACACTTCTGTGAATCATTATATTCAAGAACATTCAACAATGAGGTCTCAAATAGAGATTCACAACTCTCTATTCGTGGAGTGCAGAGATTGTATTATGAGGCCCTCAGATTGACCTAGTTATGCCCATGCAAGTACACCAAGAAATGAGAGATTCAAAGATGAATAGAAAGCATGCTAATCTCCATGATCATCAAGTTATTGCATGCAAATGAAACTAGTCTAGATGATAACAATGCAAGAAAGTAAACTATTCTATTGAAATGAAAATATTACAAATCCGTGCTAATTATGCTATGTGGATTAAGCTAGAACAATGAAAGGAAACATGAATCTAAACTATTATGTAAATGCAATACTAATATAAATTATGGATTGCCATGAGGCATGAGAGAAGAAGACAACAAGAAAGAAGTCTCAAATATCCAAGCTCCAAATGCTCAAAAAGCTTCTTCCAAGATTTCTCTCCAAACCTGCAGCATAACAATAGTATGAAAATTTTGGGGTTCGAAATGAGAAGGAGAGGGCTCCTTATATAAGAAAATGTGGAAGAGAATGCATCTCCAAGAGCAATGTGGGATAAATCCAAAAAAAAGGCAAAAAGAGGAAAGAATCAGGAAAAGGATTTTTGTTTTATTTTTTATTTGATTTATTTCCTTTTCCATCACAGATTTTGCTTGAAGTGGGGATTTTATTTATTTAAAAGAGGAATTATCTTTTAATTAAATAAGATAAGTTTATTTAATAAAAAGAGGAATATTTAATTAAATAAGATAAAATCATTCAATTAAAAGGGATTTTAATTAAATAAAATTATTTTATTTAAGATATTTCTTTTAATTAAATAAGCCTATTTTATTTATTTAAAAGAGGAATTATCTTTTAATTAAATAAGATAAGTTTATTTAATAAAAAGAGGAATATTTAATTAAATAAGATAAAATCATTCAATTAAAAGGGATTTTAATTAAATAAGATTATTTTATTTAAGATATTTCTTTTAATTAAATAAGCCTATTTTATTTATTTAAAAGAGGAATATTTCTTTTAATTAAACAAAATTATTGATGAAATGATCAAACCTTAGAAATATTTGAATTATTTATTTAATTGCGATTTGATCAAGGAATTGGTTTGAAAATTGCAAATGATTGATTCAGGAAATTGATAAATTAATAAATGGGACCCAAAGTCTAGGCGACCATTTTAGGGTGCATACATTTGCCCCTCTTTGACTAATGTGAGATCGATCTGCGATCACATGTAGACAAAGAATGGAATTGAAATGTGAGATCAATTTGGGATCACAAAATAACCCAGACGTGTGTTTGACAGATGGGAACAAATTAGGACAAGGATAAGCTAATTGAAAAAGACAAGGCCAACACCCCTGTAAAAAGGTAATTGTCAAATCTAAGATAAGAGATAAGAATCTCAAGCAAGGTTTAACTGATAGGTTTGATAAAGCTGAATCAAGGATTGAAGTTTTATAGGTACTGCCCCCTCGTGATCAAAATTGAAATGAGATGGAGGAGAAACAGTGAATTGATAATTTTGATCAAATCGAACTAAAGATAAGGTTCTTCATGTAAGATGAAAGATATAAGGATGACAAAACCAAGGTAGATCATCAAGAAAGATTATGCCCCAAGGTTGAATTAGAAGAAAAGAAGTTGGGTGAAAGTGAATGGAAGACAGAAGTTTGGAAGAGATGGAAAGAAATGGAGAGAAGAAAGAGAATTTTCCCCACTAAAGAGGATGCCCCAAAATCAATCAACTATTTAAAATAGGAAATTTTGATTGAGATCACGAAAGAAGATAAGAAAATGAGGATCAAAACGTGATCATAGTTGATTAAAAGTCCACAAGAAAGATGAAGGAAAACCCTCTCAAACTCATAATGTAGCCTAAAAATGCAAATTAATCATGAAGTCTAACAATGCAAGCTACATGAAAATGCAAAGGTGTACTTGCAATAGGGAAACTGTAACATAGGATTTTGTGTTCATCATTCATTAGAGAATGTAAAGAACTTATTTTCATCATTGGGCCATTATTAACGAACATCAAAAAATCACACAATCATCACTAGTCACAAACGCAACTATGAAGATATGAATATGATTTATATCAGATTGGAATGTGGAAAGATTCTAACATGAGCATCAAAGACATAAGGGTAAAGATGACTTCAATGTTAGCTTACCCAATTTAATGTAACGAAACCACTCTCGCATCAAGGCATAGATGTCAGGATGACCATAAGAATGGTTGTGCAAAAATAGTCAAGGATGATGCCTCGAATCTCCTAAGTGTGTCAAGGGAACAACAAGAGACACTCAAGAGCTTCAAGACCACACCCACAAGTAGAAAGCAATTAAAAAAATGCCCCATATCAAGTCCTCTAGCTATGCGTCATGGAGAGACTTATTAGACAAGGACACTCAACAAAAATCAATAACAGTCAGCACACAAAGAAAATATCATGACATAGCTCAAGTGTTAAGTGTTGTGTTTAAAAATTTAAGTGTGTTCACTGATACTGAGTTCCAAGGATAAGGATCAAATGCTTGCAAGCAGGTAAAATCTCATGACAAAACTGGATAAGACCAAACTAATAAGTGTTGAAAAACACTCGATGTCAGGGGTTGTGTTGAAAAACACCATTCGTGAGGTGTCCTAAAGACTGACGCATCCAAGAGACCAAAGCTAACACAGTTATGACCCCTAGACAAAGACAAAGACCAATTCCAAACCAAGGCAACAAGGAGAAGGTGTGATGGAGAAAGGCTAAGTGTCGAGTATGGATGCTAAGAAATAGGGGTGCAAAGGCCTCAAGTAGCAATCATTTCCAGGTTTTCACCACTTGGATTTTATTGCAATTTTTTCAAGACTTTATATATATATATACATTTATTGTATTTTTGCTACCAAGGCGCCTGTTTCCAGGTTTTCACCAAGGCACTTTTTCTTTTTTTTTTTTGAATTTTTTTTGGTGAGACATCAAAGTGCCTATTGCTAGGTTTTCACTAGGATGCTCTTTTTTGAGGACGTTTTCTAATTTTTAAAAAAATTTCAGCATCATATATGAATTTTTTTGGTATTTTTTCAAGATCAATAAATATATACAAAGGATGCCCCCAGATAGAATAGGCATCATGAATAGAACTTCTTCAGGTGCAAGACATTGATAGGATCAGGGAGCTACTCTCCCTCTTCATTAGATAATAAGTAAGCACTTGTCCCAAAAGTCACTATGATAATGTAGGGTCCAAGCCAATTAGGTTTGAATTTGCCCTTTTGTTCTCTATGTTGTTGGTTCTTAGGGTTTTCTCGTAAAACAAGATCTCCCACTTGGAATTCTCTAGGGTGAACCTTCTTGTTGAATGCTTTGGATATACACTTTTGGTAAACCCTCATGTGATCAAATGATGCTTTACACTTTTCATCTAGAAGTTCCAATTCCTGAAGTCTCATGGCATGATATTCTTCATCTGTAACTAGACCTTTGAGAGAAACTCTAAGTGAAGGAATCTCTACCTCTAAAGGTAACACTACTTCAATGCCATAAGTAAGGGAAAAAGGAGTAGCCCCAGTTGGAGTACGAATACTCATTCTATAAGCCCATAAGGCTGGATTTACCTATAGATGCCAATCTCTACCATTCTTGTGGACTGTTCTATGGAGAATTTTAAGAATGGTCTTATTAGATGCCTCTTCTTGTCCATTTCCTTGTGGGAAGAAAATGGAGGACCAATGTTGTTTTATCTTGAACTTCTTGCAAAGGTGTGTAAGGTCCTTATTTTTAAATTGATCTCCATTATCAGTGATTATTTTAGAGGGCACTCCATACTGACAAATGATGTGGTTTAAGATGAACAGAGAAATTGTCTTGCCCGAGGCAATAGAAAGTGGAACAGCCTCCACCCATTTGGTAAAGTAGTCAGCAACAGTGATGATAAATTTGTGTCCACCTGATGAGTTGGGGTGAATTTTCCCAACAAGGTCAAAGGTGCAGCACTGAAATGGCCAATGAGATATAGATGGAATAAGCTCCCTGCTTGGGGCATGTATCAGGTTTCTATGTTTTTGACACTTTTCACATGATTTGGCAAAAGCTATTGCATCTATCTGCATGGTAGGCCAATAGTACCCAGCCCTAAGCAACCTTCGGGCCATGGCAAGACCATTGGAATGTCCCCCACAAATGCCTTCGTGGATGTCAACTAACACTTGGTGGGACTCATCCTTTTCCAAGCACCTAAAAAATGTCCCATCTAAACCCCTCCTATACAAATCACCAGAGATAAGGGTATGGAGAGAGGCATTTCGGGTTAGGTTTTGTCATTCAGAATGGTTGAAGGTTTTGGGGATAGTGCCATCACATATATATGAGTAAATGGCACCATAGCGGGATGACTCATGGCCAACAAGGATACAAACAACTTGGCTTTCTTGGCAGTCATAAATGGGATAGTGTAGCTCTTCCACTAGGAATTCAAATCTAGATTCATGTTGTTCTAGCTAAAGGAGTGAAGCCAATGTAGCCATAGCATCAGCTACTTTGTTCTCTGTTCTAGGGATTTGTTGAAATGTAACAAATGTGAAATATCACCTCAAAGAATCAACCATTTTCTTGTAGGGTACTGGTTTTTCATCCTTTGTTTGGTATTCTTCATTAACTTGGTTGATAATCAATTGTAAATCCCCATAAATATGCAGCTTTGTGATTCTCCATTCTATAGCCATTTTTAATCCATTTGTCAAAGCTTCATATTCAACAATGTTATTTGTACATGGGAACAATAGTTTGTAGGACTTAGGAATTGTGTACCCATGAGGAGAAACAAATAACACTCTAGCTCCTGAACCATTTTGCATAAAAGAGCCATTAAAGAACATCCTCCACATCCTCTGAGTCATGTACATTAGGTGCTCATTTGGAAATTCAACTTGAATAGGCATGTTGTCTTGAATTGGGAAATCAGCTAGCTAATCTGCAATGGCTTGTCCTTTTATAGCTTTACGCTCAACATACTCTATGTCAAATTCTGATAAGACCATCATCCACTTAGCAAGTCTACCTATGAGAGCAGCCTTACCAAGCAAATACTTGAGAGGATCAATTTTTTCTATGAGGTGTATTGTATGCACAAGCATTTAATGTCACAACTTTTAGGAAGCGAACATCACGGCGAGGCAAGCTTTCTCAATACTAGTGTAATTGACCTCATATGAAACAAGCATACGACTGATATAATATATGGCTCTTTCTTTTCCAGTGTCATCAAGTTGAGCTAATAATGCCCCCAAGGAAGATTTTGTTGCTGAAACATATAAAATGAGTGGCTTCCCTGGGATAGGAGGCATTAATATCAGAGGATTTTCCAAGTACTTCTTGATTTGGTCAATGCTCTTTTGACAATCCTCATTCCAGACACATTTGACTCCCTTATACAATATCTTATTGAAGGGTTGAGCTCTATCTGCTAGTTGTGAAATAAACCTCCTTATAGATTGAAGACATCCCTGGAGACTCCTCATTTGGCTAATGTTTTTGGGAGGTGGCATATCCAAGATTGCTTGAACTTTTTCTAGGTCTACCTCTATTCCTTTGGCTGAAATGATAAATCCTAGAAGTTTTCTAGAGGTGACTCCAAATGCACACTTTTTTGGATTTAACCTCAATTGAAACTGTTCCATACGATCTAGAATGACTTCTAAATCACCTAAGTGTGGATCTCTTGTTTTAGATTTAGCCAAGGTGTCATCCACATAATCTTCCATATTCTTATGCATCATGTCATGAAAGATAGTTGTCATAGCTCTTTGATAAGTAGCTCCTGCATTTTTCAATCCAAAGGTCATAACATTCCAACAATAGGTACCCCATGCACAAGTGAATGCAGTCTTTTCTTGGTCTTCAGGAGCTATCTTGATTTGATTATACCTAGAAAAATGATCCATTAAGGAATAGATCTCATAACCCACGGTCATGTCCACTATCATGTCTATGTTAGGAAGTGGAAAATCATCCTTTGGGCATGCTCTATTAAGGTCTCTAAAATCAGTGCAGATATGAATGGATTTGTCATGTTTAGAAACTAGGACAATATTTGAAATCCATTCGGCATAATCAATAGCTCTTATAAATCTTGCACTTAGGAGTTTTTCTAGTTCAGTTTTGACAAGAAGAGCTATGTGAAGATGCATTTTCCTCAATTTTTGTTAAATGGTTTGATACCTGGAGCTATGGACAAATGATGCATAATGAGATTAGTGTCCAATCCTGGCATATTTGAGTAAGTCCAAGCAAAATTGATTTTCTTGCTCTGTAGGAACTTGGTATATGTTTATTTTTCCTGTGTTGATAGAGACTGAGCCAAATGCACAATTTGTGGCACTTCTTCTGTACCCAAGTTTATTGATTGTGTAGGCTCAACAAGCACTAATGATTTTTCTTGAAAATAACTTGGAAGATGATCAAGTACCTCATCCTTACATGCCTCAAAGAGGTTTTCACCCTTGGATACATCCTTTATTTTTACTTTTTTGGGTTCTAATACTGCCACATAGTGGTTTTCACCATTAGAACCATTATTCTTTTCTTTTCTTTTCTTTTCATTTTGTGACTAAGGTACTTGATATCCAGTTCTATCATTCTTCTAGTTGGTTCACTGGTGGAAGAGACTATAGGCTCAAGGGCATTTAGGTGGTAAGCTATCTCATAGTCATTCTGGAAAGTTAGGAGCTGAGGCTCTTGATATCATTGAGACAAATCAATGAGATGAGCATTAGCAAGGGGTAGGTCAATGATAGGTTCGATGTTGTTAATGCTGATGGGATCATCTCTGGTGATTGTAGAGTTAGGATATGTTAGGCATCCTTCTAAGGTACCCAAATTAGGATTTATCCAACCAAGTGAAGCATCATCCACTAAAGTGACTTGCAGATTTGAATCCTCTAATCCTACACTTGACTCATTAGCTACCTCAAGTTGGGAGCTATATGTATGGATGACATCAACATCCATGTCAACTATAGAAGCATCAGAGAAAGAGTCCCATTCATATTCATGTGAGTCTGTATCTGAATCCCAATTGGGATGTTTACACCACGCATGTTTTGGGTGTCTCAATGTAGAAGCTTGAATATCATCTAGGGTAACATCCCTCTCCATCAAGCGCATAATGTTCTCCTATTGTCATTCTCTAATCGGATCCTCAACTTCTGACTCATCTGGTTCTATGCTTTCAGCTGTTACATGTGCAACTGGCTCATCTAAATCTTCCCAAAGGAGATTGGTGGAAGGAACCCAATTTTCACACATGTTCTGTTAGTTTTCCAAATTGGGCATATACTTTGTTTCATCCTCACTATCCATCTCACCAAGGATAGGAATAGTTCTCTGGTTATCTTTTTCAAAACCTAGGCCAACCATTTTTTTAGACCTACATCCAAAAAGAGCATGATCAAGAGGTTCAGCTCTAGCATCTAGTCTGTGACTGAGAGGACCATGTCCCAGATAGCCCATATTTTTAACAAGAATATACCCTGTTCCATAAGTCTTAGGAGAGGGAGAGAAGTTTTCATTATGCATGTATTTGTCTTCTCTATAGATCCAGTCCTTGACAGCCACCTCTTCTTTTTCATCTTGGATGGGCACTGAGGACTCTACAAATGTGCCAAACAAAGTCATGGTCGAAGATGAAGGTCGTATTTGTTGTGACGGTTTACCATAAGACCTAGGTGATATTGGTAGTTTTGTAAAGGATTCAAGTTGATATCCTCCCATACTAAGGTCTATGGATTTGATCTTATTCTTGCATTGTTCTAGAGTTGCATTGAAATTCTCTACTTCTCTATTAAGAGGGACGTGAGTCCCTCCTGAAATTGCATTGACTGATAATGTGCTATCCTGGGGTATATAGACTTCTACTCCATTATAGGGGAACTTAACACATTGATGGTAGGTAGACGGTACTACTTTCATGTCATGGATCCATGGTCTACCTAGTAAGCTATTGTATGCCAGAGGACCAACATCAACAATTTGGAACAAAATGTCCTTTTCAACAGGACCAATCCTAACAGGAAGGATGGCCAACCCTTTGGAGCTTCTTTCTACCTCATCATAGGCCTTAATGGTAATCTTCTTCTGAGTGTCAATGACTTCTTTAAATAACCCAGTATTTTCAACAAACTCAAAGAACAACTATTGAGCCCAGCACCCCCATCTATCAACACACCTAACATGGGTTTTATGGATCATGACCTCAATGTGAAGGGCAAGATTATGTGGATGGCTCAAATCTTTATCATCTTCCTCTGAAAATGTTAGGTAATGAGAGCTGGCAAGGTGATTGACCATGTTTTGGAATTGATCGACATCTATGTTGGTAGGGACATTTTTTGTACGCAAAGCATCCTCAAGGATTTTCTTATGTCTTGGAGACAATTCTAAAAGCTCAAAGATTGAAATTTGAGCTGGTGTTCTTTGTAACTAATCAACAAGGTTATAGTTTGACTGAGGACTCACAACTGATTTGGTGGTGACATTCTTGGATGTCACTTGCTTGGGTTTACTGGTTTGACCAGAATTGGGTCCTCTAAGGACAACAGGACCTTGACTTCTTGTTACTGCATTAAGACCTTGGGAAGACACCTTAGAGTTGGGACCTCTTAGCACCACAACAAGTCCTTCATCAAATATAGGAGGAGATTCATAGCCATAGGGAACTTTTCCTTTCATCATGTTGACACTTTCCTCCACAACTTCTAGCATATTAACCAAATTCTCCATAGCTGTGTAGGTGTAGTTGATTGCAGCCTTGCCATCCTTGGTTTTAGAGGTTTCCCCCTTCTCATATTTAGGCAAAGGCTCTGTAAATGCTTTGTGATCAGCATTGGTATTCAACCCATCAATTTGAATCTTTCCACTCTCAATTATATCCTGGATGATATGCTTTAGCTTCCAACAATGTTCAATGTCATGTCCAATGCCATTGTGGAATTTGCAGAAAGCTTTCTCATCCCACCAATGCAGTTTGCCATAAGGAATATGGTGTTTTGCAGGATCTTGAGGATGTGCAAGATTATTGGCAATAAGTATTTTGAAAACATCCTCATAGGAATCACCAAGCTTTGAAAATTGACAATTTTCCTTCTTGGGCTTCTCTTGATACCTTGGCCTACTCTCTTGTTGAGGAAGTACATTGAGCTTCATAATTTGAACTGCACTGGACAAGTGAAAGACACCTTGATCCTTAGGTTGGGAAGAGTCCACAACTCCATCATTGACCACTTGTTTATTTTTGTTCCAATGCACATTCTTCCCTTTGTCTTTATGAGAGTTATTATTATTTTGACTATTGTTGTTATTGTTATGTTTAGTCAAAATACCTTGCTCCTTCAAGACATCCTCTATTCTACATGTGGTTTCGACCATAGTGTCAAAGGAATCAAAGACCATCTTCCAAACATTGTACCGCATTTCAGGCACCAAGTTGCTAACAATGATATCAATCCTTTCATGCTCAGGGATAGTCCTAGAATATCGAGAGCACAATCATCTCTATCTTTGTAGGAAGGTAACAAAGGATTCCCCTTGGTTTTGTTTCAAATTGCACAAGTCTAGCATAGTGACTGATCTTGACAAGTTGTATGCAAAATGTTGCACAAATCTGTGGACAAGTTCTTTAAAAGTTTTGACAAGAGGGGTTATGTTGGTAAACCACTCCATTGCTTAGCCCTTAAGACTCCTTGGAAATAATCTTTTCAGATAGGAGTCATATTGGTGAAACTCAAAACTCATGATGTAGAACTGACGTACATGATCATGTGGGTCACCATTGCCATCATATTTGTCATACTGTGGAATTTCAACCTTCCTAGGGAAGTCCCTCATAATCACACTCCTATCAAAATGATTAGGACAAATAGAGTCAAGGTTGAAAGAGCTCTTTGGTGCCATCATTTTCTCCATCATGCTTTTCATTTTCTTGATTTCCTCTTCTTGTGATGGGCTTTGTTTCTTTATTTTCCTATCCACATCAAAGTTGTAAGGAACTCTGGCACCCTTGTTAATCAATCTCTCTAGGAACTTATCCTTATTTTTCTCTAGATGCTTCTCCACATATTGTTGGAATAGTGGTTCTTGTTGCATCCTCATAAAGTCTTGAGCATCAAAACTTGTACTACTTCCTCCATGTTGGGAACCATGATGAGCTCATTGGGAGGGTTTTCTTGAGTTCCTAGGAGGTGTTTGTCTCCTATAATGGTCATGTTGTGAAGTCCCTCTTCCTCTAGGACTAGGAGATCTTGAAGGGGTTCTTGAATGCCTTCTACTTCATGGAGTTCTTGAGGGAGTAGATGGTGGAGAGTTGTTTCCATTGTTGGTACCCCTATTGTTGAATTGGGCATTAAGTTGTTGGGCTAAAAGCCTATCTTGTTCTTCCTGAGAGGTTTCCCTTTCCAATTCTAACAAGGCTTGTTGTTCTACCTCTAGGAGTCTAAATATCTCTTCTTTTGCAGCTTGTTCCTCCAAAAAGGCTTTCTTTTAGCACTTAATTCTTTTGAGCCTTCACTTGTATACCTTGTGGTCATTTGGAGTGGAGAATTGGGTCTCAAATGTTTTAACAAGTCATTGGTATATGTTGCATTGACATGAGCATCACAAGATTCATTGTTTTGGTCTTCATGTTGTGACCATTCATCTTGGTGAGCTCATCTTGTATACCTTTCAGCTCTTTGATGAGCATCCAAATATCTGGTGTTGATAGGGGGTGATTCTGGTTGATCAAATAGCATGTTGTCTCTATGTCTCTGAAACATGTCATCAAGAGTTTGATCCATTGCTTCCCTCTCCTTTCTAGTCATGGTATAACTCATGTCCATATCTGAATAAGAGGGTTCTAAAGATGTGCCCAACTCACTAGGATTACTCTTAGGATTAAACCAAACTTCAGACTCGCTCCTAGGTGATTGGTCAAATATAGTTTCATTTTCTTTTCATCTTTGGCAAGTTTGAACAGGGGGCAATTGGTTGAAGACTATCTAAGGTCATTTCCCTTTACTTGATAACTTGTTGTAACCGACATGAAAGGAAAAGCACTTGGTGATAAGATGACCCTAAGAAACATTGGTATCAAACTAGGATAGTAAAAGTGTTCAATTGTCCAAAATAGAGATGGTGAGATAGAAAATTGCAAAAGGCATAACTCAACACTGCCATAGAGGTGTATAATAAAAGGATAAGTGTCCTAACACATATGGATCAGGATGATGATGTTAACCAAGTTATATTTTTTTGAAATTGAATTTGGGTGGAAGTGAATTGGACAAGAGACTACTATGACTCTCCAAGTATGCTATCAAAGAATCCAAAGGTTGGTCTGTTTCCACAAGAGCAATTTTTGACACACCGATTCCAAGCAAGATCACTTGCAAGATCAAAGGTTGCTAATCAAAAGGTCAAAACACAAGAATCCAAAGTGTGAACAAGCTTCCAATGATAGGATAAACAACCTGACCTGACCAGGATCAACCAAAGAGACTAAAAAATAGGACACTAAGCAGTTTCAGATTGTAGACAACCGAGATAGTAAAATAACTCTGTGCGACAGTTTCCAGGCAAACAGCATGATATTTCTCACAGAGGCCATGCGATATTTTCCAGGCTACTGGTGTAATAAAATCTAGGCAAGATGTATGATGAAAAAATAGCAGTGAAGTATCCCATGATAAAATTTAGAACAGTGTGCGATGAGTTTTCAGTGTCATACGATGGTTTGGCTAGCAAGCGTGTAAAACTTAGGAACTTAGTTTCTTGATTGTTTTTAAAAATTAACCAGGCATGTTAACAGATTTCCAGCATTTATCAGGCACATAGAACAGCAACCATGGAGTTTTAGCAAGCAAACGTCTTCAAACAATGAGCAAGGGACAAAGCAACCTTGCTCATGAACATGAATATTGACTTAGTATGCTATTCCTTAAAGATACTAATTGTGTGTGTTCTCCAAAATGTTTTCCCAATCACACACAGATTCCTAAAAAGAAAAAAAAATTGGCTACACTATGGTGTTTAATAATGGCTTGACTCTACAACTTTTACAATTTCAAGAAGGCGAACTCCAATCTAAGCGCACCGGGGTTTTGACACATTCTGAGAAATTAATCAATCAGAGATGCTGAGGAGATCTGACAACCCATCAAGAAATTGTACCCGTGGAGATTTCTTCCACAATGAAATTTGTATAGTGGTTGTCACTACCACGACAAAAGTGGCTATTACCACTTGAGGTTCCATCAACGTGGTATACCCAATGAAGGGAATGTCCACTATGGTTAACCCTCTCTAAAAGGTGACTCACAACAAGAACCACATGGGGACTTGGTTTAGATCCAAGGGTCTGAGTTTCTGGTACTACCCAAAAAGGGAGTAGAGCATAATCCTCTATCATTTTCTCTTCACCCAAACATAGAAGATAGATTCATTCTGACATGCTAAGACTAAAACTATCTTGCCAAGATTCGTAATGTCAATAACTCATGATCTATCAACCTCTCCGGAGAGAGAATGCATCAATTGAAAAGTCAAAGACTAAAAATCTAGTAGAACACAAAGATAGTTCTAGTAACCTCCCTACCTACAAGGGTTCTCTCATTGAGAAGAGTTTCACTGGAAACCCACTCTCTCAAGAACCACGAATAGTGTTAACAGGGCCTACTTATCTATGTGAAACACATATGCCAGAAATGAATCTATATTCTTTTTGAAGTCCCAAAATCAAAATGTGGTTTATGAAAGCGATAAATCACCCAAGCCAAACACATGAGAGATTAATTTCATCCCCAAAATCCAAGTGTTATAGAGATTGAACGAAATACCTCAAGTCCAATGCAACCCGCTTAGTAATTTTTTGTTGAGCTTTTATTTGTGCAAGCAAGCCACAAACTCTCCAACAAGCAAGCAAGCAAACAAGCAAACAAGATATGCAATTTATATCCAACTTATGCAAACCCTAGGGTTAGATCTGAAAATAAATTGTTAGGAGCAATAATAGCTAGAAAATAATCCAAATGAAAACTCATATCATGCATTGAACAATGAAAAATAAGTGCATACTCATCACAAAATTTTATTTTTTTGCATTTGACCTAGTCAACAAGATCTGATTTTTTTGATATGATTTCGGCCAAAAAAATGGAAATGAAAAATAGAGACCCATGCTAAAAAATAGAGAGCTTTCCAAAAATGTAAAAATTTTGGAAAAATCTCTTCATTTGTGCCCTAGAGAACCATTTTACCAAAACATACCAGTTTTTATAAATCAATTATTTGAGATATTATATTGCATCCAAATTCAAAACATAAAAAATGGACCCCTTGTATAATTTGAAGAGATTTTTGAAAATGTAAAAATTTCTTTAAAAATATGCTAATTTGCAGCGAAAATTATTTTTTTATGAAAAATTAAGAAAAAATTATAAAAAATCAAAAATACTTCAAAAAATTCTGAATTTTTTATTGGAGCTTCTTTGATATATCATCAACTTGAAAATAAATTTCAAACCAAAACACCAAGTTGTTTGGGAGATATGATCAAATTTGTTAAAATCTAGGGTTTTAGTCTCCAAGCAAATCTGCAGAAGGGGGTTAGCTCCAAAAATAATCAAAACCAGCATGTAAAAGTGGGTTGCCCCATGGTGGGTGCCAAAAAAGTGTGCTATAAAAGTGTCACACTTCTATGAATCATTATATTCAAGAATACTCAACAATGAGGTCTCAAATAGAGATTCACAACTCTCTATTCGTGGAGTGCAAAGATTGTATTATGAGGCCCTCAGATTGACCTAGTTATGCCCATGCAAGTACACCAAGAAATGAGAGATTCAAAAATGAATAGCAAGCATGCTAATCTCCATGATCATCAAGTTATTGCATGCAAATGAAACTAGTCTAGATGATAACAATGCAAGAAAGTAAACTATTCTATTGAAATGAAAATATTACAAATTCTTGCTAATTATGTTGTGGATTAAGCTAGAACAATGAAAGGAAACATGAATCTAAACTATTATGTAAATGCAATACTAATATAAATTATGGATTGTCATGAGGCATGAGAGAAGAAGACAAGAAGAAAGAAGTCTCAAATATCCAAGCTCCAAATGCTCAAAAAGCTTCTTCCAAGATTTCTCTCCAAACCTGTAGCATAACAATAGTATGAAAATTCTGGGGTTTGAAATGACAAGGAGAGGGCTCCTTATATAAGAAAATGTGGAAGAGAATGCATCTCCAAGAGAAATGTGGGATAAATCCAAAAAAAAGGCAAAAAGAGGAAAGAATCAGGAAAAGGATTTTTGTTTTATTTTTTATTTGATTTATTTCCTTTTTCATCACAGATTTTGCTTGAAGTGGGGATTTTATTTATTTAAAAGAGGAATTATCTTTTAATTAAATAAGATAAGTTTATTTAATAAAAAGAGGAATATTTAATTAAATAAGATAAAATTATTCAATTAAAAGGGATTTTAATTAAATAAAATTATTTTATTTAATTAAGATATTTCTTTTAATTAAATAAGCCTATTTTATTTATTTAAAAGAGGAATTATCTTTTAATTAAATAAGATAATTTTATTTAATAAAAAGAGGAATATTTAATTAAATAAGATAAAATCATTCAATTAAAAGAGATTTTAATTAAATAAGATTATTTTATTTAAGATATTTCTTTTAATTAAATAAGCCTATTTTATTTATTTAAAAGAGGAATATTTCTTTTAATTAAACAAAATTATTGATGAAATGATCAAACCTTAGAAATATTTGAACTATTTATTTAATTGCGATTTGATCAAGGAATTGGTTTGAAAATTGCAAAGGATTGATTCAAGAAATTGATAAATTAATAAATGGGGCCCAAAGTCTAGGTGACCATTTTAGGGTGCATACATTTGCCCCTCTTTGACTAATGTGAGATCGATTTGGGATCACATGTAGACAAAGAATGGAATTGAAATGTGAGATCAATTTGGGATCACAAAATAACCCAGACGTGTGTTTGACGGATGGGAACAAATCAGGACAAGGATAAGCTAATTGAAAAAGACAAGGCCAACACCCCTGTAAAAAGGTAATTGTCAAATCTAAGATAAGAGATAAGAATCTCAAGCAAGGTTTAACTGATAGGTTTAATAAAGCTGAATCAAGGATTGAAGTTTGATAGGTACTGCCCCCTCGTGATCGAAATTGAAATGAGATGGAGGAGAAATACTGAATTGATAATTTTGATCAAATCGAACTAAAGATAAGGTTCTTCAGTTAAGATGAAAGATATAAGGATCACAGAACCAAGGTAGATCATCAAGAAAGATTATGCCCCAAGGTTGAATTAGAAGAAAAGAAGTGGGGTGAAAGCAAATGGAAGACAGAGGTTTGGAAGAGATGGAAAGAAATGGAGAGAAGAAAGAGAATTTTCCCCACTAAAGAGGATGCCCCAAAATCAATCAACTATTTAAAATAGGAAATTTTGATTGAGATCATGAAAGAAGATAAGAAAATGAGGATCAAAACGTGATCATAGTTGATTAAAAGTCCACAAGAAAGATGAAGGAAAACCCTCTCAAACTCGTAATGCAGGCTAAAAATGCAAATTAATCATGAAGTCAGACAATGCAAGCTACATGAAAATGCAAAGGTGTACTTGCAATAGGGAAACTGTAACCTAAGATTTTGTGTTCATCATTCATTAGAGAATGTAAAGAACTTATTTTCATCATTGGGCCATTATTAACAGACATTGGAAAATCACACAATCATCACTAGTCATAAATGCAACTATGAAGATATGAATATGATTTATATCGGATTAGAATGTGGAAAGATTCTGACATGAGCATCAAAGACATAAGGGTCAAGATGACTTCAATGTTAGCTTACCCAATTTAATGTAGCAAAACCACTCTCACATCAAGGTATAGATGTTGGGATGACCATAAGAATGGTTGTGCAAAAACATTCAAGGATGATGCCTTGAATCTCCTAAGTGTGTCAAGGGAACAACAAGAGACACTCAAGAGCTTCAAGCCCACACCCACAAGCATAAAGTAATTAAAAAAATGCCCCATATCAAGTCCTCTAGCTATGTGTCATGGAGAGACTTATTAGACAAGGACACTCAACAAAAATCAATAACAGTCAGCACACAAAGAAAATATCATGACATAGCTCAAGTGTTAAGTGTTGTGTTTAAAAATTTAAGTGTGTTCACTGATACTGAGTTCCAAGGATAAGGATCAAATGCTTGCAAGCAGGTAAAATCTCATGACAAAACTAGATAAGACCAAACTAATAAGTATTGAAAAACACTCGATGTCAGGGGTTGTGTTGAAAAACATAGTTGGGGTGGTGTTGAAAAACACCGTTCGTGAGGTGTCCTAAAGACTGATGCATCCACGAGACCAAAGCTAACACAGTTATGACCCCTAGACAAAGACAAAGACCAATTCCAAACCAAGGCAACAAGGAGAAGGTGTGATGGAGAAAGGCTAAGTGTCGAGTATGCATGCTAAGAAATAGGGGTACAAAGGCCTCAAGTAGCACTCCTTTCTAGGTTTTCACCACTTGGATTTTATTGAAATTTTTTCAGGACTTTTTATATATATTTTTTCAAGATTTTATTCTCCCAGAAATGTAAAATACTAACGCTTGGTCAATACAGTGTTCAAATCCTCGGTCTTCATTAGAAAGCTTGGTCACGTCAAAAACTATGTCCTTGGCTAATATTGTCTTCTTTAGCAATTAACTGATGTTCGGTCAACACTAAATTTACTCGGCATATACTAGCTCAGTCGACACTAACATCACTCGGCTTAAACTAGATTTCTTCATTTTTGCTCGGTTAAGCCTACTAGTTTAGTCTTCATTCTTATTTAGATAAACAATACATTATCTTATCATTATGCCACATAATCAAGTACTCATTGAAGTATCAAGATAATTAAACCTTTCCTTAGGTGCTATTGTTACCAACCTTGCCTTTCCCCTTAGCAACAATGAAATAGATATAGTACTTTCTTAAATAGAAACAGTCTTACCAGTTAAGGTTTGACATCAATGACAATACAACAATTGCTTCAATTGCAGTTTCCAACACATTTGACATCTTTTGAGTATGCATTGGTCCATATCATTAGAAGAAATAATAATCTAAACTAATTTAGCAAGAGTCCACTTTGAAATGACAAGAGTGTTCTTGCACAAAATATGATAGGAAGCATGTTGTGAGATATTATTCTTGACATGGAAGAAATAATAGTAAACACAAGCTAACATTATTTATGCACCATCTTATCTAAAAAATTGATTAATATTAATTGTATATATAAAAGAAAATGCAACATAAAAATGGTAAAATCTTATTGAAATGGTATATAGAAATGGATATGAAGGCATATTTCAACATATAAAATATGGTGTAAAATAGGGCATATTCAACTCTCATCACTTGTGAAGGAGTTGAGTAAATGAATGATATTTTTTGGCTAATTGAGAAATAAATCTTCTTATGGATTGTAGTCATCCTTGAAATGATCTCATTTGGCTTATGTTTCTTAGCTCCTCCATTTATATTATTGCTTTGACTTTTACAGGATCTATCTCAATACCTTTTGCTGACATTGTATCCAAGTAACTTGTCAAATTATACACCAAATGCAAACTTTTTAGGATTGAACCTTACTTTGAATTATTAAAGCCTTGTAAAAAAAATCTATAATCAGCAAGTGTTATTTTCTTTAATTATACTTGGCCAAGATGTCATCCACATAGTCTTCTAGGAATTTGTGCATCATGCCATGGAATATGGTAGTCATAGAAAATTTTGATAGGTTGCTCCATAATTTTTGAGACCGGAGGGCATCACATTCCAATAGAAGGTTCTAAAAGAATATGTAAAATCCATCTTATCTTGATCCTCAAGAGAAATCTTGATTTGATTATATCCACTAAATCCATCCATGAGAGAAAACATAGAATGACCTACTATCAAATCTACTATTGCTTCAATGCTTGGTAGTGAAAAATCATCTTTAGGGCATGCTAGATTGAGATCCCTAAAGTCCATGCATACTCTGATTGATTTGTTAGGTTTTAAAACCAACACAATATTGGAAATTCACTCAGCATAATCAATGGCTCTAATGAAACCAACCATCTATAGCTTCTCCAATTCATCTTGGACTAGTAATGCAATTTGCGGATGCATTTTCCTTAATTTCTTCTTGATTGGTTTGACTCCCATCTTGATGTTCAAATGATGCATAATGGTATTTGGATCCAATCTTGACATGTTAGCATAAGACCAAGAAAAATTCACTTGTCTTTCTTTGAAAAACTCAATAAATTCTTCTCTTTCTCCTTTTGATAATGAAGATGCAAGGAGTATAATCTTAGGCTCTAATTTTGTACCAATGTTGAATTTTTCCATGATTTCAATCAAAATAGATGATCTTTCCTCGTAATGCTTGGGTAAAGTGTCCAATCTCTCTTCCTTAGGTGTCACAATTGGGTTTTCACCTTTGGAAATCCCTTCTTTTTTTTACTTTTTCTTGGTCTAGCATTACCACATTGTAGTTTTCACCACTAGACCTTTTTATCTTTTCTTAATTCTTTTATTTTTTGTTTTGACTGAGAGATTGAAAACTTTTCACCATTATTTATTCTTGATAGATTTTGTTGGTAGAAGAAGTTTCAACTACATTTATGTATAGGGTCAAGGAATTATCATTTGGAAATGTGGTCATGTCATTTAGCTCAATAGAATCCCAATCAATTAGTTCTGGATACATAAGGGATAATGGATCATTATATATGCTCAAATTTAAATAATTCAAGTACATGACTTTGTTTCAGGGTCCGTACATTGTATCACTTTAATGTATCATTTGTTCTTACTCAAGGTGTTCCATATAACTTGGATCAAAATTATCCTCACTTGAGTCCCCTTGGGTTTCTTGAGGATAAAAATCTTTTGGGTTAAACCTAATGTTAGATTCTCCTAATCTTGGTGATAAATATGACTCTTCATTTGTTCTTGGTAACCATGAAGGTACATAGGGTTCCCCTATCCATTGAGACCTTCCTGATTCTTGTCTTGAGCTAGGTTCTTGATTAGAATTCAACCCTTTATTTGAGCTTAAATATTTATTTGAGCTTAACTCTTGATTGGAATCTTGACCTCTACTTGAACTAGATATAGGAGCATAAGTATGAATCACATCCACCTCTTTTCCTTGGAAAGATCCTTTGGCCAAAGTATCCCTTTCCCATTCATTAGAATCTTCAACACTTTGGGAATTTAATTATAAAATGTGTTCATAAAATTGTGGCTGATTCTTTTTAGTATATCCTTTCTCTAGGTACCCTAGCCCTGATTTTTCTTTACTGTCTCTCCAAGTCATTTCTATGGGTTGCAAAAAACCTTCATTTTTCCTTCCCAAGGGTCCTTTTCCTTTGTAACCCATCTTTTGCATGATTTTATATCCTTTTCCATATTAGTATAGTGGGATGCTAATATTTTGAACCCTTTCTTCATTTGAATTTTGATTTGACCTTGATGATTCTTCATATTTATAAAGCCATTTCAGGATTTCATTGTCATCTTCTTCCATGGGTGAAGAAGTACTAGCTCGTCCAAAATATTCATTGTACTTTTGAGGAGGATTATAACTAGATGGTTTTCCATGAGATCTAGGGGAAATAGGTAAGTCCATCATTGATAAGGAATATTCCCCCACACCTTTTTTCTTGATTTTTCATTTTTTTCTCAAAATTTCTCATCATTGTATCCATCCTTTGATAATGTGTTTCTTTGGCTTATTATTTTTCAATTTGAGAGGATTTTGAATTGTCCTCTTCTTGGTGTGAAACATTTGGTTTAGTATTCATTCCTTCTTTTTCTTTAGAATCTATCAGACTAACTTTCTCTCTTCCTTTAGTCAATGTAGGTGATTTATTTTTGTCTTGATTCAAATTACCAAGAATACTTTCTTCTTCCATCTTTTCTTTTCCTCTTGCTAGGGAACTATTATTTGAACTTTGATCTTGAATTGTTTCTTTTGATTTTCTTGATGTAGTACCTTCACTATTCCATGGTACGAATGAGTCATTCAATGGTTTAATATTATTGCAATATTGGAATGGGTTTAAATCCCCTCTCCATGGTTTCTTGACCCATATGAGGAAATTTTAGACATTGATGATATGTTGAAGGTATTGCTTGCATTTCATGGATCCATGGCCTCCCTAGCAAAATATTGTATGTCAATTTTAGATCAAGCACTTGGCGAACTATTTATTTTTGGATGGGACCAACTCGATTGGGAAGAACCACTATTCCTTTTGAAGATCTTTCCTCATCATCATAAGATTTGATATTAATTTTTCTTATAGGATCAACAACTTCTTCAGAATATTCTAAATCTTTCACAAGACTCAAGGTACAAATATTTAGACCAGACCCTCCATCAATAAGGACTCTTTTGACATTGTGTTTGTGTATCAAGACTTCTATATGCACTGGAATATTTTGAGGATTATTCAAAAACATATCATCTTGCTCGGAAAAAGATATACAAAGTGGTGCAATGAGGTGTCCAACCATGTTCTAAAATTTTCCAACATCCAAGTTATTTGGAATGGTAGTCTCAATAAGAGATTTTTCCAAAATCTCTTTGTGGGTTGGTGAAAGTTTCAATAACTCCAAGATTGATATTTGTGTTGGTGTCCTTTGGAGTTTCTCCACAAGATTGTATTGTTTTAAAGATGGTGATGCTTGACTTAGTAAAGTTATTTTAGGGGTACTCCCTTGCAAGGTGATCTTTGATGTTTGTCCCCTAGTCCCAACATTAGAGGTTTCTTTTTCTTGTTTCTCTTTCACCACTACGACATTAATGGTATTTTCATACCCTGAAAAAAATTTAATATTATTGTCATAAGTATGGGAAAAAATGACTTTATCATTTCCTCTTTTGTTTCTTTGATTTAAATTAGATGCTTCACCTTTCTCATGATTTAGAAAAAAAATCTTGAAATCTGTATGATCTTCATTATTTTGGGGACCATCCACTTTGATTGTACCATTATCTATCAAGTCTTGAACCACATGTTTGAGTCTCATGCACTCATTTGTATTATGCCCTTTGTTTCTATGATATTCATAGTGATGGGCATCATTCCACCATGATGGTTTGACTTGTGGTTCATAGGGTCTTGATTCTGGTAAAGTGGTGATTTTATTATCAATGAGGGTTCTTAGTGCATTCTTTAAAGGTTTCCCCAAGGGTGTGAACTTCCTTATTTGTGTTATGTTGAATAAGGCTCTCAGTTTATTAGTTCCTTGATTATTGAAAGAGTTATTGCTATTTTTATTAAAAAGGGTCTTAGACGTTTGATTGACATTGTTGGTTTGATTAGACCCACTTGATAAATTAAAAGGGGTAGCCTTAAGTTTGTTAGCCTCCACAACCCCATCATTCACAAGGTTCTTGTTGGTATTCTTTATCCAAAACCTAATCTTTTCATTGTTGTTATTACCACCCTTGTTATTAAAATTATTATTAGTG
Source organism: Chamaecyparis obtusa (assembly GCA_027943335.1). Taxonomy (NCBI): domain Eukaryota; kingdom Viridiplantae; phylum Streptophyta; class Pinopsida; order Cupressales; family Cupressaceae; genus Chamaecyparis; species Chamaecyparis obtusa. Next base: position 397,109 of record BSBK01001314.1, read on the forward strand.
TTAGAAAAACCTTTGTTTTATTTGAAGAGATTTATTTTTGTAGACACCTAAATTTGTCCATTCATATTCTAATATTATTTTTTATTAATATTATCGCTTAACATTGTGATTGATTTTAATTAATTAGCTATATTGTTATATTCTTCTATTTATTTAATTAAAGTTATTTTAATTAAATAAATTCATTTTCCTGTTGTATTTAAATTTTATTTAAATACTCTAATATATTAAATTTATTTTAATATATTATCCCTCCATTTCCTTTTATAAAATAAAATTTATTTATTTTATTCCTCCACTAGCCTAAAGTTCTTCTAAACTATGATTAAATTAAACTTGCTTTAATTTAATCCTTCTCCATTTTCCTAATCTTATTTTCTTACTAATTATTCTTCTAATTATGATTAAAAGGTGAATTGCCTCTAATCATGTGCACAATCACCTTTCCCAAGTTGACCACCTCTCCATCTCTTTTCTCCACCAATCATTTTAAATACTTCTCTTTTCCCTCTAAAAGTGGAGTTTGACTTTTTCATTGCCACTAATTCATTTTGCCTCTTCATCATAGCCACTTCTCTTTTGCCTCTTAATCTTGACCATCCATTATTTTGCCTCTTAATTTCCTCCATCCAACCCTATTCAATTTCTATAAAAGAATGCATCTCTTTCATTTGTAGGCTAATGATAATCATCAAGCATTCTAGAGAACTTGAGCACTCACTTGAGCACATAGCATTCTAGCATTCTATCATTCTAGTATTACCCTTGTTAGTATTTTATTTCTATTAGTGTAGATCTTGAAATGACATTGTTAGCTTAGATTTCATTTCTTACATAGTAGCATAGTTTGATTTCCATAGCTTAGTTAATATTGCATCTTACATCTACATTGTTAGAATATATCTTCCATTTCAATCTAGATCTTTAATCACTTTCTTTTGCATTTCTTCCTCATAGATCTTGCACTTGCAATCATCTTGTGACATTTGGGACAAGCTTTCCATACGTGTTCTCAAAAACCCTCACTTTTGCATCTTTGTAGTTTTGTGCATTATATTGCATTTTTTTTCAAATCATTGTGTTGGGAGACCATACTCACAAAATATCAAAGGAGAAAATCAAACAAGGTTTGATAGGTGCCCTTGTTTTAGCTCATTGGAGGTTGTAGTAGAAATTGCTTATTTTGTTGCATTTTAGAATGGCTAACATGTAATGTGATTTTTCTTAACATTTTGGTGTTTCTACTTGCAAAAAATAGATCAATATTTTTACTGTAAACATTTTGGTACGCCTGGTGGGACCCACATCCTGATTTGATCATTTTCCTCTTGCATTTTTTGTTTTTTCAGTCAGATTTCTAAAACCTGCATCTGCACACAGACAAAGATGTCTATGCTTATGGACCTATGTTTGTGCATATCTGTGTCTACGGATCTATGTCTCCGTGGATCTGATTCTGTGCCTCTCAACCTATGTATGTGCATATATATGTCTCTACATCCACATCTCTATGGATCTGAGTCTATGCTCTAAGTCTCTAATTGAGAATTGATTTGCATTTTTGCACTTCATCTTAACTCATTTAGTTTGGTTTTTCTCTATTTTTTAGGGTTGTTAATTATTGCATTTGCATCTTAGAGGTCATTTTCATACTTGTAGGATAGTTTAATTATATTTTTAGATTTCCCTGGTTGTATTTTTATCTCTGGTCATACATCTACATCTTTGCTTTTGGATCTGCCTCTGTGCTACCTGTGTCTATGCTTGTCAACTTGATTTTCCACTCTAGTTTAATGCACATCAAGTTTTTAGGGTTAATTCCCATTTCTGTCAGAATTTGAGGGTTTGTGATTTCTCATTTTTTATAGAGTATCATATTTAGAGGCATTCATTATATTACGAGTTAGTTTTTCATATTTTCAAGTCATTTGTTTCATGTTGTGCTATATCTACATCTGTGTTTGTGAACCTAATTTTGTACCTGTCAATCTATATCTACGCCTATAAACTTGAGTCTGCACTAGTCAATTCGCATTTGCACTCCCTAATCCAAGTCTCCGTCGGCACTTAGTTTTTGCATATTTATTTTGATTTCTTAATGAAATTAATCATCTTTTTTGCAGGTTTGGGATTATTATTTGTGTTTAATAGTGGTTTTGCAAGAATTTTGTCTAAGATTAATAATCTAAAACTACTAATTCATTTTTTTTTTAGCTTTCCTTGGAGTTTCAATTAAATACTGTCTTCTTTTGATTGATTTTTCTACCCATCTAGCTTAACTAGGAAGATTATTTTCTTATGGTTTGTTGAGTAGTAGGATAGTATGCTCTTTTCCTTTAAGGAAAATTAAAAATATCAACCTACTTGTTTCATCATTTAGAAAAGGATCTTGGGTAAATGAATATATGCTTGGCATGTTTGGGAGAAGATATGCAGTAGGAGAGTATGCTATTTTCCCTTGATGAAAATTACAAATCTAGACCTCTACTAGTTATCCACTTTTATTTTCTCATTTTACCCTTAAAGGGCCTGTCATTGAGGGAAAAATCTTGCGGGAGAAACCAAATTGGGAATAGGAAAAATCAGCCCTTCCAACCCACTATAATCAAAAGCCTCTTTCATATTAAAGTCTCAGAGGACATAGCTATTCTAAGAATGTATTCTTATTCTTGATAATTGTAGGTTCGTGAGGCCTCAATCCTATGTGTGAAACTACATTATCTAAGTACTTGTAGGGATACAGGCATCAATCCTGCTTGTGAGACTATAAGGGATAGTTGCGAATGAAATCCCTTACTATGAACCTTAGAATAGAGGCCACCCAGATCACCTCCAAAAGTATCACTATCTTTGTGTAAGGAAGATCCACATGGATTACCCAAATCTCTTAAAGATTATTGACCATCTGTATTCCCTTGTATGTTTTAGGGCATGAATGTGGCATTAGGGGGGGCTTGTGACATAAGAATTGTGACTCTTCTCTTGATCCACAATATGCATAGTCCTCAAAAAAGACAAAATCACTTTGTGTGAGGTGACAGAATACCAAGTTGTGGGCAAAGGTTTTAATACTAGTTACTTTAGGTAGATCTTTCTTGAAGTGTCTTCGATTATGCTAAACTAGTGGAAATATTTTGAGCATACACTTGGAGCTATTATTTCCTACACAAAATAAGACCTCATAAGTGTTTTTATCTTACAAGGTTTCTTTGTCCCTTGTGAGATTGTTTGAAGACTACTATTTGCATCACATACATGCTTATTGAAAGGTATATTTAGTGTAGTAAACACCTTTGGTTTTGAGTGTGAAAATTGGTTCTTTCCCTTGAAAAAATTGATCATAATCAGATTAAACTCTTTGGACAATAACTCTCATTCACCAAACATTAGTCAAAATGAGTCAAAATCTGGATTCTAACCTTAATCTACAAAGTTTCATCTCTGCACCTCAATTCACGTCTTCACACCTCAACTCATGTCTCCGCAAACTTACATCTCTACACTTAAACTTTCATCTTTTCCTGAAACCCCATAAACTCTTCAATTTTGACAAAAAAAATTCCCATGAGTCTGATTCATAGAACTGTAGAACATCATTTTGAAACTTGTGATCAAACTTATTCATCTCTTTTTTATCCACATTCACCCTCTTATTCTTTCATTCTTCATCACACCATACTTTCATCTTGGTAACTTGGAGCACCATCATCCACTTTGAACATAATCAAATCAAACTAATCCTTTATCTTTCATACCTTCATCAGATTTGCATCACAAATATTAGGTAGAAAGACTTATCCAAAGTGTTAGAAAGATCCTAATCATTATCAAACATAATTGAATATTGTCACTTCAATATAACAATTTGTCTTGAGTGATCAATCCTATCCTATCCTATCTTTCTCAAGATCATCAATCTATCTTTGAGTAGTAAATCATCATCATCAACTATCCTTATTGTTTTCACTTAAAAGGGATCTTATTTCACTAAGGTTGTCTCAAACCTCTATCAATCCTAATCCAATCAATCAATCACTCAATCCTCTCAATCAATCAATCAATCCAATCAAAAAAAAAGTCCAAGTATTGCTCCTAATCTTAATTTCATCTCTCGCATTCAACATCTTTCATCTTTCACCTTTCTATATTAATCATCATCAATCCATTTCAATTCATCTAATCAAGTTCTTGGTTATCTTATCCATCCTTCCTAATCTACATCAATATCCAATCCCATTTTCATCTTTTATCCAATCTCATTGCATTATCATCATTCTAACCCAATCCATTTATTAACCTTACATCATTCCAAATAAATCCAAATTCATTCCATATCCTCCTCACTTATCTAAATCAATCAGCCATTCATGATTCGGGTGAACCCACTATAGTGGGTTACACTTTTTTACCTAAACGGACACTGAACTCTATATTTTGAAAAAAAATTTCAGATTGAGATGCATATTGTCGTTAAACCGTTTGAAATCGGAACATGAAGTAAACTAGAGTCTTTTAGGATTTTTTGTCTAGATTCTAAATATATTTTTTATTTTTATTTTTGAATTTATTTTAATGGATTTTTCTTTCTCCCACAAAAATTGGTATGTTCTTGAAAATGTCATTTTCAAAGAGTTACATTATTTTCATAGAGCATAACTTTTTTTCTAAACTAGATATCAATGTGCTTCTTTCTAATTTAATTTTTTAACATCCATACAAAGGGCATGAAATTGGTTTGATGACATTATTACAATTATTGTATATTTTATTAACATTTTAAGTTGACTAAACCATAATTTTGACATACCTTGACTACATAGCTTATAACTTGTCGTGTATTAGTCCAATTTTATTTTTTTTTGTTTTTATAGAAAGATAAATTCAATACCTGGGGCATAGATATTTTTTAGAATTTTTTTTCCTCTCATTTACTATTTTTCCATAAGTGTCAAACATAGAGGTAGACATGCGGTTAAATATCTATGTTTAGTAAAACTAAACATACAAACTCATAATAAACTTAATATATATTAACATTATAATCGTTGGAAATATTTTTCTTAGTAGTACCTTACTCATAGATAGGTTTGTCAAATGGATTCATTTGGTCTACCAAAAGATAATGTTGAAGTGATTTTTTGTCAGCATTTTAATAGGTGTGAAAGAGACTCCAGTGTAGGTATGAATGGGGAGTATAGATGTTATATCAATGTTTTTTTTATCTAAGAGGATTTGAGATAACCATTTGTAATTAATTCCTTCAAATAGAACCTCTCAAGGTTTAAATAATCATATTTTATGAAAAATATGTTTTTTCAGCAAAAATCAGCATGTCTAAAAAAGTGTAACCCACTATTGTGGGATCACCCATTCATCTATCTTCAAACATCTCTCATTTATCTTCTAAATTCATTCATTTAAAACCTTCATCCGCAGCATCCTCTTATCCAAATCCAAAAATTCTTGTCTTTGCATCATGAATATAGATTGGTTTCACAAAATGGTTGAGAACTTTCAAATTCCAAATCCTAATCCTTAATCCATACCCATTCCATATCAAATTCCTTATCCTTCTTCCACCTTTGACAAGGGAAACCCACCTCACTATCCCTCATATGACCAACTTGCACAAGAGCCTGAATAACTTCAAAATTAACTCCATGATTTACAAAACAAATGTCAAAAGAAAGGGATTACCTATGAAGAACCATTTCCTTTTCTATTGGCTAAAGAACACAATCCCAATGCCAATTCTAATCCCAATCCTCCTGTAGACACTCAAAAATGGGCAAGTGCTTTAAAATAAATAAAATGGCTCAAAATCATCAAAATGTTTTAATTCTCATAAAAATGGACATTTATTAAATCAAATTGGACAAAATAAATTAAATCAAAGGAAAAAAATCAAATGATGACATTAAATAATTAAATCAAAGCTTAAAGGGGTGAAAATCACTACATAATTGATTTTAATCAATTAATTGTATAGTTGTTAAATCAAAAATCAAAATAAACCTATTCCCTTACATGGCTAAATTTAATTAATTAATTGAATTTAATTAATCCTAATATCTTTCAACAAAGTTGAGCAACCAATGAAAATTGAGGACAAAAAGACACAAATCACTCAAAAAGAATGAATCTCAATCACACAAATTCAACTTTGAATCTCATCCACTCAATTTTGTCCTTTTGTCCAAAGCTTTGAGACAAACATTTAAATTGTCCCCCCATTTATGAACATTGCAAAATTTTTGACTCAACAAAAGGTAAATCATGGTTAATTCACTCTACCCCCTACCCTTGGGAATTTACTATAAGTATGAGGCATTTTGAGAGCAATAATCATCTTAGAAATTTATTTGCAAAGCATCCTTATTATAGACAATTTCATAGCAATCAAGAGCATTTGAGAGCATTTGAATGATCTTTGTATCAATTTGAGAGTTAGTGAGCTAGATTAAGCATTGTAGCATCATATTTTCTCATTTTAGAAGTGTCACTAGTGGAGATTGAGCTGAGAGCTTCACTTACCACATCTGATTAGAGAACCATGAGATGTCATGGATTTTAGTTTCAATTCCTAGTTAAATTTTGTATTTCATTTGCTTTGAATTGTTAGTTAAATATCCTAATTTCATGAAGGTGTTTAGCATACACACACAAATGGCGCCCACCATGGGGCTCTAAGCCTCATTTCTAACATTTCTATCATTTTTTTGTGTGTTGTATCTTCACTTTTACGTGAATTTTTTGTAGAAAATAGGTAAAATGACGCATACAAAGCATTAACTGATGCATGTGCCTACTGTTCTGCTGCTTCATAGTAGTTATCTGACACTTGCTAGATAAATCAGTTCACCTGAGAGATAAATTGTCACGCTTGGGACTGTAAAGCAATGCTTGCTACCAGAGAAGTGTCACTTATTATCTATCTTTTACCGCCTGTGATAGACTTTACAATGCAATTTACACAAACAGTCATGCCTAGTATCTTCTAATCAACACTTAAGTTTTGTGAATTGCCACTTTTAATAGCTCATTTTACACAGTTTACATTAATTGTTACGCTTAGTAAATAAATTGTCATGCCCAAGTAACTTTAAATAACGCTTGAGCCATTGGAAAGTGACACTCGCTATTGTTAAAGTTATGCCTGCTAACAGTTTAATTACACGTATTAGCTGGATAATGACGCCTATTGTTTGTTGTTTTAATTTTCTATCAGATTGATAAACTCGGTTATCTCACTCTCTATCTGTATGTTTTTACTGTAAATGAGTAGGCACAAAAAGGTTCAAAAGCCAGAGAGCAGGTTCAACCAAGAAAGCAAGGCTTTGGCTAGGAAGATCAAAAAGGAAAACATTGCACACATCAAAGCGGTTCTTGAGGAGTCACAAGAAGAAGAAAACAAGGTATATCAGAACTATCTCAGAATTGTAGAAGCTTACAAGAATGAATTTGTATCTCTTAATTGGATTTTCTCTCCTTAGTTCAAGTTTTCATCAAAATTTTCAAATAAGGTTTTAAGATTCAACATAAAAGTTTGCTTCTTCAAATTCGATTTGGTTTCCCTCATTGTGATTGTTTGTGTTGACTAACTTGCTGGTGGATAAGCACATTTGGAAAGGAAAGCTATTGCCAAGGTAAGGTGAAAAATGATAAAATCACTCAAAAATGCCCCTAGCTTATGCTAGCTACAAGGAGAGGTAAGCCTTAAAACTAGTCAATACTTTCCCTTAGATTGTGGTATTGAAGCATTTCCAAAATCTAATAATTACAAATAGCCTCTCTTTGTTTGGAAAGTTTAGCATTTAGGCCTATGCTCTTCACTTCTTCTAGTGAATCAAAATGCCAAAGGTGTTGAACTATTTGATTAATAAGAAAGGTTGAGGAATTAAACACATAAGAATCAAAGCCCCTTTGTTTGTGGAGGAGAGTAGAAATACTCAAATCCCTATAGTTAGTGGGTGAAAGAAATTGAACATTGCTAATTGCGTTTGGGAAATTAAGGAAAAGCTATGGATATGCTCTTCACCTTTTGGTGAACCAAATTCCCAAAAACTTGTTCTTAACTCCATTTCCTTGTTTTAAACATGAACATGCTAGAACACTAGAGGGCCTGCCTCCTGAGAAATTTCCTTAACGAGGCCGGTGGGAGGGAATGACCCAAGTGGGAGACAACCGCCTTTGCGGCGGTAATATCCAACCCACTATAATAAAAATACACTTTTCCTTAAAAGGGAAGTGGATAGATTGTATACAAGTTTCTTCACTTCCTCTAGTAGTCCTCATGGATTGCACCAAATCATGCTTTTGTGCATGTGGGAAGCCCGCAAGTGGGTATAAGAACTTGGCATAGTTTAGAATAGAATTTTTCAATAAAAACCTGAAAAGTAGCAAGCTACCTCATAGAGCCAAAATGTTAAAAGCCAAATTTGACTATAGGTAGACTGCTTGGAATACTTTCTTGTGCAATACTTGTGGAAAATGATCGAGAATATACACTTTAGTGTGTTTTAGGGACACGATTAAAAATTGATGTGAGTGTTGTGATTGTCTTTCATTTTCAAACAAGAAAATTCCATAGACTTGATCTTACAATGTTTAAAAAATTCAAAAATTTACAACCTGGTCTGCAAAGTGCCACCTGTGCACATAGAAATACTGCCTGTCAGCAACAAAGTCATGCATGTGACTATTCATAAAATGCATATTAATTGTAAATTCATGCCTGAGACATACTAAGTGACGCTTGTAAAAAATAGAAAAATGCCTATGAATGGTAAAATGCCACCTGCACACCTACAGTTTGCCGCCTAACTCAATTCCAGTCAACGCGTACCATATTTTAAGTCATGCCTACACTCAGGCAAGTGACACCCAAAAACACAAAAGGGAAAATAGTGAGTACTTACCGAGGAGTTCAAAACATTTTGATCACATATTTAGATACCCTTTTCTATGTTCTTATAGTTCCAACATCCTGTCCAGTCGAAAATCCTGGTTCTACACAATTTTTGAAAATTTCACAAGGATTTGACCATGGGCATGATCAAATCTTATTTTCCAAGTGGTTTTTTCATGCCTACTTTTACTATATCATACTACGTCAAGAAAACTTTACAAGCAGACGGGACTTACCTAAGAGAAGAGCTTCCTTTCCCGGAAGATACTTTTACCGCTCCAAGAGTACCCAAAAAGCCTGTTCAAGAAAAAGAAACCAACATGATTTACTCTGGTGGCTTGGGTAATAATAACAATGGAGGTATTGACCTAAATAATCAGAGTAATACCAATAGTGGAGAGATGGATCAAAACACTCAAGGGATTGATACCACTAACCATAGAGCTAATGTCGAACCAACTACCGATGATGCAACTAATGACAAGGTTGATGAAGCCATTCAATGCCCCTATTTCATAAAACTTGTGGAAAAAGAAATGGCAAGAGATAAAGAAAAGTACTTTCTAGACCTAGCCCGGGCAGGTCTTAAGCTTCCCCGTGACTATGACGTTAATCAACTTAGACCACCAGAAGTTGAGGAGAGTCCCATTGACATCATGAACAAGAAATTTTAGATATTTAAAATGCAACTGGATACAATCAAGAAAAGTGGGGCTCCTAAACCATTTTCTATCAAAGTATTGTGTCCATTTTCATTTGATAAAAGTCTAGTCATGGTACCATTCCTGATCAATGTAGTGTTTCCCAAGTATGATAAATACGAAGGAATGACAGATCCTCAAGATCACCTACAAGAATTTTGTGCATTGAGCTAGGATTTCATGCATGATACCACCTATTTAATGAGACTATTCCCAAGAAGCTTAGGAGGTATGGCCATGGAGTGGTTTTCTAAACTACCTTCCGGCATTAAAACCTTTGAAGAACTAGATTCAAAACTTGTGGCACATTACTCATACAACATCAAGCATGAAGTCACGATGATAATGTTATGTAATACCAAACAAAAGGATTTAGAAGCATTCCTCATTTTCTTACAAAGATCTATAATGTGAGCTTCCTCGAGATGGTCCATGGAAGAAGGCTCAAAGTCCCCTTCACTTGAGTCCTCAAGGACTTCTTTAGGAAATAGCATGGGAAATACAACCCGCAGATTAATCCTAACGTTTCAATCATCTTTCTCTAAGGGTTCCCAAAATTCCTCTATCCATGGTCGATTAATGGGTGCTTGTCCTATATTGAGTTCTTGTGTGATGGGCTCTTCATGCCTTGGAGTTTGTTGCCTTGGAACATTAGCATAATCATGTATGGTGACAATTTATTTATCATGGCATGATTCATTAGATAAAGATTCATAATCCCAAGAGTCATCACTATCCACATCGGATTCCAATGTGTTCACTTGAGGATATGAATCATGTATTGGGCTGGAGATTTCTCCTTTGTATTGGTAGCCTACCCCTGATCTTTCTTCTTTTTCCCTCCAAGAAGGTTCAATGGGCTCTAGTAAACCTCTATTTCTTTGGCCTAAGGGTCCTCTTCCCTTGTACCCCATTTTTTGCATTATCTCAAATCCTTTCCCATACTGATTGGTTTGAATGTTAATATCTTGGATTCTTTCTATGGTAGTACTTGAGGTATCATCTTCATCATGATAAAGCCATTGAAGGACTTCATCTTCTTCTTTGTCAAATGCTGTTTTGTCACTTTCTCTCACAAAGTAAGAGTTATACTTATGAGGAAGATGTTCTTTTTATGGTTTCCCATGTGTTCTTGGAGATGTGCGTAAGTCAAATAGGGAAACAGAATATTCCCCTACTCCTTTGGAACTGATTTTACATTATTTTTCAAATGTATGCATCATCTCACTCATTTTCTTGTAATGATCTTCTTTAACTTTATCTTTCTCTTCTTTTGTGGGTTTGAAAAGTACTATCTTTGATTTAGGTGCTTGATCTGAATCTTCATTTGGAGTTGGACCCTCGTAACTCACTTTTTCCTTTCCTTTAGTTGATGTCGTTGAGCTAGCTTGAGGAGGGTTTGAAGTAGCACTTAACGTTAACATAGGATCATCCATTTTGACATCTTCAATGGTATCTCTTTGGATAATTCCTTCTTTGTTATGGGGAATAAATAGCTCATGAAGGGGTTTAAGTGCATTACAATATTGGAACGGATTTGAGTCACCTCCAACCATGATTTTCTCACCCATGTATAGAAATTTTATGCATTAATGATAAGTGGATGGAACCACTTGCATCTCATGGATCCACGGTCTCCCCAATAAGATATTATAAGTTAGTTTCATATCTAAGACTTGGCAATTTGTGTCCTTTTTGATAGGTCCCACTTGAATGGGCAATACAATCATGCCTTTGGAGGCTCTTTCAACTTCATCATAGGCCTTTATGGTAATTCATTTCATAGGATCAATGCATGACTCAAATAATCCTAGAGATTTGACAAGGCTCAATGTGCAGATGTTAAGACCAGCTCCCCCATCTATGAGAGCTATTTTGACTCTATGTCTTTCAATCAAGACCTCTATATGCAATCGTAGATTTTGGGGATGTGTAATAGACATGTCATCATGGTCTGAAAATGAAAGGAAATGAGGTGCAATGAGGTACCCTACCATGTTCTGAAACTTCTCCTCTTCTAAGTGAGTAGGAACATTAGTCTCTACTAGAGATTTTTCTAAAATTTCCTTGTGATTTGGAGAGAGTTTCAATAACTCCAAGATAGAGATTTGTGCTAGAGTCTTTTGTAGCTGATCTACCAAACTATATGGTTTTACTGTTGTATAAGATTGCTTGATCACAATGTTGGATTGCGGAGGACCAATGAGTTTAGGATCAATACCTTGTAGGGTAATCCTTGAGGTTTGCCCCCTAGTGATAACATTAGATGTCTCTTTTTGGGACTGTTCTCTGATCGCTATAGCATTCACAACATTATCATAGGGTGGTGCAAAATTAATATTGTTGCTGCTTTGTTTCTTTCCATTGGATGATTCACCTTTGTCATGTTTATAGAAGGGTTGTTTGAAAGCCATGTGGTCTTCATTTTTTTGAGGTCCTTCAATGGTGATCATACCACTATCAATCAAGTCTTGCACCACATTCTTTAGCTGCAAGCAATCATTTGTAGTAGGCCCTCGAATTCTATGATATTCACAATGGCTATTTTCACTCCACCAGCTGGGCTTGTGCTATGGCTCATAAGGTTGAATGCTAGGTAAAGTCATGATGTTGTTAGCCATGAGGGTCTTAAATGCTTTTTTGAGAGGTTCACCCAAAGGTGTGAAGTTCCTTTTGGGAGTTGGTACGAAGAATTTATCAGATTTGTTACTCCTTTGATTATTCCCTTGGTTGCCACTATTATCATTGTTGTTGAAAGGGTCATAGTCACATTTCGGTGGCTACTGATTATTTCACCAAATGGATTGAGGCCATTCCAACTAAAAAGGCAACTAGTGCTCTTGTAATTGAATTCTTGATGAACAATTTAATCACTAGATTTGGTGTTCCCATCAAATTGGTTGTAGATAATGCCATGAGTTTTAGATCTCAAGAGATTACTAATTTTTGTTCAAAGATGGGAATCATTTTTTCTTATTCATCTCCTTACCATCCACAAGCAAATGGGCAGACAAAATCCAGTAATAAGAGTATCCTGCAAATTTTGAAGAAAACTTTAGGAAAGAACAAAAGGAGTTGGCATGTAAAATTGAAATTAGCATTGTGGGCTGATAGGATTGCTAAAAAAAGAGCTACAGGGAAATCCCCTTTTGAAATGGTATATGGTCTGATATCTAGATTACCAATAAACAACTTCTTACCAATATACAAATTTATGTAGGAAGAAGGCACAGAAATCAGTGATCCATTGCAAGACAGAATGATTCAGTTGGTTGAACTAGATGAGGTCAGAAGGGAAGGACAAAAGGAAAATGTGAAGTTGCAACAAAAAATGAAATATCTTTGTGATAAAAGAGCAATTGTGAGAAAGTTCCAGCCTGGTGACATGGTTCTTCAATGGAATGTCAGGGCTGAAGACAAAGGGAAACACAAAAAATTTGAGTCTTTGTGGATGGGACCTTTTGTTGTTCATCAAACTCATGGCAAGGATTCATATTTTTTGCAAAATTTGGATGGTGAAGAACAGGAGTTGCCAGTGCATGGACAGTTCCTGAAGTTTTTCTTAAATTAGTTATTTCTCCTTTTCCATGCACAATAGGCATGTATATATGTATAGGTGTGTTTGTTTTGTTGTGTGTTCTTTTCCTGCTTTAGGCTAGGGTTTTGGTTTTGGTCTACCTCCCAGAGATTCATAAGTTCTTGCTTTGATCTTGCACTCAAGCATCCTAGATTGAGCCACTGTTGGTCATATTTTTAGGTTTCTGAGGTTTTTGTTCAAATTCTGGTTTATTTTCCCTCCAAGTGCCTTTGTCTGGTTTAGGGTTTTGAAATTCATCAAGTTTTCCATGACCAAGTTTGAAAAACCCTTGCCTTAGGTTTTATAGCCTTTGGTAGGTTCTAATTTGTGTGAAACCCTTAAGTTAGCCCTAGTTTCTTATATTGTGTTGTTACTTTTTGGCAACTTAAGTGTTTGGACTGTGCATGTGATTATTTTTGTTAGGCATTCGCTGAATTGTGTAATGTTGTTTCACAGCTCCAAGCTATTCGGAAAACTGGTGAATGTGTTAAAACCTATGTTAAATATCACCTTAGTCGCTAAGTCTCCAAGTCTTTCAGCGGTTATCTCAACCTTTGCACGAATCAGCGAGAGTGTTGTCTCCTATTCACTTATTATTTGGTGATTTCTTGCAAGCTTTTAGCGACCTAGCATGGCGGTGATTGCTTATTCTTAGAATCAGGTGGTTGAAGGTTGTATCACCCAGCGATCTGGTGAACACCGTTGATTATCTGAAAGATCGGCGGTTTTGTTTTAATCTCAAAATGTTTGGGTCCTACATAAAGTGATTTGGCGATCTGGCGACTAGGCTATAAGTATTAATGTCCTCTAAAGTTGGCGACTCTGACAGTTTGGCTCAATGGATCTGGCGAAAAGGTTTTCATCTTGTGTTCGCTTATTCTCGAAATAAGTTAGTAAAGTTCTAAGTTTTCTAGCGACTGGGCGAATGAAGTAGTCATGAGTTCTCTTAAAAGGTTGGTTGTGACTACAGGTGTTCAACGAATGGGTGAAACAAGTGATCGGGGAAGTTAAAAAACCTTTATTCGCTTAATCGCATGATGGAATGGTCAGTGATTAAATTATTAGGAAATTTAGGGAACCCTTTTTTCCTTGAGTCTCATAATAAAAAGATGATTGTCTTATTGACTCAGTGAATTAATGATGGCCATCGATTAATATCTATGATCAACGGTTGAATCAAAGTCACAGTTTAAAATAGGTGGTTAAGAAAGAATTCAATGACTCAGAGGAAAGATTATTCGCTAGTTCTCACATTAAACATACAATTAAGTCTCCCTTTCAGCGAATGAGCGAAAATTTTGATTGCCAAGTTTTAGAATAAATTAAAAGTTAACCAGGACATTTAGTGAATAAGAGGCAGCCTTTGTCGCCAATTCTCTGAATAGTGACTCTGGTCAGTTGTTTAGGCTATGGTATACTTTTTTGCTAGTTTGCTGAATGGAGCTTGAGTTAAGAGATTTATTAAGCAGGAGAAAATGAAACTAGAGAAAATGAAACTAGCTATCCAATCAGTTTTAAAGGAGGGTTTTATGATGTAAATAGGGTTTTAAAGTACGAAGCTATAATCATTGCCTTTTTGCCTTGTTTTTGAATTTTTAAATATATTTGTCAGCATCCCGACATTAGCTAGCTCTGATTTGAAAACTGGTGATATGTGAAATTGAATACGAGAGTAATTAAGGATAGATTTGCAACCATTTTGGTAGTTGTACACGTCTGATTTGCATTGATAAATAATCTAAACTCATTATTTTCTATGTTTGAGATCATTTGAAGAGAGTTGTGTTTCCTGAAGCAATCATTGAGTCCCAAGAAAATCAAGTTTGTAGAGTTAAGAGCAATTGTGCAGAAAGAATGAGTCAACCAGAGCCAAGCATGATTTCTTCTAGTAGCGAAGCCACAACCAAAGGTGGTGAAGATAAGAATAAGCCAAATTATTCAGATGAGTTTTTGAAATTGTTGCCTGGTTCCAGTCAGAATAAGAGAGCTCCTGATGATGGCTTTGAAGATGTTCTAGGTCATTACAGAGATCCTTTTACACCATCCTACTCAGGTTATACTATTTTTAGTTATTTTTATCAAAATAGGGGTGGGCCAGTTCCTCTTTGTAATGTTTGGGCTTTGGGCCTAGGGAAATTGATTGTCCTTGATGTGTTTTTAGATGTAGATCTAATTGTTGCATTGGCTAGGTTGTATGATCCTATCTCCAAAAAAATTAGGAAGGCAGACCAGTCACCTTTGGTTACACTTGACAGGGGTTCTTTCATGAAATCTTTTAGTTTTTTCACATCTTCCTCTACTGAAATTAATCTAAGCCAAGAGAGAGAGAAGTATACAAAAAATATAGGGTTAGTAAAGGACCAAATGGTGAAGCATATCCCAAAGCAGGGCACATATATAGCTCCCCTCCCTAATAACATGAATGCCCCCTACCAGTTTAAATCTCTCCATTACTATATGACGCAGACTTGTTATGGGTTGTGTAGAGTATTGGGAATAGATGGGGATGAAGAATTATTGCCAGTTGATCTTTTTATGATGATTTTAGATATCCAGAATTCTCTAGTAAACATAGATTATGATTACATCTAGTATGTAATCGACAAGATGCATGAAGGGTTAATATCTATCAAAGAAAGTAAGAAGCCCATCAAGTTCTTGCATTACTCTATGTTGATGCACTTAATCCTATTTTTCAATATCAACAGTTTTGATTTGAATATGTTGAAACCAAAATTCACTTTCCAAGATCAACATAATCTAGTACAATTATGGGCAAAGGTATGGAATAGTACTGCAAATAAGTGTGACTTTTGTGTTTTCGAGAACTACATTGTTTTTCCTATTCTGAGATGGTTGGGCATCAATGTTACAAGATTACCACCTAAGTTTCTAAGGTTTCCAAGACCTATGCATTGGGAGGACAATTGGGAGGGAAACCATAATTGGGGTGATTTCTATTTAGGGGAAAATTCTACAATCATAAGAGTTTACGGTTGCCCCCAACCCCCACATTTATTACCAAAATTTGTGCCACCAAGGGTTGCTTTTTTAGAATTTGTGTGGTAGTTGATGTGGACAAACAAAGAACTTTTGGCCCCTCATAAGAAAGGTACTTTCACACCTAGGCAGTTCAGAATCAGTGATTTCTTGATTGGTAAGAGGGCTTTCCCATAAATTACCACCTGGCTGAATCAATTTAAGATGGTATCTAGTTTTTGTAGACATGTGGACCCTGAGGGCTTCATTAAAACTACAAGATTGACACTGATACTTGGTATTGGTGTCAACAGAGAACATGAGGGCCTTGATGAGGAGGATGTGATTAGGAATATTATGGAGAAAGATGGGGTCACTACTAGATGGAACAAGTTTTTTGACCTAAAGGATTTGCAAGCTCAGTTGAAGGCAGCCCAAATTCCTTTTGATAGTTTCTTCCCTGACCTTCCTTATTTAGAAAGAATTAACAAGATGATAGAGATGTGTGACACTCTATGAAATCAATTGGAAAGGTTGATTGATCAGAAGCAAACAAGGAAAAAGAAGGATTACTCATCTTCTGATCATGAGGATTTCTCTGATAGATCCCCAGAAGGAGATAGCCCACCACCAGTTGGAGACTTACCGGTTATTGATCTTACTAAAGACCAATCAAATGCAAAAAAATTTCCAGAGCCGCCATTAAAGAAATAGAGGTTTGAGGAGGGAGAGCCTTCTAAGAAGAGAAAACAAAATGGGGTGATTGATAGAGCATCTACTCTTGTACTAGGTGATAGGGCTTACCATCACCAATTGAGGAAAACAATAAGAGCTAGTAAGAAGCTGGCCACTAATGAGGAAAATGAAGAGCAATCCCTGTGGTTAGGATAGGATGTTAAAGAGGTGTATCAAGAGGAGTTTTTAAGTGATGACAAATTCATCAAGAGTAATGAATTTAAGAGTTTTCTTATTTGGAACAAGCAACAAGAAGTAGCTAAGGCTATGTCTGATATTCCTAAGGTGGTAACTGAGGTTTTTGAAAAGATTGGCTTAGTAAGTGCTATTTCAAAGTTTTTTAAAGGTAAGTCTAACCAAATAAAGACCAAGTTGGCTATGTTTGATAAAGAGTACAGCAAGTACTTGCCTCCAATACTTGATGATAGTGGAAGCATGGTCAGTTTGGAAGAGTGGAAGGTGTCAATGGATCAGCTAGTAATTAAACAAGATGCTGTCCTTGGTATTGACAATGCTTTAGATTTGGAAAGATGCAATAATATAATTGATAGTTTATTCAAGATTGAAAGTGATTACATAAGATTTGTAGCAGAGGCTAAAAATATAACTGATTCCATGTGGGATCAGCAGATCAAATCACTACAGGAGTTGCAAGCCTACAATAGGCCATCTGATGATGATGTGGCAACATGGGACAAACTGACAAAGAAGAAGAAGAAGAAGCCAGCTGCGCAAGTGACAGAAGAAGAAGAAGAATAGAGTAAAAATGGCACTTGATCCAGAAATTGAGGGAGAGTGTGTTTCAAAAAAGGGATGATGTAGGTTAGCTGGATGGTGGTCATCGTTCATGCAACAAATTTAGCAATTGCTCTGAAATATCTTTGGACAAAGGTGCCACTTGTAAAATTGTTAAGTAGTTGAGAACTACAGTCTGTTATCTTAATTAATATCATTTAGTTTGTACTTTTGTTTTTACTGCAAGATCTTTTCCTAGCCATCAGAAGCTTTTTGCATCCTTTCGATGATTCCAAGATGGTTGTGGGTATATACAGTAAGTTTTTACTCTTTTCAAGAGGTGGTTAATACATTTTGTAAAAAAAGTTCTGAGATATAGAACCTTATTTCTTTGAAGTCATGGTGATATTGTATTAACACATTTTTAAAATTAATACAAGGATATCGGAACTCTATTGGTGCTATTTGTTGTCTTTGTGTATGGACTTTTTTAGTTTTCTTATGCATTTAAATTGTAAGGCTTTTTCAATGCATTGTTCACAAGGTGAATATAGGGGTTGAACTTCAGTTCTCTCAAGGGAAGAGTAAAGCCTTGAGTGAGGTCTCTATGAATTATTTGTCCATCTATGAATTTGATAGCAGGTGTAGGAATTAAAAGAATGGGATGTCAGGCATTTCATTTGGGTTTTAGTATAGTTGTCTTGATAGATTTTTGTGGAGCTAGGGTTTGACTCTTATGCCCAAATAAATAAGGCACTAGTTTAAGATATATTTACATCTGTAGCCACCAGAAAATAAAAACAATTGATTAATTTTACTTTTATTGCATAATATTTATCTGAATCATTCTATGACAAGTTCATGGATGTTTATTGTAATCCTTTAAAGAAGCCCTTAAAAGAGGTTATCCTTCCTTGAGTCTAACTCAGAAAAAGAAGAAGGATGAATATCCTTATGCCACTGTCATATGTTATTTTGTTCATAATTTTCATCATAGTGTCATGTATCAAGATAACTTGGGGAGCAGTAAAATTTGTAATGTTTTATTGAATTAATCCTGAGGAAAATGGCATAGCAGTGAAGGAGTTCATTCATAATCCAAGGCTCATTCATATAGGTAAACCCATCTGAGTTTCATGCTCAAAGTGAAGAAGGCTTAAAGCCTTAATACCTTAGTGCTTGCATTTTGTTAGATGTATCTATTGGGATTACAAGAGTATGAATTTTAAATCATCTGCAGATTTGAGCACTAACAAAATTAGCGACTCTACTAGGGACTACTCTGAATGCAAACATACAATAGGTTGGTGCAATATTGTTCATTGTGTGTTTGCAAGCCAATATAATAATTTGATTCCCGCTTGTTAGTGGGTGGTGACTCTACTAATCTATGTCTACTAGTCGCTGGTATTTGTAAATTTTTTCTATATCTTGTTGTGACATACTATGAGTCGGCCTAGGTTCACCAGATCTTATTTCAAGGACCACCCAGAGAATAATATGGGTGAAGAGCTTCAAACACCTGGTAGAAAACAATGGTCTAGGAGAAGTCACATTACCGCAAACTCCTCAGGACCTTCAAGAGATAGATTACTTACACCACTTCCCCATGAAGCTTCTTCCTCTTCACATGACCCTGAACATGTTAAGAATGTCATGCCCAGTGTACACATTACCCAACAAAAACAAATCATAGAAGTAGGTTATTTCCCTGCGAGAGAAACCCTAGAACAACCGGGAGAAACTTCTGCTGCTGAAACTAGTTCATATGATTCTAAAAAATTGAGGGAAAAGGTGATTGCTTTAAGAAAGGAGTGTGAACAACTAGCAGAGATTGCTAATAGGGTGAAAGTGAGAGAAAAAAAAAATTTATGAATTACTCATGGAGAGGCAAGAAATTATCATCAAAACCAGAAGAAATGAGGCCCAAGCTAGGGATCTAAGCCAAAATGTTCAAGGTTCAGACAAAGAATTGTTTGGTGATATGGAGGTTTTGAGGAAACGCGCTCAGGATACTAAACTTAGCCAAAGTGAATTTGAAGGAACAAGCCATGTTCTCAGGCAATTGCACCCCTCCAAAATCCAGAGAACTGAGGATATTAAAAATGCCACCAAAGAAATCCCTAATAAGGGAAAACAAAAAATGGTGAGTGTGAATCTCAATAAGCCTAAGAAAATTGTTGTTGTTCCTATTGTACCTTCCCAAACAAGCGTAGATTTGGAAAAGGCTAGAAAATGCAAAGAGGATTTAGCTATTCAACTTGAGAAACTAGAATTGGAAGCTGTTGCAGATGAGATGAAGAGAAAGATTGCTTTCTTGCATGCCAATATAAACACATTTGCTAGTAGCTTTGTCCCTCTTATCTCAGGAATGATCCCACCCAACCAGCCTAATACTTTGCTTCCAAATCCTCAAGCCCTTCATCTTGGACAAAGTATACCTAGATCAAATTTGAATACTAGTCATGTTCCCCTCATAGTTAGTTGTACAATGGGGACTGTACCTTGTCAAAACATTGTAGCAAGCCCTCTGATCCAACCAAATTTCCAAAGGAGACCAGTTCATCTAGATAGGTATAGGCCTTTATTCTTTGATGGTATTCCTGGTCAGCCCAATACTATCCCTAATGAGATTAGAAAGAAGATCCCATTATTTACTGGAAATAATGTGATTACCTATGAAGAGCACTTGAAATTTTTCATAGATAAAGTTAATGATTATGAAATTGAGCATGAAGATGTTATAATGAAGCTTTTTGTCCAGTCATTAATTTAAGATGCACAGGATTGGTATAGGGGTTTTCCAGAGAACAGTATTGCATCATGGGAGGAGTTTGTCAGATGTTTTAAGGAACAATATCCAGAACATGTGAATTCAAGCTACATGTTCAATGAGTTTAACAATATTAAAAAACATTACAATGAGAGCATGTCAGAGTTTAATAGCAAGTTCCAAAAGGCTATGTATAAATTGTTCCAAGTTTTGAGATTAGATGATACAGTTTGCCTAACCACATATTTCAATTCTATGGATGGTAAAATGTCTTATCTACTAAGAGATAACAATCCTCGTACCCTTAGGAATGCATTTAAATTGGTCATAAATATTGAAAGAAACCAAAAGGCATCTGGCCAAATGTACAAAAGAGATGAGGGTAGATTTTGGAAGGAAACCAGGCCACAACTTGCAAGGCCATCCAAAGATGATGATAAAATGGACAAAGGAGCCGGTATCAACAAGGACTTCCCAACAAGGTTTGACAAGGGTGGTAGAAATTTTCAAGATACAAGACCACCTTATCAGAGGTAGGATAGAACCCCTAACTTGCGAGAGATGCCCTACAAGACAAATTGGAAAGATGGGAGGCCTGTCCCTGACAATAATGAACCCCAAAAGGGAAGAGATATGCCAGATCACTTGAAGAAAAGCACAACACATAATGTGGAAAATACACCTTGGTGTGTGGCTTATAATATGCCTCATTCACCATTCCAATGTGTTGTGGTTTAGGTCTTGGGAGAAGAGGCCAATGATTCATATGCAGGAGATTATGAAGGATCTGAAAAAACTGTTATTAACATGTTCACTACTAAAGTAATGGGGGATCTCTTATCGTTAGATGATGAAGAGATTTGTCCTGATGTTGATCATAAGAGAAGGATTTTCTCTGATTATGAACAACAAGTATTTACTCACTCTAATCATGATGAGCCTAATAATGATAATTGTAAAACCCATATGGTAGAATCAGGATCAGATGAAAAACAATGGAGAAAGCCCAGTGAAGAAGAGATCAGAACTCTAACTATGGCTACTATAACTCAAGCCAAGTCCTCATACAATTTGAGGAATAGAAAGGTGGATACTGATCAAGGAGTCCCTGGGTCAGTATTTGTTAAGGATAACCTTCAAAATAAGGACTCTCCAAAGCCTAATGTTGTAAATAATGAGGAGGGTCTTGTATTTGAGAAGAAAAAAGGAGGAAATTATTGCTGACAAGAATAAAACAAAAATGGGTAGGATAAGAGATTACCCTATTTTTCCTACTCATCCCCCTACCTTTGACATAAGGCATGCCTTGTCCCAAATGAAGGTTTCCATCCCCTTGTTTGAAATGTTGACAATTGAGGAGAATAAAATAGCAGCCCTGGCTCTCATAAGTGAACAAGGGATAGTTCCTCTCATGCAAGAGAATGGGATTTCAGTAGAAGGGCCTATTTCAATTGATAACATCTCTAATGCATGTGTTGGGACTATTTTGACACAAGAGCCTTCCTCTATTGACCCTTTTTGTGTGACACTAATTGGAAATAATTTTCTGCTGAAGAATTGTATGATTGACTCTTGTGCTGCTACAACTGTAATGCCTTATCATGTAATGAAAGAGTTAGGATTACAAGTTGACACATCTAATGGAAGATGCTATGCTATGGATAATAGGGTAGTACCTATTGTAGGAACTCTAATTGGAATTGAAGTTAAAATTGTTGTATTCCCAGAGGCTACATACAAAATGGATGTGGTTGTTGTTGATACAAAACCTCATTATGGCATGCTACTGTCAACACAATGGGCTCCAGCAGTTGGTGGAAAATTGAAATTAGACTTGTCATATGCTACTATCCCAGTTAATGGGACTAAGGTAAAGTTGTATAGGGAGCCCCGTTCTCTATTTAAGGTTGAAATGGTTGCATTAGAAGATCTGAATTGCTTTGTAGATATTGACATGAATAATTTCATGATTAAGGAGATAGTACCCCAGATGAAAAACAAAGATCCAATTGTGGATGAGTTGATATTACAGTAAGATGGGCTTTGGAAAATGTTCTTCAATGGTGGATGCTCCGAGGAAGGATCAGGAGCTGGTGTTGTTTTCATTTCCCCATCAGTTATTACATTTAAGTACTCTTTCTTGCTGACTTTTGAGTGTACCAATAATATTGTTGAGTATGAGGCTCTGATATTGGGGTTAGATGTAGCCATAAAGCACGGTATCAAATATTTAAAACTCCATGGTGATTCCCAATTAATTATAGCCCAAGTGAGATCTCAGTATGCTGCTAAGGATGAGAAACTCAAATTATATAAATATGTTGTCTGGGATAGACTAGAGTTTTTCGAAGCTTTCAATCTACTTTGGATAGAAAGATCAAATAATATTATGGCAGATTTTCTTGCTAATGTTGCCCTCAAAAACAATGATATTGCCCTCACTGGTGTCTCTATGCTAGAAATCAAAAGTAGGCTTGCAGTGCCTGACAATGTATATAATTGGCATGTTTTTGAGGATGACCTTGATATCCTTAGGTTTCTTCAGGGCCTTGATTAGTATGATGGCTAACAAATAGATTTCAGCAAAGCACAGCAGTGTGTTGAGGGAAAAGAGTGCATCATGGGAAATGAAACAGTACAATTACCCTCAAATCACATACCAAAAGGATTAGTGGAGTTGGAGGGAATGTTCAAAATAAATGATGGTTATTTGTCTTAGAAGTCTAACACTAAAATGGAGGACCTAGAGGAAATAAATTTAGGTTAAGAGACATCCCCTCAAATAGTTTATATTGGAAAAATATTGAGTAAGGAGGTTAGAGGAAATCTGGTAAGATTATTGAAAAAACACAAGCATGTATTTTCTTGGTCATATGATGATCTTAAGGCTTATAAAGAAGACCTCTTTCAACATGAAATTCCACTCAAAGAGGATACTAAGCCTTTTAGACAAAAACAAAGACCCATCAATCCCCTGCAATCCACAAAGATGCAAGCTGAATTGACAAAATTGAGGGATGGATCTTTGATCACTTTGGCCAATTGAGTGAATGAATCTTTGATCACTTTGGAACCACTTTACAATATATGGTCAGGAAAGAGCTCACTGTTTGATAAGCTTGATGATTTGCAAGAGTATAGGTCTGATATTCCTAAGGTGGTAAC
The DNA here is from genome assembly GCA_027943335.1 of Chamaecyparis obtusa. NCBI lineage: Eukaryota > Viridiplantae > Streptophyta > Pinopsida > Cupressales > Cupressaceae > Chamaecyparis > Chamaecyparis obtusa. The sequence continues at coordinate 420,682 of BSBK01001314.1, forward strand.
TAAGGTTTTTGAAAAGATTGGCTTAGTAAGCGTTATTTCAAAGTTTTTTAAAGGTAAGTATAACCAAATAAAGACCAAGCTAGCTATGTTTGATAAAGATTACAACAAGTACTTGCCTCCAATACTTGATGATAGTGGAAGCATGGTTAGTTTGGAAGAGTGGAAGGTGTCAATGGATCAGCTAGTAATTAAACAAGATGCTTTCCTTGGTATTGACAATGCTTTAGATTTGGAAAGATGCAATAATATAATTGATAGTTTATTCAAGATTGAAAGTGATTGCATAAGATTTGTAGCAAAGGCTAAAAATATAACTGATTCCATGTGGGATCAGTAGATCAAATCACTACAGGAGTTGCAAGCCTACAATTGGCCCACTGATGATGATGTGGTAGCATGGGACAAACTGACAAAGAAGAAGAAGAAGAAGCCAGCTCCCCAAGTGACAAAAGAAGAAGAAGAAGAAGAATAGAGCACAAATGGCACCTGATCTAGAAATTGAGGGAGAGCGTGTTTCAAAAAAGGGATGATGTAGGTTAGCCGGATGGTGGTCATTGTTCATGCAACAAATTTAGCAACTGCTTTGAAATATCTTTAGACAAAGGTGCCACTTGTAAAATTGTTAAGTAGTTGAGAACTACAGTCTGTTATCTTAGTTAATATCGTTTAGTTTGTACTTTTGTTTTTAGTACAAGATCTTTTCCCAGCCATCAGAAGCTTTTTACATCCTTTCAAGGATTCCAAGATGGCTGTGGGTATATATAGTAAGTTTTTACTCTTTTCAAGAGGTGGTTAATACATTTTGTAAAAAAAGTTCTGAGATATAGAACCTTATTTCTTTGAAGTCATGGTGATACTGTATTGACACATTTTGAATATTAATACAAGGATATCAGAACTCTATTGGTGCTATTTTTTGTCTTTGTGTATGGAATTTTTTAGTTTTCTTATGCATTTAAATTGTAAGGCTTTTTCAATGCATTGTTCACAAGGTGAATATAGGGGTTGAACTTAAGTTCTTTCAAGGGAAGAGTAAAGTCTTGAGTGAGGTCTTTGAGAATTATTTGTCCATGTATGAATTTGATAGCAGGTGTAGGAATTAAAAGAATGGGATGTCAGACATTTCATTTGGGTTTTAGTATAGTTGTCTTGATAGATTTTTGTGGAGGTAGGGTTTGACTCTTATGCCCAAATAAATAAGGCACTGGTTTAAGATATATTTACATCTGTAGCCACTAGAAAATATAAATAATTGATTAATTTTACTTTTATTGCATAATATTTATCTGAATCATTCTATGACAAGTTCATGGATGTTTATTGTAATGCTTTAAAGAAGCCCTTAAAAGAGGTTATCCTTCCTTGAGTCTAACTCAGAAAAAGAAGAAGGATGAATATCCTTATGCTACTGTCATATGTTATTTCATTCATAATTTTCATCATAGTGTCATGTATCAAGATAACTTGGGGAGCAGTAAAAGTTGTAATGTTTTATTGAATTAATCCTGAGGAAAATGGCATAGCAGTGAAGGAGTTGATTCATAATCCAAGGCTCATTCATATAGGTAAACCCCCCTAAGTTTCATGCTCAAAGTGAAGAAGGCTTAAAGCCTTAATACCTTAGTGCTTGCATTTTGTTAGATGCATCTATTGGGATTACAAGAGTTTATGAATTTTAAATCATCTGCAGATCTAAGCACTAACAAAATTGGTGACTCTACTCGGGACTACTCTGAATGCAAATGTACAATAGGTTGGTGCGATACTGTTCATTGTGTGTTTGCAAGCCAATATAATAATTTGATTCCCGCTTGCTAGTGGGTGGCGACTCTAATAATCTGTGTCTACCAGTTGCTGGTATTTGTAAATTTTTGTTATATCTTGTTGTGACATACTATGAGTTGGCCTAGGTTCACCAGATCCTATTTCAAGGACCACCTAGAGAATAATATGGGTGAAGAGCTTTGAAAACCTGGTAGAAAACAATGGTCTAGGAGAAGTCACATTACTGCAAACTCCCCGGGACCTTCAAGAGATAGAGTACTTACACCACTTCCCCATGAAGCTTCTTCCTCTTCACATGACCCTGAACATGTTAAGAATGTCATGCCCAGTGTACACATTACCCAACAAAAACAAATCATAGAAGTAGGTTATTTCCCTGCGAGAGAAACCCTAGAACAACTGGGAGAAACTTCTGCTGCTGAAACTAGTTCATATGATTCTGAAAAATTGAGGGGAGAGGTGATTGCTTTAAGAAAGAAGGAGAGTGAACAACTAGCAGAGATTGCTAATAGGGTGAAAATGAGAGAAAAAAAAATTTATGAATTACTCATGGAGAGGCAAGAACTTATCATCAAAACCAGGAGAAATGATGCCCAGGCTAGGGATCTAAGCCAAAATGTTCAGGGTTTAGACAAAGAATTGTTTGGTGATATGGAGGTTTTGAGGAAATAGGCTCAGGATACTAAACTTAACCAAAGTGAATTTGAAGGAACAGGCCATGTTCTTAGGCAGTTGCACCCCTCTGAAATCTAGAGAAATTATGATATTAAAAATACCACCAAAGAAATCCCTGATAAGGGAAAACAAAAAATGGTGAGTGTGAATCTCAATGACCCTAAGAAAATTGTTGTTGTTCCTATTGTACATTCCCAAACAAGCACAGATTTGGAAAAGGCTAGAAAAGCCAAAGAGGATTTAGCTGTTCAACTTGAGAAACTAGAATTGGAAGCTGCTGCAGATGAGATGAAGAGAAAGATTTCTTTCTTGCATGCCAATATAAACACATTTGCTAGTAGCTCTATCCCTCTTATGTCAAGAATGATCCCACCCAACTAACCTAATACTTCACTTCCAAATCCTCAAGCCCTTCATCTTGGACAAAGTATACCTCCATCAAATTTGAATACTAGTCATGTTCCCCTCATAGTTAGTTTTACAATGGGGACTGTACCTTGTCAAAACATTGCAGCAGCCCCTCTGATCCAACCAAATGTCCAAAGTAGACTAGTTCATCTAGATAGGTATAGGCCTTTATTCTTTGATGGTATTCCTGGTCAGCCCAATATTGTCCCTAATGAGATTAGAAAGAAGATCCCATTATTTACTGGAAACAATGTGATTACCTATGAAGAGCACTTGAAATTTTTCACAGATAAAGTTAATGATTATGAAATTGAGCATGAATATGTTATAATGAAGCTTTTTATCCAGTCATTAATTGAAGATGTCCGAGATTGGTATAGGGGTTTGCCAAAGAACAGTATTGCATCATGGGAGGAGTTTGTCAAATGTTTTAAGGAACAATATGCAGAACATGTGAATTCAAGCTACATGCTCAATGAGTTTAACAATATTAAAAAACATTACAATGAGAGCATGTTAGAGTTTAATAGCAATTTCCAAAAGGCTATGTATAAATTGTTCCAAGTTTTGAGATTAGATGATGCACTTTGCCTAACCACATATTTCAATTCTATGGATGGTAAAATGTCTTATCGACTAAGAGATAAGAATCCATGTACCCTTAGGGATGCATTTAAATTGGCCATAAATATTGAAAGCAACCGAAAGGCATCTGGCCAAATGTACAAAAGAGATGAGGGTAGATTGTGGAAGGAAACCAGGCCACAACCTGCAAGGCCATCCAAAGATGATGATAAAATGGACAAAGGAGCCGGTATCAACAAGGACTTCTCGACAAGGTTTGACAAGGGTGGTAGAAATTTTCAAGATACAAGACCACCTTATCAGAGGTAGGATAGAACCCCTAACTTGTGAGATATGCCCTACAAGACAAATTGAAAAGATGAGAGGCCTGTCCTTGACAATAATGAACCCCTAAAGGGAAGAGATACGTTGCCAGATCCCTTGAAGAAAAGCACAACACATAATGTGGAAAATACACCTTGGTGTGTGGCTTATAATATGCCTCATTCACCATTCCAATGTGTTGTGGCTCAGGCCTTGGGAGAAGAGGCCAATGATTCATATGCAGGAGATTATGAAGGATCTGAAAAGCATGTTATTAACATGTTCGCTACTAAAGTAATGGGGGATCTCTTATCATCAAATAATGAAGAGATTTGTCCTGATGTTGATCATAAGAGAAGGATTTTCTCTGATTATGAACAATAATTATTTACTCACTCTAATCATGATGAGCCTGATAATGATAATTGTAAAACCCATATGGTAGAATCAGGATCAGATGAAAAACAATGGAGAAAGCCCAGTGAAGAAGAGATCAGAACTCTAACTATGGCTGCTATAACTCAAGCCAAGTCCTCATATAATTTGAGGAATAGAAAGGTGGATACTGATCAAGGAGTCCCTAGGTCAGTATTTGTTAAGGATAACCTTCAAAATAAGGACTCTCCAAAGCCTAATGTTGTAAATAATAAGGAGGAGGGTCTTGTATTTGATAAAAAAAAAAGGAGAGGAAATTATTGCTGACAAGAATAAAAGGAAAATGGGTAGGACAAGAGATTACCCTATTTTTCCTGCTCATCCCCCTACCTTTGACATAAGGCATGCCTTGTCCCAAATGAAGGTTTCCATCCCCTTGCTTGAAATGTTGAAAATTGAGGAGCATAAAACAGCAACCCTGGCTCTCATAAGTGAACAAGGGATAGCTCCTCTCATGCAAGAGAAGGGGATTTCAGTAGAAGGGCCTATTTCAATTGATAACTATGTGCTAAAATGTTGTCACACTTCTATGAATCATTACATCCAAGATTTATTAAGAATTAGGTCTCAAATAGCGACTCATAGCTCTCTATTCATGGAGTGCAAGCGTTTGTAATGGTTACCCTCATATTTGACCTAGTTTGTGCTCATGCAAGTACACCATAAAATGAGAGATTCAAAGATGCATGCAAATGAAAATGAAAGTAGATCTAAGCTAGATGGATTAAGCTAGATGCAAGAAAGAAAATAAAAATGATGATGCAATGCTTCAATATGAGAGATCTAAGAATACCATAGCTCCAAGATGCCAAGATTGAGAGACTCCAAGATTCCAAGATGCTAAGATGTCAAGACTCCAAGAGGATGATAATGCAAGAGATGATGATGCAAAAGATGGATTATGCAAAAGATGGATCATGCAAAAGATGGATGATTAAGAATGAGGAGAGAGTCTCCTTATAAAGAATCTTGGACGGTCAAGATTAAGAGGCAAAAAGAAATGAGCAACGGTGGAGATTAAATTTTGGTTGATCCATGTGCTCAAGAGAGAAAATCAAAAGATTCCATCTCATAAGAAAGTGCACTCTACTTTATTATTTTTATTATTTATTTATTATTTTTAGCAAAGTGGGTTCTAATATTTAATTAAAAGATTTTTTATTTATTTAAAAGAGATTTATTCTTTTAATTAAAATGAGATTTAAAATAAATGACTTGATGATTTAATTAAATGATTTTTATTTAATTAAAAGGGAGCAAGTTCTCTCAATTAAATAAAACTTGGGAAATATATTAAAAATTTTGAATTAATTACAATTTGATCAAATAAATTGATTTGAATTAAAAATATTAAAAATCATTGATTCAGAAGATTGATAAAATAATTCCAATATTGATAAAATGAAGAATGGGGCCCAAAGTCTAGGCAACCATTTTAGGGTGCATACATTTGCCCCTCTTTGGGTGATATGTGATCATTCTAGGAACACATGTGACCAAAGAAAAATTGAAATGTGAGGTCGATTTGGGATCACAAAATAATCTAGATGTGTGATCATTATGGGAACACGCCAGGACAAAGATAAGCTAATTAAAAAAAGACAAGGCCAACACCGTTGGTAATAGGTAATTGTCAAGTCTCAAATAAGAGATAAGAATCTCAAGCAAGAATTGAATTCATAAAACTGAATCAAAGATTGAAGTTTGATAGGTACTACCCCCTCGTGATCGAAATCGAAATGAGATAGAGGAGAAATAGTAAATCGATAAATTTGATCAAATCGAACTAAAGATAAGGTTCTCAATGTAAGATGAAAGATATAAAGATCACAGAACCAAGGTAGATCATGAAAGATTATGTCCCAAGGTTGAATTAGAAGAAAAGAAGTGGGATGAAAGTGAATGGAAGATCGAAGGTTGGAAGACGTGAAAAGAAATGGAGAGAAGAAAGAGAATCTGCCTCAAGATAGAGAACGCCTCAAAATCAATCAACTATTTAAGATAGGAAATTTCAATTGAGATCACGAAAGGAGAATAAGGAAATGAAGATCAAAACATGATCATAGCTGATTAAGTGTCCAAAAGAAAGATGAAGGAAAACCCTCTCAAACTCATAATGCAACCTAAAAATGCAAATTAACATGAAGTCTAACAATGCAAGCTACATGAAAATGCAAAGGTGTACTTGCAATAGAGCAACTATAGGATCTTGTGTTCATCATTCATTACAGAATGTCAAAGAACTTATTTTCATCATTGGGCCATTATTAATAGACATCAGAAAATCACACAACCATCACTAGTCACAAGCGCAACTATGAAGATATGAATGCAATTTATATTGGATTGGAATGTGGAAAGATTCTAACGTAAGCATCAAAGACATAAAGGTCAAGATGACTTCGATGTTAGCTTACCCAATTTAATGTAGCAAAACCACGCTCGCATCAAGGCATAAATGTTGGGATGACCATAAGAATGGTTGTGCAAAAATAGTCAAGGATAATGCCTCAAATCTCCAAAGTGTTTCAAGGGAACAACAAGAGACACTAAAGATCTTCAAGAACACACCCACAAGTAAAAAGCAAATAAAAACATGCCCCATGCCCCAAGTCCTCTAGTTATGCATCACAGAGAGACTTATTAGACAAGGACACTCAACGAAAATCAATAACAGTCAGCACACAAAGAAAAGATCATGACATAGCTCAAGCATTAAGTGTTGTGTTTAAAAATTTAAGTGTGTTAACTGATACTGAGTTCCGAGGATAAGGATCGAATGCTTGCAAGTAGGTAAGATCACATGACAAAACTAGGGAAGACCAAACCAATAAGTGTTGAAAAACACTCGACGCCAAGTGGTGTGTTGAAAAACACAATTGGGGAGGTGTTGAAAAACACCATTTGCGAGGTGTCCTAAAGACAAATTCATCCAAGAGACCAAAGCTAACATAGTGCTTCCCCTAGACAAAGACAAAGACCAATTCCAAACCAATGCAACAAGGACAAGGCATGATGGAGAAAGGCTAAGTGTCGAGGATGTGTGCTAAGAAACAGGGGTGCAAAGGCCTCAAGTAGCGTCTGTTTTCAAGTTTTCACCACTTGGATTTTATTGCAATTTTTTCCTCTCTCTTTTTTTTTTTTTAAGGACTTTTTATAATTTTTTTGTATTTTTGCAACCAAGGTGCCTGTTTCTAAGTTTTCACCAAGGCACTTTTTCTATTTTTTTTGAATTTTTGAATTTTTTGATATTTTTTTGTATTTTTGGAATATATAATTTTTTTGAGATACATCAAAGCGTCTATTACTAGATTTTCACTAAGATGATCATTTTTTCAAGATATTTTCTAATTTTTAGAATTTTTTAACAATATACTATTTTTTTAAAAAAAATTTAGGATCAATAAGTACGTACACAGAATGTCCCCAAATAGAATGGGCATCAATCTCCCAAGAAAGATCACATCGTGTAGTCCCAATGTCTAGCAAGGTGGAGGACGAGAGGGATTAGCAAGCTGGTGAAAGAGATGGAAGACAAGAGAATAAATGAAAATGAAGGGAAGAAATCCTCAAGGGAAAACTCTTCAAGAGTAACCAAGCTAAGGAAAAATTGTCATCTAAAGCACATTTGGACAAGCAATGAAAGGCTAGCATAGGATAAGTCACAAAGGCATAATGCAAAAGAAGGAAATGATGTAGTCTAAAGGAGTAGACATGTCAAGAGGCTTCATAGCATCGTGTTTTACTCTTTTTTATTAGATCAAGACCAAAAGAGAAAAGGATAGCGAAAGGCTAGAATGAATGGAGGAAAATAAATATGAAAGAAAAACATGAATGGAATGAAAAAAAGATCATCGTAAGATAGCTCACAAGATAGCCAAATGTTCGTGTATAGGTCAACATTGTCAAGATCAAAGAGAAAAGATAGAATGGATGAAATATGTAGAAGAATTACGCATGATGTCTGATTGCCAAGTTTTCATCACGGTACTTATCCAAGGTGCCACAAGGGAGTCATTTTCACCATAGGATGAATTTATTTCTCTTTACTTTTGCTACCAAGGTGCCTGTTTCCAGGTTTCCACCAAGGCACATTTTATTTTATTTTATTTTATTTTTTTGAATTTTTCTATTTTTTATTTTTTTATTTTTTTTTGGAAGAAGGCAAGCTTTTTAGATAATGCTCCTTGAAAGGATAAACCATGATATGTCAAAGATTCAAAATGATATGCTCAAAGATGCTGATAGGAAAAGGAAGATGGAAGAGAAAAAATGGAGGATAAGGTTTTATGTAAAACGAGTGAGGTTAGAAGATAGGAGGAATAGGCAAATGAGGAAAAAAATGATAGAAGGTAGAAAGATAATGAATGGAAGGATTGTGAAAGGGTAGATGGAAAGGAAGGCAAGATCAACATCAACACACACACCTTGAAGGGTGGCGAGAGGGTGGAGGAAATGTGAATGAATATGGTGAACAGATAGCAGAGGTTGCGGTTTAGGCACATAGAATGGAAGAATGTTTTTGGAAGAAGATGAAGTGGAAGCTTTTGGAAGCTTGAATATCAACTTCACTTGTTGCTCAATATTAGACTCTTTCAAGAGAGACTTTGGAATCCATATAGCCGTAGGCTTTTCATTTCTTTTTGATGATTTAGAGAGAATATCTTCAATGATGGATTTTGGAACCCATACTTGTCTTGTATTTTTTTTCTTAGATATCTCTTTTGACTTTATGCCTCCATGTTGGTTAGAGGAGACATGGTGATATTTTTTTTTTATGGATTCTTGTATTGCTTATTTTTCTTGTATTAAAAATTCAAGTTACTTCCAAAAGACTTGGGACTTGTGGAAGAAGTAGGATATGACTGGTTTAGATGGGTGGGTGGATGAAAAGGATTTAAGGATATGCATCTATGTTGATATTGAGGAAAGATAGGAGATGGAGGGACGTAAGGACCCAAGATGGATGATGAATTAGGAGAATGAGGAGGGGAAAGTGAAGGGACATAAGGACCCAAAATGGAAGGAAGACATGAAGCCCTTAGTATTGGTGGAGGAGGTCCAAGGATGGATGTGGAAGATACAAAAGGATAATCAATAGTTTCATCAACATCTATATAACAACCAAGGACATCAACATCTTTAGAGTGAGCATTAGGATTTGCAATAGTATCATGAACATCTTGAATAGGAGCAACTTCTTTGATAGGATTTTTCGGAGCTTGCAAAGACTTAGGAAGAGTAGAAAGTGGAAGAAAACATGAAGTGGTAGAACAAGAAGATGGAAGACTTTGATCTTGACAAGGAGCTTTGGATAGCATAAGCGTATCATTTTTATTTTTATTTTCAATAGGCTTAACATTGGAAGTAATGACACTATTTTTAATAATCTTAATGGAAGTATCATCTTTGGAAAGCGTAAGTGTAGTAAGGTTATTTTGATTGTCACTAAGCTCAATGGTGTAAGTAGTAGCTTGATCTTGCTTAGGAGAAGACTTAAGACATGGTGGAATGAATGAGAATGGGCATAAAAGATCAAAAGAACCATGAAATGAATAAGAGACATCATGAAAAGAATTGGATGACATGGAGGGTTCTTGATCTTGATCTTTCTTTATATTCTTTTCTTTATCATTTTTAGAGTCCTCTTGACATGGAGCCACTTCTAAGGACAAGGAAGTATGTTGGAATTGTATGGAAGACTTTGGAGGAGATGGTGAAGGATTAGCTGAAGTAGGCATTATAGCGCATAAAGGCTTAGGATTTTTAGGTTCAACATTATTGAAAGTATTTGTAGCCAAGTGAAGGTTAGCTTGAGTTTCTTTAAGAGGTAGCCCTTGAGGATAACTATAGGGAACCACATGAAAAGTATTAGGACTTTGATGGATGAAGGATTTGTGATAGATTTGGAAGACTCGAAAGCTTTAGAAAATGTATGGGTATTGGAGGAAGTAGGGGATGGAAGGGAACTATCACAAGATAAAGGTTTAGCATTAACATGATCTTGCTTGAGAGTGCAATCTTTATTTTCAACACGAGAGTTCTTAGAGAAAGGATTCTTATAATATTTTCATTTCAAATCAGTAAGGTGCATTTTATAGTCCTTAGTAGTAGTAAATGGATCATAATTAAGGTATTGTTCATAGAACTCATCAAAGTCTCTTTCAAAATCCAAATCATATGGATCACCATCGTGATCTCTCCAATAGGATGACCCATTTCTAGTAAGCACGAGCACACGACTAGGAGGACTAGGAGGACTCTTAGGAATATAGGTATCATAGGTATCACTACATTTCTCATTATAGTATGTCTTGATATGAGGAGTAAGACTCTTGGGAAAAGTAGAAGAGGAATGAGATTGTGAAACAGAGGAAAGTGAAGACCTAGTGGATGAAGAAGCCTTGGATAATGAGGAATGTGAAGAAGAGTCATGATAAGACTTAGAAGATGAAGAATTTGAATGATGTTTAGAAGAGTCGTGATGAGACTTGGAAGATGAGAAATTCGAATGGTGTCTAGAAGAGTTATGGTAAGAAGATGAGGAATTCAAATGGTGTCTAGAAAATTCATGATAAGACTTGGAAGGTGAAGAATGATGAGAAGACTTGGAAGATGAAAGATGTTTAGAAGAAGAATATGTTGATATTATCATAAGCATGATTCTATCAAAGGCGGGTGATTCACTCAATTTTTCTTTTATTTTTGTTGTGAGTTTATCATTCATGAGAGTTTTGGAGGAATAATGTTCTTCAAATTGAGCAAGGAGTTCAAGATCATCCATTTTCAAGAGAGGTTCCATAGCAAGATAGTAAAAACTCATGGTTCTAGAAGAGGAGGAATCAAGCATGGAAGTGACAGAATAGAAAATCAGGCAAGCTGTAAAAAGGTGGTTTTCTGACTCGGGAACTCATTTTTTGTTCGTTTTAAAAGATCAAGTAAGTACATCAATAGATTTTTATCATTGATCAAGCACATAAGACAACAATCAAGGAGTTCAAGCAAGCAATTGTCTTCAAAAAATGAGCAAGGGGAAAAGAAACCTTGCACATGAACAAGAATAGTGACTTAGTATGCTATTCCTTAAAGATTCTACTTGTGTATGTTCTCAAAATATTTTTGCAATCATGCACATAGTCCTAGCAAAGAAAAAGTTGGTTGCACTATGGTTCTTAGTAATGGTTTGACTCTACAACTTTTGCAATCTCAAGAGGGCGAAATCCAATCTAGGCACACTGGGGTTTTGACACATTTCAAGAATTTAATCAATCGGAGATGCTGAGGAGATCTGACAGCCCACCAAGAAACTACACCTGTAGAGATTTCTTCCACAAAGAAATTTATATAGTGGTTGTCACTACCATGGTGAAAATGGCTATTACTGCTTGAGGTTCCATCCACATGGTTTACCCAATAAAGGGAGTGTCCACTACGGTTAACCCTCTCTAACAAGGTGACTCACAAAAAGGACCACATGGAGACTTGGTTTAGATTCAAAGATCTGAGTTTCTGATACTACCCAAAAAGGGAGTAGAGCATAATCCTCTAGCCTCTTCACTTCACCCAAACATAGCAAACAGATTAATCTGACACGCTAAGACTAAAATTAACCTCACCAAGATCTGTGGTGTCAACAATTTTTGATCTATCAATCCCTCCGGAGAGAGAATGCATCAACCAAAAAGATGAGGACACAAATCAAGGGAACGTGAGATAATCTCAATATCCTCCCTACCTACAAGCGGATCTATTGTCAAGAGAAGTCTCAAAAGAAACCCAATCTCTCAAGATCACCACAAATAGTGTTCATAGGGCCTAATTACTATGTGAAACACATATGCAAGAAAGGTAAATCTATATTTTTTTAGAGCCCAAAATTGAAGTGTGATCTATGAAAGCAATAAAAACTCAAGCCAAACACATGAGAGATTCATTTTATTCCCAAAATCCAAATGTTATAGAGATTCAACAAAATACCTCAGGTCCAATACAACGCGCTTAGTAAATTTTTGTTGAGCTTTTTTTTTTGTGCAAGCAAGCCATGAACTCTCCAACAAGTAAATAAGCAAACAAACAAACAAGATATGCAATGTATATCCAACTTATGCAAACCCTAGGGTTAGATCTTGGAAAATCAATTGTTAGGAGCAATAATAGCCAATAAATAATTCAAATGACAACTCATATTATGCATTGAACAATGAAAATAAGTGCATACTCATCACAAAATTTTATTTTTTTTGCATTTGACCTAGTCAACAAGATCTGATTTTTTTGATATGATTTTGACCAAAAAAATGGAAATGAAAAATAGAGGCCCCTACTAAAAAATAGAGAGCTTTCCAAAAATGTAAAATTTTTAGAAAAATCTCTTCATTTGTACCCTAGAGACCCATTTTACCAAAATAGACCACTTTTAGTAAATCAATTATTTGAGCTATGATATTGCATCCAAATTCAAAACACAAAAAATGGACCCCTGTATAATTTGAAGAGCTTTTTGAAAATATAAATTTTTTTGAAAAATATGCTAATTTACACTAAAAATTAATTTTTAATGAAAAATCAAGAAAAAATTATAAAAAATTGAAAATACCTCAGAAAATTTTGCATTTTTTATTGGATCTTCTTTGATATGTCATAAACTTGAAAAAAAAATTCAGACCAAAAAACCAAGCCGTTTGGGAGATATGATCAAATCATTAAAAATCTAGGGTTTTAGTCTCCAAGCAAATCTGCACAAGGGGGTTAGCTCCAAAAATAATTAAAACAAGCATGTAAAATTGGGATGCCCCACGGTGGGCACCAAAAATGTGTGCTAAAATGTTGTCACACTTCTATGAATCATTACATCCAAGATCTCTCAAGAATGAGGTCTCAAATAGTGACTCATAGCTCTCTATTCATGGAGTGCAAGGGTTTGTAATGGAGGCCCTCAGATTTGACCTAGTTTGTGCCCATGCAAGTACATCATAAAATAAGAGATTCAAAAATGCATGCAAATGAAAATGAAAGTAGATCTAAGCTAGATGGATTAAGCTAGATGCAAGAAAGAAAATAAAAATAATGATGCAATGCTTCAATATGAGAGATCTAAGAATACCATAGCTCCAAGATGCCAAGATTGAGAGACTCCAAGATTCCAAGATGCTAAGATGTCAAGACTCCAAGAAGATGATAATGCAAGAGATGATGATGCAAAAGATGGATCATGCAAAAGATGGATGATTAAGAATGAGGAGAGAGTCTCCTTATAAAGAATCTTGGATGGTCAAGATTAAGAGGCAAAAAGAAATGAGCAACGGTGGAGATTAAATCTTGGTTGATCCATGTGCTCAAGAGGCAAAATCAAAAGATTCCATCTCATAGGAAAGTGCACTTTACTTTATTATTTTTATTATTTATTTATTATTTTTAGCAAAGTGGGTTCCAATATTTAATTAAAAGATTTTTTATTTATTTAAAAGAGATTTATTCTTTTAATTAAAATGAGATTTAAAATAAATGACTTGATGATTTAATTAAATGATTTTTATTTAATTAAAAAGAATTTTTATTTAATTAAAAGGGATTTTTATTTGATTAAAAGGGAGTAGGTTCTTTCAATTACATAAAACTTGGGAAATATATTAAAAATTTTGAATTAATTACAATTTGATCAAATAAATTGATTTGAATTAAAAATATTAAAAATCATTGATTCAGAAAATTGATAAAATAATTCCAATATTGATAAAATGAAGAATGGGGCCCAAAGTCTAGGCAACCATTTTAGGGTGCATACAATAACATCTTTGATGTATGTGTTGAGACTATTGTGACACAGGAGCCTTCCTCTATTGACCCTTTTTATGTGACACTAATTGTAAATAATTTTCTGCTGAAGAATTGTATGATTGACTCTAGTGCTACTACAACTGTAATGCCTTATCATGTAGTGAAAGAGTTAGGATTACAAGTTGACACGTCTAATGGAAGGTGCTATGCTATGGATAATAGGGCAGTACCTGTTGTAGGAACTCTAATTGGAATTGAAGTAAAAATTGTTGTATTCCCAGAGGCTACATACAAAATGGATGTGGTTGTTGTTGATACAAAACCTCATTATGGCATGCTACTGTCAAGACAATGGGCTACAGCAGTTGGTGGAAAATTGCAATTAGACTTGTCATATGCTACTATCCCAATCAATGGGACTAAGGTAAAGTTGTATAGGGAGCCTCATTTTTCAGTTATGGTTGAAATGGTTGCACTGGAAGATTTGAGCTGCTTTGTAGATATTGACATGAATAATTTCATGATTAAGGAGATAGTACCCCAGATGAAAAACACAGATCCAATTGTGGATGAGTTGATATTACAGCAAGATGGGCTTTGGAAAATGTTCTTTGATGGTGGATGCTCCGAGGAAGGATTAGGAGCTGGTGTTGTTTTCATTTCCCCATCAAGTATTACATTTAAGTACTCTTTCTTGCTGACTTTTGAGTGTACCAATAATACTGCTAAGTATGAGGCTCTTATATTGGGATTAGATGTATCCATAAAGCATGGTATCAAATATTTAAAACTCCATGGTGATTCCCAATTAATTATAGCCCAAGTGAGATCTCAGTATGCTGCTAAGGATGAGAAACTCAAATTATATAAATATGTTGTCTGGGATAGACTAGAGTTTTTCAAAGCTTTCAATCTGGGTTGGATAGAAAGATCAAATAATATTATGGCAGATTTTCTTGCTAATGTTGCCCTCAAACACAATGATATTACCCTCACTAGTGTCTCTATTCTAGAAATCAAAAGTAGGCCTGCAGTGCCTGACAATGTATATAATTGGCATGTTTTTGAGGATGACCTTGATATCCTTAGGTTTCTTTAGGGCCTTGATTAGTATGATGGCCAAAAAATAGATTTCAGCGAAGCACAACAGTGTGTTGAGGGAAAAGAGTGCATCATGGGAAATGAGATAGTACAATTACCCTCAAATCATATACCAAAAGGATTAGTGGACTTGGAGGGAATGTTCAAAATAAATGATGGTTATTTGTCTCAGAAGTCTAACACTAAAATGGAGGACCTAGAGGAAATAAATTTAGGTTCAGAGACATCCCCTCAAACAGTTTATATTGGAAAAAGATTGAGTAAGGAGGTTAGAGGAAATCTGGTAAGATTATTGAAAAAACACAAGCATGTATTTGCTTGGTCATATGATGATCTTAAGGCTTATAAAGAAGACCTCTTTCAACATGAAATTCCACTCAAAGAGGATACTAAGCCTTTTAGACAAAAACAAAGACCCATCAATCCCCTGCAATCCACAAAGATGCAAGCTGAATTGACAAACTTGAGGGATGTCGGTATCATTGAGCCTATTAGGCATTCCACGTGGGTCTCAAATCTTGTGCCAGAAAGGAAAAAGAATGGTGACATAAGACTTTGTGTTGATTTTAGAAATTTGAATGTGGCATCATTAAAAGATAATTATGGATTGCCTAACATGGAAGCCATGCTACATAGGGTAACTGGTTGTGAACTCTTATCAATGATGGATGGTTTTTTAGGTTACAATCAAGTGCTGGTCAAAGAATCAGAGCAGTTTAAAACAACGTTTACTACCCCATGGGGAACATATGTGTATGTACGCATGCCTTTTAGTTTAAAAAATGATGGAGCTACATTTCAAAGGGCAATGGAAGTTGCCTTTAAGGAATTGATTAATGTTCTTATGGTTGTGTACCAGGATGATCTTACTACTTATTCTAGAAAGGCTGAAGACCACTGCAATCATTTGGAAAAGGTCATTGTTAAAGCTTTAGAATTTGGTGTTTCCTTAAATCCTAAAAAGTGTCAATTTGTTGTAATAGAAGGGAAGCTACTTGGACATATAGTGTCAAAAGAAGGGGTCAGGATTGACCCTGAAAGAGTAGAGGCAATTAAGAAGGTACCTTCACCCCAGAATATAAAGGGTGTGCAATCTTTCTTAGGACAGATTAATTTTGTTAGGAAATTCATTGCTAATTTTGCAGAAATGGTCAAGCCTATAGTCAAACTCATGAAGAAAGATGTAAATTTTAATTGGGACAAAGAGGCTCAGCAAGCTTTTGAGAAGATTAAACAAGCAATTCAAGAGGCCCCTGTCTTAATCTCACCTGATTATTCAAAGCCATTTTCTCTATTCTCTTTTGCCTCTTTTCACACTATTGCAGTTGTCCTTTTACAAAAGGATCAAGAAGGTTTTGAACATCCTATAGCCTTTTTCAGTAAGTCATTGTAGTCTACTGAATTGAATTATGAATTAATGGAAAATCAAGCATACGTGCTAGTAAAGGCAGTTAAAGCTGTTACACCCTATCTTGTTTGTGCTAAGGTTAATGCATATGTACCTCATACAACAATGAAAGATATTTTGGTTCAAAGTGAAGTCACAGGGAAAAGATGCAAGTGGATTAATAGGATTCAAGAGTTTGATCTTGACCTCCACATTACCAAATTGGTGAGAGGCTTAGGACTTGCAAAACTAATGACTGAGGAAAACATGGACCTTGTCCAAGTAAATAGTACTGTTGTTAATGAAGATACAGTCACTAGCATTGAAATGCAACCATGGTACAAAGATATTGTTTATTTTATCAAACATGCTAAATGTCCACAAGAGTTGAATGATAATCAAAGGAGGAGTTTGAGATTGCAGGCCCAAAGGTATGTAATGATACAGGGTGATTTGTACTGGAAGGATAATGATGCAATTTTATTATTTTGTTTGGACAAATGCCAATCAAAAAAGGTATTGAAAGATATGCACTCTGGATTGTGTGGAGGGTATCATTCTGCCTAGTCTACAACTCATAAGATTTTAAGGGTAGGATATTATTGGCCTGTGTTATTCAAAGATACTCACTCTTTTGTTAGAAAGTGTGAGCCATGTCAAAGGTTTTCTAAGAAATTGAAATTCTCGGGTGCATTATTGTTGAACCCTGTGGTTGTAAAAGCCCCTTTTGCAATGTGGGGGATGGACTTTATTGGGGAATTTTCTAAAAAATCTAGTGGGGGCCATAGTCACATTTTGGTGGCTACTGATTATTTCACCAAATGGATTGAGGCCATTCCAACTAAAAAGGCAACTAGTGCTCTTGTAATTGAATTCTTGATGAAAATTTAATCACTAGATTTGGTGTTCCCATCAAATTGGTTGTAGATAATGCCATGAGTTTCAGATCTCAAGAGATTATTGATTTTTGTTTAGAGATGGGAATCATTTTGTCTTATTCATCTCCTTACCATCCACAAGCAAATGGGCAGGCAGAATCCAGTAATAAGAGTATCCTGCAAATTTTGAAGAAAACTTTAGAAAAGAACAAAAGGAGTTGGCATGTAAAATTGAAATTAGCATTGTGGGCTGATAGGATTGTTGAAAAAAGAGCTACAGGGAAATCCCCTTTTGAAATGGTATATGGTCTCAAATCTAGATTACCAGTAAACAACTTCTTACCAATATACAAGTTTATGTAGGAAGAAGGCATGGAAATCAATGATCCATTGCAAGATAGAATGATTCAGTTGGTTGAACTGGATGAGGTCAGAAGGGAAGGACAAAAGGAAAATGTGAAGTTGCAACAAAAAATGAAATATCTTTTTGATAAAAGAGCAACTGTGAGAAAGTTCCAGCCTGGTGACATGGTTCTTCAATGGAATGTCAGGGCTGAAGACAAAGGGAAACACAAAAAATTTGAGTCTTTGTGGATGGGACCTTTTGTTGTTCATCAAACTCATGGCAAGGATTCATATTTTTTGCAAAATTTGGATGGTGAAGAACATGATTTGCCAATGCATGGACAGTTCCTGAAGTTTTTCTTCAATTAGTTCTTTCCCCTTTTCCATGCACAATAGGTGTGTATATATGTATAGGTGTGTTTGTTTGGTTGTGTGTTATTTTCCTACTTTAGGTTAGGGTTTTGGTTCTAGTCTACCTCCCAGAGATTCATAAGTTCTTGCTTTGATCTTGCACTCAAGCATCCTCAGATAGAGCCACTGTTGGTCATATTTTTAGATTTATGAGGTTTTTGTTCAAATTCCAATTTATTTTCCCTGCAAGTGCCTTTGTCTGGTTTAGGGTTTTGAAATTCATCAAGTTTTCCATGACCAAGTTTGAAAAACCCTTGCCTTAGGTTTTCTAGCCTTTGGTAGGTTCTAATTTGCATGAAACCCTTAAGTTAGCCCTAGTTTCTTATAGTGTTGTTACTTTTTGGCAACTTAAGTGTTTGGACCATGCACATGATTATTTCCATTAGGCATTCATTGAATCATGTAATGTTGTTTCACAGCTCCAAGCTATTCGGTGAACTGGTGAATGTGTTAAAACCTATGTTAAATATATACTTAGTCGCTAAGTCTCCAAGTCTTTTAGCAGTTATCTCAACCTTTGCATGAATCAGCAAGAGTGTTGTCTCCTATTTGCTTATTATTTGGTAGTTTCCTACAAGCTTTTAGCAACCTAGCATGGCGGTGATCGCTTATTCTCATAATCGGGCGGTTGAAGGTTGTATCACCCAACAATCTGGCAAACACCATTGATTATCTAAAAGATCAGTGGTTATGTTTTAATCTCAAAATGTTTTGGTCCTACATAAAGTGATTTGGCGATCTGGCGACTGGGCTATAAGTATCAATGTCCTCTAAAGTTGGTGACTCTGACAGTTTGGCTCAATGGATCTGGCAAAAAGGTTTTCATCTTGTGTTCGCTTATTCTCGAAATAAGTTAGTAAAGTTCTAATTTTTTTGGTGACTGGGCAAATGAAGTAGTCGCGAGTTCTCTTAAAAGGTTGGTTGTGACTATAGGCATTCAGCGAATGGGTGAAATAGGTGATCAGGGAAGTTAAAAAACCTTTATTTGCTTAATCGCATGATGGAATGGTCGGTGATTAAAGTATTGGGAGATTCAATGAACCCTTTGTTCGCTAAGTCTCATAATCAAAAGATGATTGTCTTATTGACTCAGCAAATTAATGATGGCCATCGATTGATATCTATGATCAACGGTTGAATCAAAGTCGCAGTTTAAAACAGGTGGTTAAGAAAGAATTCAGTGACTCAGAGGAAAGCTTATTCACTACTTCTCACATTAAACATGCAGTTAAGTCTCCCTTTCAGAGAATGAGTGAAACTTTCAGTCGCCAAGTCTTAGAATAAATTAAAAGTTAACCAAGACATTCAGCGAATAAGAGGCAGCCTTTGTCACTAATTCTCCAAATAGTGATTGTGGTCAGTTGTTTAGGCTATGGTATACTTGTTCACTAGTTTGCTGAATGAAGCTTGAGTTAAGAGATTTATTTCATGAATGAGCGAAGCCGTTGATCGCTAGTTCTCTGAATATGAGCTAGGATTAACTTTTCATTTAGCGATCACGAGAACCTTTAGTCGCTAGTTCGCTGAATAGGCTCAGTTAGAGAAAATAATAAAAGAAAGTTAGAGATCGTTGCTACGTGGATAAAGTACGCTATCAAGCTGGAGAAAAATCAACTAGCTATCCAATGAGTTTTAAAGGAGGGTTTTATGACGTAAATAGGGTTTTAAAGTACAAAGTTGTATTCATTGCCTTTTTGCCTTATTTTTGAATTTTTAAATATATCTATCAGCATCCTGGCATCGGCTAGCTCTGATTTGAAAATTGGTGATATGTGAAATTGAATGTGGGAGTAATTAAGGATAGATTTGCAATGATTTTGGTAGTTGTATGTGTCCGATTTGCATCAATAAATAAGCTAAACTCATTGTTTTCTGTGTTTGAGATCATTTGAAGAGAGTTGTGTTTCCTGAAGCAATCATTGAGTCCCAAGAAAATCAAGTTTGTAGAGTTAAGAGCAATTGTGTAGAAAGAATGAGTCAACCAGAGTCGAGCATCATTTATTCCAGTAGCGAAGCCAAAGCCAAAGGTGGTGAAGATAAGAACAAGCCAAATTATTCAGATGAGTTTCTGAAACTATTGCCTAGTTCCAGTCAGAATAAGAGAGCTCCTGATGATGGCTTTGAAGATGTTCTAGGTCATTGTAGAGATCTTGTTACACCATCCTACTCAAGTTATACTATTTTTCAGTTATTTTTATCGAAATAGGGGTGGGCCAGTTCCTCTTTGTAATGTTTGGGCTTTGGGTCTAGGGAAATTGATTGTCCCTGATGTGTTTTTAGACGTAGACCTAATTGTTGCATTGGCTAGGTTGTATGATCCTATCTCCAAAACAATTAGGAAGGCAGAGCAGTCACCTTTGGTTACACTTGATAGGGGTTCTTTCATGAAATCTTTTAGTTTTTTCACATCTTCCTCTATTGAAATTAATCTGAGCCAAGAGAGAGAGAAGTATACAATAAATATAGGGTTAGTAAAGGACCAAATGGTGAAGCATATCCCAAAGCAGGGCACATATATAGCTCCCCTCCCTAATAACATGAATGCCCCCTACCAGGTTAAATCTCTCCATTACTATATGAAGCAGACTTGTTATGGGTTGTGTAGAGTATTGGGAATAGATGGGGATGAAGAATTCTTGCCAGCTAATCTTTTGATGATGATTTTAGATATCCAAAATTCTCTAGTAAACATAGATTATGATTACATCCAGTATGTAATCGACAAGAGGGTTAATGTCTATCAAAGAAAGTAAGAAGCCCATCAAGTTCTTGCATTACTCTATGTTGATGCACTTAATCATGTTTTTCAATATCAATAGTTTTGATTTGAATATGTTGAAACCAAAATTCACTTTCCAAGATCTACATAATCCAGTACAATTATGGGTAAAGGTATGGAATAGTACTACAAATAAGTGTGACTTTTGTGTTTTCGAGAACTACATTATTTTTTCTATTCTGAGATGGTTGGGCATCAATGTTACAAGATTACCTCCTAAGGTTCTAAGGTTGCTAAGACCTATGCATTGGGAGGACAATTGGGAGGGAAACCATAATTGGGGTGATTTCTATTTAGGGGAAAATTCTACAATCATAAGAGTTTACGGTTGCCCTCAACCCCCACATTTGTTACCAAAATTTGTGCCACCAAGGGTTGCTTTTTTAGAATTTGTGTGGCAGTTGATGTGGACAGACAAAGAACTTTTGGCCCCTCATAAGAAAGGTACTTTCACACCTAGGCAGTTCAGAATCAGTGATTTCTTGATTGGTAAGAGGGCTTTCCCACAAATTACCACCTGGTTGAATCAATTTAAGATGGTATCTGGTTTTTGTAGACATGTGGACCCTGAGGGCTTCATTAAAACTGCAAGATTGATACTGATACCTGGTATTGGTGTCAACAGAGAACATGAGGGCCTTGATAAGGAGGATGTGATTAGGAATATTGTGGAGAAAGATGAGGTCACTACTAGATGGAACAGGTTTTTTGACCTAAAGGATTTGCAAGCTCAGTTGAAGGTAGTCCAAATTCCTTTTGATGGTTTCTTCCCTGACCTGCCTTATTTAGAAAGAATTAACAAGATGATAGAGATGTGTGACACTCTATGAAATCAATTGGAAAGGTTGATTGATCAGAAGAAAACAAAGAAAAAGAAGGATTACTCATCTTCTGATCATGAGGATTTCTCTGATAGATCCCAAGAAGGAGATAGCCCACCACCAGTTGGAGACTTACTAGTTATTGATCTGACTAAAGACCAATTAGAGGTAGAAATTCTTCCAAAGCCACCATTAAAGAAATAGAGGTTTGAGGAGGGAGAGCCTTCTAAGAAGAGCAAACAAAATGGGGTGATTGATAGAGCATCTGCTCTTGTACCAGGTGATAGGGCTTAACAAGTGATACAACCTTCTCTCTAGCAAGAGACTTGGTGAGAATATCAGCCATATATTTTGTAGTGATAATGTACCTTGAATAGCATACTTATGCACTATATATCTTATATAGTTTGCATCACTCTAGGTGAACCCCAAGTTATATAGTCCTATGGATGCTCCCTTTAAGGTCTTGTAACAACCTCCTCACTTCCTCATCCAAGATTGTTTTTAGATGAACTATCATACGCCTTCTGAATCTAATATCAACCTTCTGCAAGAAATTCATGTCTTTGTTCTTTAATCTGCGTTAAGCTCTTTTCTTGAATGCCCAAGCATGTATCTAGAAATATCATGACCTAGATATATGCATAAAATCCTTCTAGCTCACATACATGGAACTACATCATTTGAATCACAATTTGTTTTTATAGTTTCCTGGTCACTAGGGAAACCATCTCGATATGGTTTACTTCCTCTGAATCAATATGACCAACATCCTTGGAAATCAAATAAGGTGGATCCTCTAGATGTTGTACTGACTCCTTTGAATCTTTGAGTACTAACATCAACATTTAACCTTCTCATCCAAGGTTGCCTCTGATGGTTTGTCAAACTTCTTCTAAATGTGATATCAACCTTCTGACCTTCTCGTCCAAGGTTGCTTATGTAGGTTTGTCCCTCTAAATGATATTTTCTTTCTTTGAAGAAATGTTTCAACCATCAACTCAATCCCATGATTACAATTATCAAGTTCTTTCTCTCTTGAATGCAATCACATATGCCTCTTGATTCTTCCTATAAGTATTTTAGATAGAGATTTACAAATAGTTCATAAAACTAAACTATCCTAAAGAGAAATACCAAATGTAGAAGCATGCAGGATTTACTAACCAATAGTATAGCATGAATTATAAACTCAAAAATTATGTGCATTAATAAAACAAGAAATACTTATCTTTTATAAATTTCAAGTATTTCATTTTGTAAGGTGAGCCCATATAGAAAATATCATGCAAATTCATAAAATGATGTCGTCATTCTTGAACATTACCATAATTCTTCACATGACATGTATTGAATATCCAAAGGTTCTATACACTATGACAACCTTAAATCTGATTGGCTCTCCCTTCAAGTGGTTTAGGCTTTTAAAGAAGGAACCTCGCTCTTTTACAGATTTTGCATAGACCCATACAAAGTCGGTCATAAATTTTGAATCTAATATCTTATCTCCAATATCTTCAGTGAGATTTTTTTAAATTTGTTTATCACCAACATATACAAAATTCATTCGTATTCAGTTATAGTGAATGGTGTCTCCTCTAACTTCTTCCATCCCTCAAGAGGTTTAAGGCAAGGAGATCCTATCTCTCATATCATGTTTTCTATTATGGAAGAGAGTCTTGGGAGATATATCAATAAACTAGTGAATGAAGGGTAGATAAAGGGTCCCCAACCCTCATCTACCAGAATGAAGTGCTCTCATGAAATTTTTTTGGATGATACCATCTTGATGGGAGAAGCTACGATCAAGGAAGCTAGGAATATGAAGAAGGCTTTGATGACCTACACAAATGCCACTGACCAACTTATAAACTGGGAGAAAAGTTCTTTGTGTTTTAGTAATACTCTGGAGGTAAGGCAAAGGAAAATTTCTACTATACTTGGTTGCAAAATTGGTAAATTCCCTGTGTCCTATCTTGGTCTTCCTTTATGTCTAAAACTGGATGATTCCTTTTGGAATAAACTTCTTGATAGATTTCATCTAAAATTGGTTGGTTGGAAAGGGGCCATTCTTAGTCAAGTTGGAAAAGTCTAGCTTCTAAAAGCTACTCTGCAAAACCTTCTAGTGTATGCTCTTAGTCTCTTCAAAATCCCTCAAAAATTTTCTGACCTGATTGAGAAAATTCAAAAAATATTTCTTTGGTCTAGGGTTGAAGAGAAAAAAAGGCTTAGTCTTATTGCTTGGGACAAGGTTTGTAAGCCAAGGAGATTCGATGTTCTTGGAATTAGAAGAATCAAAAACATCAATAAGACCTTGTTGGCCAAACAAATCTGGAAGATCTTTAAAGAGAAGAAAGAATGGAACACTATTTTAAAAAATAAATACCTTTTTCTCTCTTTAGAAGATACATTGAGTAATCAAGAGGATATCTAGGGATCCTACATCTGGAACAGTATCAGTGAAGCTAAGTCTTTGATTAGAAAGGGGGTTAGATGGAAGCTGGGAGATGGCAGGAAGATAAGATTCTGGGAAGATAATTGGATGAAACACAGTCCTCTCATTGAGAACCGAGAATGGATGAATGCTATCCAGGTCTGTAGAGAGACAATAGGTGAAATAGTTTCTAATTTTTGGGAAAATGAAAAATGAATTGATCTCGGTATCATTGATGAAAATCTCAAGAATGTGAATCATCAACTTTGCTCATGGTTTGTTAGAAATAATGAACAGGATGTTCTTGTGTGGGGCCCTGAAGCTAGTGGTAAATTTTATGTTTCTTCTACTTTTTATCTTTTCTTCAAGGAGGAAGATCTTCATGTTTTCTCTCAGGTTTGGATTAATAATCTTATCCCTAAGATTAACATGTTCTACTGGTTACTTGTCCAAAACAAGATTCTAACAGTGACAACCTTTGTAAAAGAGGTTTCTACATGCCTAATATATGTTTTTTGTGTTGTGGTGAAGCTAAAACTACTAACCATATGATGATGCACTGTCATTTTACAAGAAAAGTGTGGGAAACTATATTCAAAAATATCCAGCTAGAATGGGTAAACCCTCATATTTTCAGGATCTAGTTAACCAATGGATTTGCCCCTTCCCAGGGAAAGAGATCAAAATTATATGGAAAATGTTTCTCCCTCATTTCACATGGAGAATTTGGAAAGAGAGAAACATCAGAGTTTTTAGAGACAAACAAACCTCCATTGAGATACTGGTTGACCAAGTCTGCAGATC
The DNA here is from genome assembly GCA_027943335.1 of Chamaecyparis obtusa. Lineage (NCBI taxonomy): Eukaryota > Viridiplantae > Streptophyta > Pinopsida > Cupressales > Cupressaceae > Chamaecyparis > Chamaecyparis obtusa. Next base: position 445,610 of record BSBK01001314.1, read on the forward strand.
CTAATGGAAAACTTTAGAACCAATTGTCTATGTGACTATTCTTTTCTGAACAATTCTTGGGACTTCAAAGAAATCCACAATTGGGATTTTTGGGGAAAAAGAGCTAAAGATCCCAACCCTAGAGAAAACATTATATGGGAAGACCCACCGAATGGATGGCATAAAGGAAATTTCGATGGCTCAGCCAAAGGGAATCTTGATAGGGATGGGGTTGGAGGTTTAGTGAGAGATTGGGTTGGAAATTGTCTGGGAGCTATTGTTGTGCCTTTGGGAATTCAAACAAGTCATGTTGTTGAAGTTATGGCAGCTCTCCAAGTTGTGATGCTGGCAAAAGATCTAGGAAGTACGAAGCTTTGGCTAGAGGGAGATTCCCTAAACATAATAAATTATATAAAAGGTAAGAATATGGCCTCATGGACTATAGTCCATATCATAGATAAAATCAAATCTACTTTAGGCACTTTTCAAGAAGTGTCTATTTCCCATGTGTTTTGGGAAGGAAACAAGGTTGCGAATGGACTTGCTAATGTGGGGGCCCATAAAGAAGTTATCATTACTTGGAAAGAGGAAGTTAATCTCCAAAAATATATTATAAGTCTAATCATGTTTGATATACTTAATCACAAGGAAGGGAACATCAATAAATCAAGTAATAATGAAGAGGACAATTAATTTTTTGAGGAGAGTGATCCGCCAGTTAAAGTGTGTGAAAATTATGAAAGAATTTATTACACACAGATTATGGGTTATTTTTTTCCTATTGTATCAAAGAAACCAGTCTCATTTTGAAACAATGAAAGAAGCTAACAAGAGAGAGCATAATTTGGCCAAAGATATGGGAGGTGGGTTGAGAAGGGAAGAGCTTGAGGATTGTGAGAAATGGAAAAAGGAGAAGAGTGTTTGGAGAAAGCTCCAGAGGGGAGGGGTTTCTCCCCACATGTAAATATTTCATGGTTATGACAAGGAGATTACAGAGAAATTTGTTGTTGGCTGGGAAAATGGTAGAGTTAATTTGATGGGTAAGTCCTTCCCTCTCTCGTTGAACCTCATTTATGAGATAATGGGAATATCTTTGGATCGCATGAAGTTCTACAGGAACAATAAGTGCATGGGATCTTAGGCTATAAATCTTTTCCCAAAAAATGAAGAAGAAGAAGCAATGTTTGTTAAATGCTCGAGAGATTATGTAGAAATGAACAGGATTGTGCAGATTTGGGCCAAAGTGATTAAAGTTATGATGGAATATTTCACTCTTGACGTGCATTATTCAAAGGTCTAAAACTTTCACTTTGTGTTGATCAACCATTTCAAGTACCAGAAGAAAGTTTATTTCCCTTTCTACTTGTTAAGCTCTTTAAACAACAATATTTTGGAGAATAGGAAAAATCTTGATTATTTGGTGCTACATGAAGGATTAATTTTGCCTATTGTAGACCATGCTAGGGATAATATTCTTGAAGCTATCCCTAAAATGGTTAAAGGGAAGAAGAATTAAAAAAAAAGGAAATTTTTGGGTTTGGTTCTAAGAAAAAGGACAAGAAGGATAGTAAGGGAAAGGGAGATTTAAGAGAGGACATTGAAGATCATAATTCCTCTACTTAGGAAAATGAGGAAGGGAAGGAGACTGAGGATAACAAGGATGGTGTATTTGAGGAAGAGGATTTGGATCCAAAGACCATTATGAAGGGCTCTTCCTCTAAGGCTAGGAATAAGAGGGAGAAGAAGAATCAGATTGATGAAGATTTGGGTAAGGAGGAAGAGGAAAATGGGGAGGAAGAAGAAAATGACAAGGAAGAAGAGAGGAAAGAGGAGGGTTCAGAGAAGGAAGAGAACATTGATAAAAATAAACATAAGAAAAAAAGGAAAATAGAGAAAGGGACTCTGCACAGGAAGCCTATGACAAGGGCTGGGAAAATAAAAGAGAAAAGACTGAGAGCTGGGAAGGAGAAAGAGAATCCTCCTAGATTTGATGTTGATAAAATTATTCTTCAAGAGGTTAGGAACACTGCAAGACATGGCATAGATGTGGAAAAATGGCTTAAACAGGATCTCAAGGAAATGGGGCGCAACCTCAAGGCCTTGGAAGATGAAATGGAGTCTCTTAAAGGAAGACTGGAAAATTGTACTGAAGATGTTTTGCATAAGGTAACTATTAACAATACTGATGATAACCTGAATGCTACTATTTATGCTATTGTGGATGAAAAGCTAAAGGAGATTAATGAAAAAATCAGTTATAATGGCTACAGCATTAGAGAAATTCTGAAGCATAGCAATGAAGGCCTCAAGGTCTCTATTATGAACTTAAAATCATTGTATGCCTATCTAGAGAGCAGTCTGCTGGAGAAAACCACCATAATGATGGTCAATGATGCTAGGGGAAAAGATCAATCTATAGGGCCTTGTACAAGAACCAGAAGAAACCTCAAGAGGAAAGTTCTTGATATCCCTAAGGAACTAATAAACCTCAAAGACTCCATCCAGAAGATGGAGGAAATGTAGAAAGAGGTTGAAAAGGCCACTGAAGCTAAGATGTAATTTGTGTTGGCTTTTTACTGGAAGGTTGCTGGTAGATCTATTGTCAACTATTTTTTTGGCTTTATGTTTTAGTTTGGTTTAGTGCTATTTTTTGAGCTAGGGTCCTAATTTTTGTCTTTTAGCAAGCATTCTATGGTTGGATGATCTTTTTTTAAAATCTTTTGTAATTTTTTAAAAATGGTTTTGGGGTCCATTCAAAACTTGTATTTACCTTAATAAAAAACATATACAAAATTCAGTAAAATCCAACTGTTCATTTGTGAGATATGGTCCTTGTACTGATACTATATTTTCTGAAATAATCACACATTCACCATCAACAAACTAGGCTCTTACATTTGCAACTTGGCTCTGATACCATGTTAAGAATTTAGGATCATTGCAAATGTAATAACACTATCTGATTTTATGTGTTTTCCAAATGCATCAATCTCTTTGTATTTATACATGACAAGGACAAGAAAAGACATGTCCCTTCATGGGACATGTCTATTCATTAATTTATTTTATCAATTTAACTATTTAGTTATTATGAGAATAATTATAATCTAACTTTATATCTATATAAATATGTATATAGTAATATCAATTATTATATATATTGATATATATGTATATATATAATAAATAATTTCTCATAATAATCATATAGTCAGTATTATTTATTTGATCGATGCTACAAACATCGACAGAGATGATAGGGATAATGGAGGAAATGACAAGGCTATAATATGATATGAAAATATCGACAAAATTTTCCCCCAAGTATGGAATGCAAGAAATTTGTAAATTACACATGATGCCTATTTGCTAGGTTTTCATCATTGTACTTGCCCAAAGTGCTTGTTTGCCTAATTTTCACTATTGGACAAAATTATTTCTCTTTATTCTTTTTTTTTTGTTACCAAGAGGCATGTTTGCTAAGTTTTCATCAAGGCAACTATTTTTCCTCTTTTGTTTTCTTTTTTTTTTTTACTTTTTGCTCTTTTTTCAATTTTTTTGCTATTTTTGACATTTTGGAAGATGTTGGACTCATGCCATGACATCAATGAAGGACTCGAGCATCTTATTCTTTTGGATGGTACTCTTGAAAAAAATACAATAATGGACCGTGACTATGATACTATGCTCAAAGATGTTGGTAGGGTAATGGAAAAGGAATTTGAAATGGATGATTAGATAAGGATGGATAAGGATTGTGAAATGATTGGATAGGTTGAATGAAAGGTTTCAAAATAGGTTTTGGATAATGGATGGAATGTAAGAAGGCTTGATTTTGAATGGATGCAAGAACAACATTGGCACACACCTTGAGGGGTAATGGAGTAATGGAGGAAAAGGAGGAAAAGGAGATTTTGGATTTGATGGAGGAATGGATATGGATTTTGCGACAAAAGGACCCAAAATGGATTTGGAAGATGGAAGGCTTTTAGATGGATGGATAGTGATTTTGGATTCCAAATTGGATTTTTCTTTGGGACTTTGTGCTCCAAGGAGCTTCTTTGAAATCCACATGCATTTATATTTTTCATTCTTTTATGGGTTCTTGGATTGCATTGCTCACACAAGGGATTTAGGAATCCATATTGATTTTGACTTTTATTTTTGCTTAATGGACCTTTTTGGTACTTCTTTTTCTTTTTGGATCATATTTTTCTTTTTTTTTACATGTCGATTAGACTGGACATGTTGATCCTTGAATGCATGTGGATTTCTTGGCTCATGGACTTTATTCTTGGAATCCAAATTGCTTGGAAGGAGAATGGGATTCATGGATGGATAGGAATTGTATGGAGGTCTTTTGGATGGGTGGAAGGATCTCAAATATTTTTTCCTTTTCTAACTTGCATGCGAGAAAGGGTAAGTGGATTGTGAACTAGTGGATGGAGGAATATATGGACCTAAAATGGATGGAAGGGGTGAAGGAGGAGGTATACATTTGGATTTGGATTTTGAAGGGATACCAACACCTTTAGAGTGAGCTTTAGGACCAAGGTCATGACTTTTAGACTTTATATTTTATGAAAGGGTTCTAGTATACCTTTCCCATGGATGCTTCACTCTTTGACTTGATAATTCTTTTGAATAATAGGAGACTTTCTACAAGACGTGAGTTTATTTTGAGGTGGATCTGATATGAAAGAAATAATAGGATCATAAATTGGATTGGAAAATATTCTAATGGAGGAATTCATTTGACATGTATGAATAAATTGCACAAATGTGTCTGAATCATGAGGGGGGTCAGGAGGAATAATGGGATCCTGCGATAGAATAGAAGCAATGACAAGATCATCTAGCAAGATAGGATCTTGTGGAGGATTTGGATGACTAGTACATTTATATGAAGGGATGGAGGAATCTTGAGGAGGATCCAAAGGGATGATGGGATATTATGGAGTATTTGGAGGTGGGGGGATACTTTTATCTTGACTTAGAATGGGATCATTGGAAAGAATGGGAGGACATGATATTTCTTAGGAAGGGGAATATCAATGGGACTTAGAAGGATATTTTTCTCTTGATATGGAGGGGTATAATATTCAATAGGATAATTAAGGACAATAGGATCATCATGAGGCTTGAGGGATCAATGTTTGGAAATGAAGGATATGGAATTTGAATGGGACTCTTGAATAGGATTGTGTAGAGATGAAGGAAATTGTGGTATTAGATCTAGAATTTTGGAAGCATGGAAGGGAATTGTGTCAAAAAATATATTAGTGCCCTTGAAAGGTTGTATCATTGGAAGTGTCACTGGATGTATATGGATGAAATTGATCTTGTGAAGGTTTAGGAGATGAAGGAATGGAAGGGGACATGAATGTTTCTTGAAAGTAAATAGGTGTTTCATCCATGTGATTGTTTTGGGATGAGCCATTGCTAGACATGGGTGAATTATTATTTTCATATATACAATCCAATTTTTGAAATAATTCTTTAAAACATTATATTTAAACTTTCACTACTCGATGGACCTTTTTGGTGAGACCACATTAATGTTTGCATGTTGTGAAGAATTTGTTGATGGAACATGTCCCACAAAAGGTTTATAATTGATTATGCATGATTGATATTCAAAAGATGACATACTTGACATTGTGCTTGAAGGGTGATCATTAACATGCAATGTTCTTGAAGGCAAAGATTATTGTGACCTTGGAATTGCTTGACTTGATGGCATGATGGGTACCAGAGGTTATGTGATTGCTTGAGGAACACTTGGTTGCATTGTAATTAATATTGGTTGAATTATGCCACTCTGGGTGGAAGTTTTGATTTGGAATTTGGTTGAATGGTTGATTTGGAATTTGACCGCATGGAAATTGATTTTAAATTTGATTGAATTTAGGATGATCTAGGACTTGATTGAAAATATTTTTCTCTTGAATGTGACTAGATTGGGCTTGGTTGAATCTTTCATTTGCTTCATGTATTTTTGAAAAAAAAATTGGTATTTTTGATCTTTCAATGAGAGCTTTAACATTAATTTCACCAAACCTTTCTTTTGGGCATTTAAAAAAGTTTGGCCATATCTTTTTTATTCTTCTAGCATTTTTGACTTGTTCCACAAGCTTAATTTCTTTGTCCAATTCCCCTATCAACTTTTAGTCAAGTGTGTATGAGATTGATGTGATCGATCATGTGAGAATTTCATTTGTCTTGTATTAGGAAGTGTTTGTGATAATGACATGGTTAGTGGGTCATAATCTGCTTGGGTCTCTTATCTTGACGGGTACATCACATTTGGGTCAAAACATTGTGATTGCAAGGATGCACTTTGTCTTGGGTCAAAAGGTGTTTGTGAAGTGTACACAAATTGGTAGGAACCTTGCCTTGTCATAATTGGCATGATGACTATATGAAAAATGCAATTTTTTTGGCTTTTTAAAAACTTAGAGTATGATAATGCAACCTAAAGTATGCAAGGACTTTATAGGAAATGATAATACAAAATGAAACTTAGGGAGATATGCAGATTTTTGAATTTGTTTTTGGATTTTAGAATGATAATACAAATTGCAAATATATTTTTGGGATTTTGGACTTAGAATATGATATGCGAGCTAAGGCTTTATGAAACTTGATTTTTTGGGCTTTGAAAATTTTGAGAAAAAATCCTTTGGAAAATACAAACCTAAGAGTATAACCTTAGGAAGTTGAATATTGAATCTTGACTTTGAAAAAGAGACAAAAGGAAAAAAGGATCAAATTGATAAAGGTTCAATTCAAACCCTTTAGGACATAGATAGAATTTGACTTGAAAAAGGGCAAAGGACAAAATATTGTTAAAATATCAACAAAGTCAAGATCCTTTATTCATCAACATTAGGAGAGACTCTAAGACTTGGGTTTTGTTTGGATTTTTCACAAAATTCTCAAGGGATCTAAATAAAAAATGAGGACTATGCAAAAGACTACAATGAGGGCTTGCAATAAGGACTAATGCAAAGGGACATAAAAATGACAATGCAAAGGGACAAATGCAATGTAAGATAAAGTTTTGATAAGGGACTATGATATACAAAAATGAGGACTCCTAATCATGCCACAAGGTTCCAAAATGAATGTCTTTAAAAATCCATCATGTTCACAAGCTTTTTGAATTAAGGTGTTTGTGACCAATGAATGCTCTAGGAAACTTTTTGCTATGTTTTGAAAATGTAGTGAGTGTTTTAAAAGTGTTTTTGAAAGTTTTGATCACTCACGCAAGACACATCAGATAGAATGGTTGTTGTAAAATGAAACAAAAATGCTACAACCTAGGCTTGATGGAAAGTATCCACTGAATTCCCACTTGAACAAAGTTCAGTCACACCTATCTAGGGTGGAAAACCAAGAATCTTGGAGGCACAGGCTCCCTCTTACATTGCACTCACTTCTCAGGCACACCAAGCTTCAAATTCCAATGGTCATCACTTTCCAAGGAATTGTTGTCTCTACCAAGAGCTATGAAAAGTGTGGAATGTCTTCAAAGGCATGGGTGACCCCTTGTATTAGTGAATAAAAGGTTTTTGGCAACTAGAACATGGTGTTTAGTTTGGGACATCCAATTCAATGGGTGTCATGATAAACTCCCATATGAGGTCTTCCAACCTTGAGAACCAAGGTTTGATGCACAACAAGGGTACTTGAGGAGAGCTACTACCCAACCACACTCTTCATTGGATTATTAGTCACAATCATGCATTTATATAGTAGTTTGGATGGAGACCTGGATTTGGCCTGTTACCACTTGAGGTCATCCCTTGGCATGTTCAAAGTGAATGCCTTGGTCCAAGGAAGAGCTCTCTAAAAGAATTACATGAATTTCTCTTACACCCAAGATCCATGAAGGTGAGGGGAGAGGATACGTCCATACAACCCTTGAGGGTTTACAAAATGATAAGACATGCCAAACACTCAAAAGAGCATATTCATTTTAAAGCACCAAACCAAGTGTTTGATAAGTACTAAAACACACACATAGCTATTTTGGAAGACACACAAGGTCTTTGTCACACATCCTGCATCAAATGTGTTAGTAGTTTAGGATTGAAGTTTCATCCCACAATGGCCAAAGAGATGAAAAGATCATTACTAACACAAAAATTTCTTATTTTAATCTCAAAACATAAGTATGCAAACAAACTTGCAAAATTAAGCCCCAAAACCTTGAAATTCATCAATTATGCATAAATATAGATGAAGTGCATAAATCTAGAGACCAATTGCATAGATATAGTGACCAAGTGTAAAAATTTAGTGACCAAGTGTGCAAGAACTCTCACCAAGTGCACAGGTTTAGCCACCAAGTGCGTAGGACCTAAAACAAAGGCCAAAATGACTCAAAAATTTACTAGGGCATGTATAATGACCAAATTTTCATTAAAAATCATGTTTATTTCCATTATTAGGGTTAATTCATCCATTGGAAAAAAAATTTGAAAGTAATTTTAATAAATATGAAACACTAGTTAAACTAGATACATATTTGAAAACACCTTAACTAGGTAAGTTTGAATTGAACCCTAAACTAGGTGAATATTTATTTTAGGAGCCCAAATCATATATGAGTGTTAATTTTAGGTTCCTAGATTCAAATGTTAGTTCATTTTAAGTTCTTTCATCCATTAATTAGGTTCACTCATGCTTAAAAATAGAGAAATGACAAACAAGAATCAATTAGAAGATAAAATGAGGCCTAAATCCCTAATTTTTAGAGTCTAAACCCCAAGTGTACAAATTTCATGACCAAGTGCATAGATCTAGTGACCAAGTGTGTAGATCTAGTGACCAAGTGTGAAAATCTAAGTGCCAAGTGTGCAGCGACATCAACCAAGTGCTAGGATGCTCCCGAGGACTTGCAAGTGCACAAAAACATCAAAAATCCATCAGATATGAGTGTTTCACATCAGGTTCACCAAATGTAAGACTAGAAAAAGAAATGAAAATCATATCAAGGAAACCACGAAAACCTCAAAGACATGCAAACCTATCCAATCCTATCATGAAAACCACTTGAAATACAAAGGAATTAAAACATAATAAAATCCCCTTCAAGTGAAGTTCCCATGTTCTCCTTTCTTCTCTATTTAATGAGACTATGTAGCTCTTTAAAATGATGGAATGCACTAAGAAATTTGAAACCAAAATTATGAGAATGCTAGGAGAAAAATGATAGCAAAAATGCTTCAAGAGTGGTTATCCAAATTAGTGAAAATGAGGCTCAATTTATAGGGTTGAGAGCCAAAATGCTTGAGATGGAAAGTTAGTGTACAACTTGTAAAAATATGTCATAATTAACACAAATTGGAGGCACAAATTAGTAAAATGAGAGGCCAAATTAGAAAAGTTTCATATTATGACACATTATGAAAAGGGGAAGAGATGCATTTTAGAATGCACAAATTAAGGGGAAAATTGGCATAGAAAAATGGAGGGAAATTAATAGGTAAAATGATGAAGGGAAAGTGTAAGAGGTGAAGCACAATTAGGAGGAAAATATTAGAGGAAAGGTGGAAGAAAGTGGAAGCTAATTAGTAGGAAATTAAAGCACAAATTAAGGGAATGTGTAAGAGTCACATTTTCAAAATTTGAAAATTCAATATTCCCTCAAAAAATGATAAATAGGATTTGGGAAGTAATGAAAACTCCAAAATTCATGGAAAAGGGAACAATTAATTAATTGTGGAAGACATAGGATAGTGGGAATTAATCTAATAAATAGATTAATACAAAAGGGATAAACTATGGGTTGTCTATCCAAAGGGGACAAACTAGTAAAAATGATTGACCAAATTGATGATGTAAGATCGAAAGGGGCTTGGTATTGAAATCTTTGATAAGGGTTCGAACCAATTTTGATGGGTTAGGACCAATTAGGGAATGACACAACATTGATGAGCTTGGACAATGCTATTAGGTTGACTGATGGTGATGAAATAGCATAGAAGAACTTAGACAATGCTATTGAATTGACTTGGATTAGGATGATGACAACGATGCATTGATGAAATTTGACAATGCATTCAAATTGATGATGAGGCATCAATGAACTTTGACAATGCCTTGGATTAATTAGGAAGACATTATGACTAATTTGGAATTATTTAGGAAGGTTTGACATGGTTTAGGATCAATTAGGAAGGGTTTAGGAATGTTTAGGAATGGATAGGAATGGTTTAGGAATGTTTAGGAATGATTAGGATTGGTTCGATGATGATTCTGACTTGATTGATCCGGCCAAAGAGATCAAGGTTATGATGTGAAATGAGGGAAATATTAGTAACTGATTGAATGAGAAATGACACAAGGTAGAAGACATGTTAAAATGGGACACATAGGTTTGAACCATTTTTAGGTGTCTATAGTTTTAATACATGTGAAAAAAAGAGAAAGTACACTTAAGGCAGTAAATTGAACCACGAGGTGCCAAAATGGGAAAATTTCACTTCTACAATATTCTAAGATGGTTAATTGTGATACTTATATAGGGATAAAGGGGTATTTTAGGGTTTAGTTCTAAAAGTGTAGATTGTGGCTCTATCTTGCAAATTATTGTAATGAAAATGCCCATGTGGTTGTAGCATGTTATTTTTCTAAATATTATAATTTTATTTCATTGAGGATAATAAAAAGCAAGTGTTTATGTTGTTGCCAATAATATGTTCTTACAATTTTTCTATTTATTTTCTTGTTGTATTGTGTGTGTTTGGTTAAATAAGGGGATTACTCTTCATAAATTGGTATCGGAGCATAAGTTCCTGAGCGTGTAGACACATTAGCGAGCATGAGATAGTTTTCACTAGGACTATGGTTGTGTGTATGATAGATAGGTACATAAAATGCCTCCACAAAGGAATCATGGTGGAAGAATTATGAGTGTGACAAAAGAGGCTTTTAGAGCTATACAGAGGCAAGTGTAAGCACTGCAAGAGGATTTATATAGAGGAACTGATGTTAGGAAAAGATATGCAAGCAAGCAAGCAAGAATGAATTTGAAGAAGAAGACAATTTAAAGAAGAGCAAAAAATGACTAGGGATCTTGATGAAGCTAGGCCTTTTAGGGCCATTTGAAAGATTGGAAAGAGACCCAAGGTTGAAGTTTATACATTTTCTAGAAATATTAATCCATAAGAGTTGATCGATTGGATCAATGATATGGAGGAGTACTTTGAGCTTGAGGAAATAGATCCTAGTAGGGTTAGATTCACAAAGGCCAAGTTGAAAGGTCATGCTAAAATTTGGTGGAAAGAGGTTTAGTTGGAGAGAAACAAAAGAGAGAAGGATAATATAATAAGGTGGGATCATATGGTGGACAAACTAAAGAGACAGTTCATTCATGTTGACTATGAGCTTGATTTGCTAAAGAAAATGCAAGGGTTGAAGCAAATAGGAAAATTTGTCCAAGAGTGTAGATAAGAGTTCTATCAGGTTCTTATTACAACAGGTCATTCTGAAGCTAATAAGGATAAGGTTGACCATTACATAAATGGGTTGAGGTTGAGTATTCAAGAAGAGTTTATAATGGTAAGAAAGTATACCATTAAAGACATGTATCAATTTTCTTTGAAGGTAGAAGAAAAACTAAATAATAAGTTTGAGAGAAGACAAAATAGAAGAGAACATGGTGGAAATCCTAGTGGATGATCTTATGGAGTCCAAAATGAAGATCAAAAGAAGAATGGTGACTCTAGTAGCAATCAGAATTAAAGGGTAAATAATTCCTACCATCCCCGTGATCAAAATAACAAAGGTTAGAGAAGAAGAGCAAGAGGGAAAGGACTAGGAAGAGGAAGTTTTAGTGGGACATGTTTCCATTGTGTAGAGGAAGGACATAGAGATTATGAGTCTCCTCAGTATCAAGGGAGAACAAATAGAAGATCAAATGGAAGCTCATGAGTTGCACAAGTAGATGAATATTCCAAGTCATCACATTCTCAGGATGTCAAAAGAGGAGAGGTCCTTGTCACGAGAAGAGCCTTGCTAAATGATGAGATGAAACATGAGCAAAGGAAGAATTTGTTCCACACATGGTGTAAGTGCAATGGTAAAGTATGCAATGTCATTGTTGATAGTAGTAGTATTGATAGCCTTATTTCAAAGGAAATGGTTGATAAATTGAAGTTAGAGAGAAGAAAGCATCTGAATCCCTAGTAGATTTCTTGGTTGCAAAAGGATCACAAGGCTTTGGTCAATGAACAATATCTAGTAAAGTTCAAAATTAGAAACTATCATGATGAGGTATTATACAACATTATGTCTATGAATACTTGTCATCTCTTGTTAGGTAAACCATGGTAATTTAATCATTGTGTGGTACATGATGGGTATGCAAATACCTAATCCTTAACAAAGGATGGAGTCCAACACAAGCTGAAGCCATTAAAGGAAACAAAGGAAAAGGTATGTAGTAATGCCAAAATATGTCTAGTTGATGGTTCAAGGTGTGTGTGTGAATTTGTACCTAGTTGTAGACACAACACTTCAGTAAAACATCAAAGGTTAGCCAAAAACTGAAATCGTGCAATGAAATGGAAACTAAACTAACCAGGTGATTTACTGCCTTCTAGTAGGTGTGAGTATGATACTCTCAGATCATACCGAGACCAGTGACAATGCAACACCTAAACGAAGGATTTGAATGCAAAGAATGAAAGATTGTGATTGCAGATTAAGCTATATTTTTGTATTTTCTATGCAATAATATGGAAAACTGTATGAAATTAATCTAGAATGAATGAAATTAGAATACAGATTTGATCTAAAAATGCTATGAATGAGTATGAAATTATGAATAAGAAACTATGCAAAAGCTAAATGATCAACTATGAAAGATCTCACAAATCGCTTGTCACAAATGCTCAATCCTTCAATCACCAATTCGCCAAAGTAATTGTGCAAATTCGAGTGTTGTTATTATGAAGAGTTGAGCCTTGTTTTTATAGAAATCCAAGGCTTGAGGATGCAGGAGAAAAGCCATAAATCACTCTTGATAAACTTAGGTTGATTTTTGAGTTATCAGGAAACCAGAAATAATTAACTCACAAAATCATGCAAAAGCATGCAAGAACAGCTTTTTAACTCAAATCAGAAGTTTAGATCAGCTTTGAACTCAAAATAGAGTGTTGAGTTTCCAAAAGTTAACAACTTGCATTGATTTCCTGATTTTGAGTTTAACTACTCTTTGAATGTGCACAATTAATTAAATAAATAAAGTGATTTATCCTCAACTTAACTGATTTTTGAATTAAAACAATTGATTTATGGGTTAATAAATTATTAAATCAAACTTTATTCAAAAACTATATTATTAAAAATTGACAATTGACTTTAATTAATTAAATAAGAATTTAATCAATTAGTCATAAGATTTTTGATTTATTGTCAAAATTAAATAATACAATTTAGGAATAATTAAATTAAATTAAATTAAATAATTAAGTGGTAGTATTAAATCTGATTAATTAAATATTCAATTAATCAAACTTTAGGACAAATATGATTTATCACCAAATAATTATTAAATTAAGAATAATTAGGATAAATAGGAATATTGCTAGGAATATTCCCCGATGCAAAATTTAGGATAAAATCAATTAGGATTCGATAATGTGTAGATGTGCCTTAGGTTAGGACTTTGATGTCGATTTCATTCAAATTGAAGATGTAGGAGGTTAATGAACCTATAGCCCATTTTTGGGGTATTACATTTTTCCCCTCTTTGAATTACTATGTGAAGCGCAGTGGTTCAAAGATAGTCTGTGTATGATAAAGATGTATGAAACTGATTTGTTTTGAAAGATGAACTGATTTCGAGATAGAAATTGATTTAAAGATTTAAAGATTTGAGATTTGAGATTTAGGTCCTGATTGACTAAAGATAATGTCAACTCTAGCAATAATGAACCGGTGATTACGAAAAAGTGTGAAAATGCCTAATTCTGAACCTTATGATTGCGAAGAAGTGAGTGACCGATTCCAGACCTCAATGTCCTTGTATGAATCATATTAGTATCACATGTTGAACCCATCAGTTACGAAGAACCAAGGAAATAACACTAATGAACTGATGGCTACGAAAAGCTGATATAGTTTACAAGATAGATTTAGGATACCAGATTGATATGGATCTTGATGAATCTGATATGCCCCAAGCGATAATAGATTTTCCCCAAGTGACGAGGTCTTTTGATGAATCAATAACTAGACATCGTTGTTGTCTTGATTACTGAGGAAAGATTTGATTACAAATTTAGATTTACAGACTTGAATGATATGCAATACCATGCCCCCTTTGGGATAAAAATTGAAATCTGACAAGAAAAGTCAGCGTTGTAGTTTAGAAGCATGTTAATTGATTTGAGAAGTGGTTGTACACATTTGAGAACATGTTCTGCATCATTTAGAGGTCCAGAAGACCAAGTTTGACTAGGTTAAACCATGAGTTGACCATAGTTGACCAAGTTGAAATTTTGATAGTTTGATGTAAGATAATTAGTTGAATTCTGGATTTCTATGATGATTGAAGGTTGATTTCTACTTGATGTTTCATTGGAAGAACCTTCATGTGAGATTCAGCTTATGTCATTTTTTATTTTTTTTTGAAGAATCATTTAAGTGTTCAAGCAAATTGTGAGATCATGCAATCATGCAAAGTGCAAAAAATGACATGCAAAATGAAATGCAAACCTAGGACCTAGGACCTAGTCACTAATCATGTGTCGGTCATTTGTCATCATTGAGTTTTTTGGGTAACTAGATAAATCAATACAATGTCCACTAGTTAAGAAACTATGAACATATGAATACTGATTTGTATGCTCATGAATCAATACAATGCACACTGGCCAAATAACCATGAACATATGAATATTGATTTTGTTTTCGGAATGTCAGATTAGATATAAGCACCAAGACACAAACGCCAGGATGACCTGAATATCATGTCCATTTTGATATAGAAATTTGTATAAGCATCAAAACATAAACGTCATGATGACTAGAATATGGCTTGCTAGAACAAACACATCAAGCAATCAAGAGATCATTATAAATCCAATGTGAATTACCCGTAGTGACCCTTTATCATTCATGTAGGATTTGAGCTATACAAATCCACAAAACTCAAAGATCACCTGCATACAAAAACCTGTTACAAGGAAGTAGAGACAAGAAGAGGGCAAGGGTTTGACTCAAAAATATGAAGAAGAAAATATCCTCAAATAATGAATAAATTAAATGTACAATGGATCATCCTTATAAAGGAGATCGAAAGCCTTGAAAGGCAAACCCTAGTGCATGTAATAATTAGTTTAACTATTACATGACTAATGCATATAAGTTTATATTTAAAACAACTAGTGCATTTGTGTTTAACTAAAGGAAAATGAGTTGACATCTTAAGACAGGAGTAAAGTTAATATAATTAATACTTTACTCTAACAGTTCACATCCTTAGGCAAGATAGTGTTTCACAATAGGAGAAAGAACTCGCTCAAAAAGACAATAGTTACATAAAACTTCCTTGAATTTTTTGGGTATCAATGGTCAAGGTACGCATGGCCATCCAATTCGAGATAGAGGCTCTTACAATCGGACACCATTTCAATCCAAAATTTCCAAAGCTGTTAGATTTTCACATACAAGCAGAAAACAAAGAAAAGATTATGCCCCCAGTCATCACTCCCTAAATCTTGTAAAGGACATCATCAAAGAGCTCGAAGGGATACAATATGCAAAAATCTCAATGTGAATCAGCAAGCATACAAGGAGATAAAAGCATGTAAAAAGCATAGATTGTTTTCAAGTTGATGTTTGATTGCGTTGTTGTAGATGCAAAATCCTTTCTGGAGATGAGACTGACTGACTGACTCAAATGAAGCTTCAAAGGACTCTGACTGGATATGATACATCTAAGATACATTGGAGGCCATAGGATATGACTTTGATTGCCCCCAAGTTTGAACATTGATAGGATACAGATGCTTTAGCTGATTAGTGTACAAACTAACTTTATTGAAAATAGGAATGCAAGAACAAACCAAGAGATATGTACAAACTAAAGCAAGACTGAAAGCTAGGAAAGACCAAGATTATGCTGATAGATGGACCATTTTTTAACAAGTGGCACCCATTTGCTGGGTTTTCACCATCTTGGAAGAGATTCTATTTTTGCTACCAAGGCGCCTGTTTCCAGGTTTTCACCAAGGCACTTTTTCTTTTTCTCATTTTTTTGTGTTTTTCATTTTTCCAATTTTTTTGATATTTTTGAATCTTTTGATTTTTTTGTGAATCATCAAGGTGCCCATTGCTAGGTTTTCACCAAGATGTTCATTTTTTCAGGACTTTTTCAGATTTTTAAGATTTTTTTTAGGACATTTTATCATAGATTGAATGCCTTAGGCGTAGAATTTCTTCAGATGGAGAACATTGATTGGTTCTTAGAGCTGTTCTCCTTCAACCATTGAGAGTTGATAGGCACTAGAACCAAAAGTAGCAGTGATTACAAAGGGACCCAGCTAGTTGGGTTCAAACTTCCCCTTGTGCTCTTTATGTGATTGATTTTTAGGATTCTCTCTCAAGACTAGATTGCCAACCTAAAATTCTCTGTGTCTGACTTTCTTGTTGTAGCCTCTAGACATTCTCTTCTAATATACTCTGAGATGATCATATGCTACTTGTATGCGCTCATCTAGTAGTTAAAGTTCTTGCAACCTAGACACTTTGTAGTCATCATCAATCACTAGACCATGCATTTTGATTCTTAGTGATGGGATTTCAACCTCAATAGGCAGTACCACTTCAGACCCATAAACTAAAGTGAAAGGTGTAGCCCTAGTAGGCATTCTGCTACTTGTTTTGTAGGCCCATAGAGCTAGATTGATCATGATATGCCAATCTCTTTCTTGTTTGAAGCCTCTGCTTGTCCATTCCCTTGAGGATAGTAGATAGATGACCAATGTTGTGTAATCTTGAATTTGGCACATAAGTCATCCAAGTCTTTGTTCTTAAATTGTCCACCATTAGCTGTGACTATAGAATGTGGAATACCATACCGGCATATGATGTAGTTCAAGATGAACATAGATATTTGTTTTCCAGTGGCTTGTGTCAAAGGGACTCCTTCTACCCATTTTGTAAAATAATCTATAGTTGTGATTATATGGGTATGTCCATTAGAAGAATGAGGATGTATGGCTCCTATAAGATCAAATGCCCATTGATGAAAAGGCCATTGAGTAGTGAAGGGAATTAGATCTCTCCCTAGAGCATGAATTAAGTTGCCATGCACTTGGCACTTTTGACAGTTCTTACCAAACTTGATAGACTCTTTCTCCATTTCAGGCCAATAGTACCTAGCCCTAATAAGTTTTTGAGCTAGTGTTAGACCATTCGAGTGTGACCCAGAAATACCATTGTGGACTTCCTCTAATGCATGTTGAGACTCTTCCCATTATAAAAATCTAAGTAGTGTACCATCTAGACCTCATTTGTATAGATCATGACCAGTGATGACATATCAGGAGGCATTTCGGATAAGGTATCTCTTTTCATGGTGGTTAAAGGTATCAAGAATGATTTGGTCTTTGAGATAGGAGAATAGGTTTTGATATCTAGATGAATCATGACCCACAATAGTGCAGATCATATGGGTATCAGGGGAGTCATATGCAGGATAAGATGGTGCTTCCACCAAGAACTTGTAGCGTAGCTCATGTTCAGGCTTCTGTAATAAAGTAGATAGCGTTGCCATTGCATCGACAGCCTTATTCTTTGTTCTAGGTATTTGCTCAAATGTGATAGATATGAAATATTTCTTTAGATCATCTACCATTCTCTTGTATGGAATGAGCTTCTCATCTTTAGTTTGGTACACATCATTTCCTTGATGGATTACAAGTTGTGAGTCTCCATGAATGTGTAATTCTATTACTCTCCACTCAATTGCTATTTTCATACCATTCAAAAGGGCTTTATATTCAGCAATATTGTTTTTACAAGGAAATTTAATTCTGAACGCCTTAGGAATGGAGTATCCTTGAGGAGTGATAAACAAGATACCTACTCCAGATCCATTCTATGTATAGGAGCCATCAAAGAACAATTGCCATTTTCTAAAAGAAAGATTCATGATAGAGGAATCTGGAAACTCCATTTGCATTGGTGTGTCATCAAACAAAGCTGCATCTACTAATTGATCATCAATAACTTGGCCTTTAATAGCTTTTCTTTCAACATATTCAATGTCAAATTCACTTAAGAGCATGACCCATTTGGCCAATCTACCCATGAGGGCAGCTTTGCTTAGCAGGTACTTTAGTGGATCAATCTTAGCTACCAAATGTGTGGTATGAGCCAACATATAATGTCTCAATTTTTGTGAAGCAAAAATCACAGCTAGACAAGCCTTTTAAATCATAGAATATTTCTTTTCGTATGCCATCAATGTTTAACTGATATAGTATATAGCTCTTTCCTTTTTATTCTCATCATGTTGTGCAAGCAATGCCTCCAGTGATGTATCTATTGTGGAGACATATAAGATCAATGGCTTCCCTTGAATAGGAGGTATCAAGATAGGAGGATTTGATAGATACTTCTTGATATGATCAAAATTCTTTTCACATTCCTCTCTTCATGCAAATGTCACACCTTTATGTAATGTCTTTGTAAAAGGTTGTGAGATGTCTGCTAGCTGAGATATGAAGTGCCTAATAGATTGTACTCTCCCTTGTAATGTTCTCATTTGGCTAATGTTCTTGGGAGGTTGCATCTCCATGAGAGCTTTAACTTTAGCTAGATACACTTCAATTCCTTTCTTTGAAACAATGTATCCTAAGAGCTTTCCAGAAGTGACACCAAAAGCACACTTCTTAGGATTTAGTCTGAGACTAAATTTTTCCATTCTGTCTAGTATCTTGCTCAGGTCATTTAGATGTTCAGCTCTGATCATAGATTTTTCTAAAGTATCATCAACATAATCCTCCATAGTTCAATGCATCATGTCATGAAAAATAGATGTCATAGCTCTCTAATATGTAGCACCAGCATTTTTAAGCCCAAATGGCATGACATTCCAACAGAAGGCACCCCATGCACATGTAAAAGCAATTTTCTCTTGATCCTCTGGAGCAATTTTGATTTGATTATATCCAGAAAAACCATCCATTAAAGAATGCATCTCAAAGCCCGTCGTCATGTCCACTATCATATCAATGTTAGGTAATGGAAATTCATCCTTAGGGAATGCTTTGTTTACATCTTTAAAATCTGTGCACACTCTTATTGATTTGTCTGGTTTTGAAACAGGTACAATATTAGAGATCCATTCCGTATAATCAACAACTCGGATAAATCCAGCTTTTAGGAGCTTCTCTAATTTAGCTTTTACCAAGAGTGCAACATGTGGATGCATCTTTCTCAATTTTTTCTTAATAGGTTTAACATTTGGAGCTATAGATAAATGGTGCATTATAAGATCAGGATCCAACCTTGGCATATCTGAGTATTTCCATGCAAAGTTGATCTTCTTTTCTATTAAGAATGTTGTAAATTTTTGCTTTTCTTCTTCTAATAAAGATTGTGCTACATGGATCAACAGTGGTTCTTCTATTGTTCCCAAATTGATAGATTGAGTGGGCTCAATTAGAACTGGAGATATGTCCTATAAATGACTCGGAAGGACATCAAATATCTCATCCTTAGGCACCTCAGAGAGGTTTTCACCTTCAGATACATCTTTTATTTTTACTTTTGTAGGTTCTAAGACTACCACAAAGTGGTTTTCACCCTCAGAACTCCTTTTCTTTTTATTCTTATTCTTATTTTTCTAAGATACTTGATGTTCGACTCTGTCATGCTAACGCTTGGTTCATTGATGGAAGTCCTCATAGGCTCAACTACATTTAGGTAGCAAGCAAGGGCATAGTCATTGGGAAAGGTATAAATACCTTGGTTCAAGTTGGTGGATGTTATGTCAAGAAGGTCAGGGCATTGGATTGTCAAAGTGGTGAAAGATTGGGAAAGGGCATTTACAGATATGGATCTATCATCATTGGTCCTAACCCGATGCTCGAGTTCAAAGGTGATATTACAACTTAAGACATTCAATTTGTGAATAGGCTCAATGTCATTGTGGAAATCCACTTCAACCATCAGTGAATCAGACTCGATAAGTTCATCATTTCTCTCTAGAATTACGTTGGGTTTAGGTGCATATTGGTGAATAACATCAACATGCTTTTCTGTAATAAGTTCATCTAGTTTTGGAATGACTCCCCATTCATAGTCATTTGATTCATCTTCTGTTTCTTCATCTAGACCTCTAGGAAATCTGAGAACATGAGTAAAGTCAGGATGAATACCCCAAGAAGGGTTTCCCTCAGATTTTGATTTGAATTCATACTCATGGGAATCTATATTAGAATAACTACCACCTTCCTCTTTGTCTATTTGATTGCCTTTGAGATTAGCTGGTTCTTGTGTTGCAACCATCTCTTGCTCTATAGTAGGTTCTTGTGTTTCTACTACATTAATTCTTTTTATTGGATCATCTTAAGCTTCAAGGAGGTCTTTTATTTCTTTAGGAAAATGCTCATAGGGAATGCGATCTTCAGTGGTGTTTGAATTATCACTATCAGATTGTTCTGTTGTTTCTCCCTTTAGTTGATTTGCTACAAAGAGCTCAACCTGTTCTAAAACATGCGGGGAGTTCTTGCTAAGACAGAAAGGTTTTTTCATGTATCCTAGACTAGTTGTATTCTTTTTTTCTCGGCCATGATGATCAAGAGGTGACATAAGACCTTTACCCTGTAGTCCTAGAGTTCATTTTCCTGTATATCCCATTTTTGTGATCAATTTGTCCCCTGGGCCATATGACTTAGAAGGGATATTCAATATTTTGGCATCACATTTTTGAACAACTTGAGATTTAGGTTCATCTTTGTATAGCCATGCGAGCACAGCTTCATCCTCTTCAAAATCTTGTTTAGATACTTGTTCTACAACAAAATTTCCCTTATATGCCTCAAGAGGTTCTTTAGACTTTGTTTTAGACTGTTTTAGAGTTTTCCCATAAGACTTAGGAGAGATAGGGAGAGATGTCAAAGATAAGACTAGCTCTATAGTATATTCTCCCATACCATTTTCTTTGATCGTAACCTCTTTAGCAATGTCTTCCATCTTGGATGTTGAAGCAATGTCTAGCTACTTAGTGGAAGATTCTCTATTATTAGGAACAAGTTTATCAACACTCTCTTTCAAGGTATTGCAAGTTGTATACATATCAACTGGAATCATCACCTCTACTCCTTCATAAGGAAACTTCAAACACTGATGGAATGTAGAGGGTATGGCTTTCATTTCATGTATACAGGGTCTTCCTAGAAGGATATTGTAAGCCAAAGGTAGATCAAGAACTTGACATATAGTATCTCTAATGATAGGACCTACTCTGATAGGTAAGACAATAGTTCCCTTAGAAGATTTTTCTTGCTCATCATATGCTTTGATAGTTATCTTCTTCCTGGGATCAATGGCCATTTTTTAAAATACCAATTGTGTAATCAAGCTGAAAGAACAAATGTTTAGGCCAACACCTCCATCTCTCAACACATGTTTGACATGATGGTTTTGGATCAAGACTTCAATATGCAAGGGCTGGTTATGCAGATGACTCAAGGAGTTATCATCTTCCTTTAAAAAGGAAATGTACTGTGCAGATGTAAGATGACCAACCATAGTCTGGAATCTGTCTAAATCAAGGTCATTAGGAACATTGGATCTGAGCAAAGATTTGTCTAGAATGACTCTATGAGCTGGAGATATCTGAAGCAACTCAAACATGGAGATTTTAGCATTTGTGTGCTGGAGTTGTTGGACAATACTATATGAAGTAGGCCTCGTGTCTTTAGGATTTGAAGATTTAGATGTAGCCTTCTGTTTAGAAGCAGATGAAAGATTGAAAGGCACCTTAGGGACATTGGATGGATCTGGTATTTGTCCTTGTAGGTGTGCCTGAGCTTGTGATCAAGTAACTACATTAGCTGATTGATTATCTCTATCTCTTCTTACAATTGTGATGACATTGCAATGCTCAGATAGGCATGGTTCAACCATATTGATAACAGTATTGTTTTCAGAGTAGGCATAATTGACTTTAGCACCCATATTAGGCTGAGAAGAAGAATCTTCTTTACCATGTTTAGGAAATAGTTCTGTGAATGCTGTATGATCATTATTACTCTTATGATTGTCAATTGTGATGTCGCCATTATCAATCTTTTCTTGTAAAATGTGCTTCAAGCAAACACAGTTATTAGTCTTATGACCTTTATTATGATGGAATTCACAAAAATCATTCTCTCTCCACCATTTCGGTTTAGGTTCCGAATCAAAGACTTTCATCTCAGGCAAGTAGATTATTTTGTTTGCCAATAGAGTTTTCATGGCAAATTCCAAGGATTCTCCAAGAGGAGTGAATTTGCGATTAGGATCTGTAGCCCACGGTTTGTAATTAGATGACTTTCTATTGGACTCTGTTGCTTTAACTTCGGAAGCTTTTATGGCTTGGGTACCAACAGTGAGATTGAAAGTAGGTTCCTTAGATGGGGCATGGATATTATCAACAATGCCATCTGTGACAACTCCTTTATTCTTGTTCCAATTTTTGTTCTTATCCTTAGAGCTAGATCCAGATTCATACTTGTCTTTTTGAAGCATGATATCTCCTTTTTTCACAAGTACTTTCTCAATTTTGATCGCATTATCCACCATCTTGTCAAAAGATGTATGATTTTGCATTTGTAAAGGGTAGTTGATTTCTGGAACAAGATTGTTGATGAAAATTTCCAACTTCTCAATTTCGGGAATGGGTATAGCATATAGAGAAAATTTCTTCCTCCACCTCTTGAGAAATGTCAGGAATGGTTCTCCTGGATACTGTTTCAAATTGTAGATGTTGATCATGGTGACCGGATGTTGAATATTGTAGGAGTATTGTTGATAGAATAGTTTGATTAACTCCTCAAAATTTTTGATAGTAGGAGGCATTCTAGAGAACCAATGAATGGCTGCTCCTCCCAAAGATTGAGGGAAAAGATGCATTAAGTAGGTTGGTTCATGCATAAACTCCATAGATTGAGTACAGAATTCTCTGACATGATCTTGAGGGTCAGAGTTTCCATCATACTTATCATATTTAGGCATCTCCACTCTTTTAGGGAATGGTGGCATGTACAAGTCTTTATCAAACGGAAAAGGGCATAGAGCTTCCATGGAGAACTCTTTAGGTTCCTTTTCTTTTTCAATTTTGTTAAGTTTGACTTGCATGGCATGCATCTATTTCATCATAGTCATGATAGGAGTTTCTTCCTCATGTGTAATGATATCTTCCACATTAAAGTTTGGAGGAATTTTAGCTCCTTGATGAGCTAAATCTAGAAAGTATGCTTCTTTATCTTCCTTCAAGAAATGTTTCATCATTCTTTTGAAGTCATCATCGTTTTGATATCGAACAATTTTAGAAGGTGTAGGTTCTTGATCCAAAACATGTTGAGAATAGTGTCCTTGAGACCCATGTTGTGTCCCTCTGTGAGACATGTTAGGAGTTTTTGGGCTCCCTGGATTAGATTGAGGAGGAGTTTGTTGATTACCTCCATGAGTTGATGGAGGGGCTACGTAACTAGTTTTCAATCAAAAATTGCCAAGACCGTCATCTTCGTAAAGACCAGAATTGTAGAGTTGCTCAAGAGTGGGACCCTTGTGAATAGTCAAAGGTGCAGTGCCAAGTGCTTCTCTGGATTTCTTGTGTGATGAAGCTCTAGTTTCCACCATTAACCTTGAGTGAAGCAAAAGAATGAGATGAAGACAATGAAGAATGAATTGATTCCAGAAGATCGAATGATGCAACCTTGTCAAGATTGAAGTGATTAAGGATTAGATCGGATGTAAATGAAGGATATTGTGCCACAGTAGTGTGCGTAGATGCCCAACAGATGGTGAGCACGAGCTCACAGCACTTAGCCATTTGGTAAAAAGATTGAATTTGAAGATAATTTTGACAAGGTTTTGACACAAGATGAAAAAGACTCAAATCAATAACCCAGAAGGCTTAAATCAGACTCAAGAGACCACTTTAGGAAAATGAATGGATTCTCTCTAGTTTCTACTCTATTCCTGACACAGTGATTTGTTCAACAGATTCTAGAAATAGGCTGTAAAAACTGAGTTTCTAATAATTCTGACCACTTTCTAGCAATTTTTCTCAAATGACTTTCTATAGGATCGTACGACAATGGGTATGCTATGAAATGACAATTGACAAAATCGTACGACAATGGAAAAACTTGCATGACAATTGATAGCATATTTTTTACTTTTGTTTTTTACTAGTGGCAAAACTCGTACGACACTATACAAGCTATCATACGACAATATAGGGATTTTAGAATGACACTTGCCAAAACTCGTACGACTTTCTGACGTGATGGGATGACTTTTGACTCCAAAAATGATTTTTACTTCAAATTTTGCAAATTTTTGGTTTTCAATTTCAGACTGTTCACAAATTTCTTTGTCCAGGTTTGAAGATTATTTTGAGATCATTCGCTTTTGGTAGCCAAATAGATAAACAAGCACGCAAAATAGCAAGCAATTGATTCCAAGCACATTTGAAAACAATGAACAGGGGACAAAGCAACCCTACACATCAACAATCAAGTGACTGAATGTGCTAATCCCTAGGAGTGCTAATTGTGTATGTCCCAAAAAAATTTCAATAACCCACATATTCCTAGAAAAATGAAAATTTGGCCTCATTAGGGTTTGTAGTAATGGTCTGACTCTGCAACTTTTATGATCTCAAGAGGGCGAACTCCAATCTAGGCACACTGGGGTTTTGACACAGTCTGAAAAATTAATCAATCAGGAGCTACTAGGGAGATCTGACAGCCCAACAAGAGACCACACCTGTGAAGATTTCCTCCACAAGGACATTTATATAGCGGCTACTGCTACCATGGCGAAAATGGCTATTACCGCTTGAGGTTTCATCCACATGGTTGACCTAATTAAGGGAATGTCCACTACGGTTAACCCTCTCTAAAGGTGACTCACAAAAGATACCACATGGAGACTGGTTCCAGATTCAAGGATATGAGTTTTTGATACTACTTAAAAAGGTAGTAGAGCATAGTCCTCTAGCCTTTTCACTTTTAACCAAAATGGAGTAGACAAATTAATCTGACACACTAAGACCAAGATTATCTCACAAAGATCTATGACGTCAATCACTTATGATCTATCAACCTCTCCGAAGAGAGAATGTATCAATCAAAAGTTGAAGACACACAAATCTATTAGAATGTGAGACTCTCTCAGTACCTTCCCTACCTACAAGGGGATCCTTCGTCAAGAGGAGCTTTGCATGAATAAACAAGAGAAAGAAGCTCAATCTCTCAAGATCATCCACAAATAGTGTTCATAGGGCCTATTTACTATGTGTAGCAGATATGCAGAAAGCAAATCTATGTTCGTTTTATAGCCCAAAATGAAGTCTGTGATATGAAAGCAAGAAAATCACACAAGCTTGACATGTGAGAGTTCGTTTTAATCCAAATCAAAATGTTATCAGCTTGAGAAGAATACCTGAATTCCTCGCAATGTGCTTAGTAGATTTTTACCTATTTTAGCAATTTAGTTGCACTTTTTTCTGATCAGATTCAACAAGTATTAGTAAAAAACAAAAGATTTTAATTGTTAGGGTTAGCTGTTAGTCCAAATCTAAAAATCAAATCTGAAAAAACTACCAAAAATGCTGAAATGACAATTGAATTCTAGAGTCAAAACTCATATGATAGTGGGTTACCTCCCAAATGACAGTCTGGAAACTCGTACAACTGTGGGTGTCTTCTGATATGACAATCGGGCTTCCAAACGATAGTGTGTACTCTCTGATAAGAGCCTTGAAATCTAAACCTATCTTACGACAGTGGGTACCTCCCAAAATGACTTTTTGACAAAAGTCATACGAAAAATGTACAGATAGAAAATAAAAATCACAGTTTTACCCAAAAAATGACAAGAAATTGATAGAAAAATGATGGAAACCCATTTCAGGGCCCCACGATGGGCGCTAGAAATGTGTGTGTGAATCTGTACCTAGTTGTAGACACAACACTTTGTAAAACATTAGAGGTTAGCCAAAAACTGAAATCGTGCAATGAAATGGAAACTAAACTAACTAGGCAATTTACTGCCTTCTAGTAGGTGCGAGTATGATACTCTCAGATTAGACCGAGACCAGTGACAATGCAATACCTAAACGAAGGATTTGAATGCAAAGAATGAAAGATTATGAATGCAGATTAAGCTATATTTTTGTATTTTCTATGCAATAATATGAAAAATTGTATGAAATTAATCTAGAATGAATGAAATTGCAATGTAGATTTGATCTAAAAATGCTATGAATGAGTATGAAATTATGAATAAGAAACTATGCAAAAGCTAAATGATCAACTATGAAAGATCTCACAAATCACCTATCGCAAATGCTCAATCCTTCAATTGTCAATTTGCCAGAGTAATTGTGCAAATTTGAGTGTTGTTATTATGAAGAGCCGAGCCTTGTTTTTATAGAAATCCGAGGCTTGAGGATGCAGGAGAAAAGCCATAAATCACTCTTGATAAACTTAGGTTGATTTTTGAGTTATCAGGAAATCAGAAATAATTAACTCACAAAATCATGCAAAAGCATGCAAGAACAACTTTTTAACTCAAATCAGAAGTTTAGATCAGCTTTGAACTCAAAATAGAGTGTTGAGTTTCCAAAAGTTAACAACTTGCATTGATTTCTTGATTTTGAGTTTAACTGCTCTTTGAATGTGCACAATTAATTAAATAAATAAAGTGATTTATCCTCAACTTAACTGATTTTTGAATTAAAACAATTGATTTATGGGTTAATCAATTATTAAATCAAACTTTATTCAAAAACTATATTATTAAAAATTGACAATTGACTTTAATTAATTAAATAAGAATTTAATCAATTAGTCGTAAGATTTTTGATTTATTGTCAAAATTAAATAATACAATTTAGGAATAATTAAATTAAATTAAATTAAATAATTAAGTGGCAATATTAAATCTAATTAATTAAATATTCAATTAATCAAACTTTAGGATAAATATGATTTATCACCAAATAATTATTAAATTAAGAATAATTAGTATAAATAGGAATATTGCTAGGAATATTTCCCGATGCAGAATTTAGGATAAAATCAATTAGGATTCGATAATGTGTAGATGTGCCTTAGGTTAGGACTTTGATGTCGATTTCGTTCAAATTGAAGATGTAGGAGGTTGATGAACCTATAGCCCATTTTTGGGGTATTACACAAGGAAGGTTCTAGAAGGAATGAAACATGAACATATGTGTTTTTCTTTAATTCCAAGAGTTGATAAAGATGAAGTAGAAGATGCATCTGTAGAAGTTACAAATTTGTTGGATGATTTTTAGAATATTGTATATGATAATGTACCTAATGGATTACCACAAATAAGAAAGATTAGTCATCAAATGGACTTGATTCTCAGAGCCAATTTGGAAAATAAGGTAGCCCATAGAATGACTCCAATAGGGAGTGGAGAGTTGAACAAACAAGTGTAAGAGTTGTTTCAAAAGGGGTTGATTGGAGAGAGTTTGAGTCCATGTACTATACCAGTAGTACTAGCACCAAATAAAAATAGAGAATGGAGGATGTGTACAGATTCTCAAGCTATCAATAAGATTATTATCAAGTATAGGTTTCCCTTGCCAAAGATGGATTGCTTGAGAGGAGCTGAGTACTTCACAAAGATATATATAAAGAGCGGAATCACCGAATCAGGATTAGAGAAGGAGATGAATGGAAGACAATCTCAAAGACAAAGGGGGGCTTGTATAAGTGGTTAGTCATGCCTTTTGGGCTAACCAATGCACCGAGCACATTCATGCGAGTCATGAAAGAGGTATTGAAAGAATTCTAGAGTAATTTTGTTATTGTTTACTTGGATGATATTTTATCTTCAGTAAGACATTGGAAGAGCATATAATGCATATTCATAGGGTCTTTGAGAAGTTAAGGGAAGAAAAATTGTTGATTAATTTGAAGAAGTATAGTTTTGTGAAGGAGTTAGTGTACCTAGGAATTGTTGTCTCAATAAATGGTCTTAAAATGGACCTAGAGAAAGTGAAGGCTATCCTTGAATGGCCTACTCCAATGAGTGCTAGTGAGGTAAAATATTTTCATGGTTTGGCTAGAGTTTACAAAAAAATTATCAGAAATTTAAATAGTATCTGTGGACCCTTGATTGAAACTATGACAAGGGATAGAAAAGAGTTTAAATGGACTGGAGGAGCAGAAAATAGTTTTTATTTGTTGAAGAGAAAAGTTACAAAGCAGCCTATTTTGGCACTTCCATATTTTAATAAGGTATTTCAAGTAGACTGTGATGCTAGTGGCAATGTCATTGGAGTTGTTTTGAGTTAGGAAGGTAAACCCATTGCTTATTTTAGTGAGAAGTTGAATGATGCCAAAAGAAAATATTTTATCTATGATTAGGAGTTTTATGCTATAGTTCATGCATTGAAGAAGTGGAGACATTATTTTTTTCCAAAAGAATTTGTTTTATTTACCGATCATCAAGATTTATAGTATTTGAATAACCAAGTAAAGTTGAATCAAAGACATTTAAAATGGGTTGAGCTTTTGCAAAGTTACACTTTTATTTTTAAGCACAAGAGTGGGAAGTGTAATACCCCAAAAATGGGCTATAGGTTCATTAACCTCCTACATCATCAAATCGAACGAAATTGACATCAAAGTCCTAACCTAAGGCACATCGGCACATTATCGAATCCTAAATTGATTATCCTAAATTTTGCATCGGGGAATATTCCTAGTAATATTCGTAATTATCTTAATTATCTTTAATTTAATGATTATTTGGCAATAAATCCTATTTGTCCTAAAGTTTGATTAATTAAATATTCTCAATATTTAATTAATTAGATTTAATTCTGCCACTTAATTATTTAATTGAATTTAATTATATTTATTCCTAATTATTATTATTTAAATTTGACAATAAATCAAAATTCCTATCATTAATTGATTAAATTCTTATTTAATTAATTAAAGCAAGTTGTCATATTTAATGATATTATTTTGGAATAAAAGTTTGATTTTAATAATTGATTAACCAATAAATCAATTATTTTATTTTTAAAATCAATTAAGTTGGAAATAAATCAATTTATTTATTTAATTCATAATTATTATGCACATTCAAAAAATAGTTAAACTTGAAATCAGAAAATCAATTCAAGTTGTTTTAAAAATAAACTCAACTTTGATTTGAGTTAAAAAGTTGTTTTTGCATGATTTTGTGAATTAATTATCTTTTATTCTTTGATAAACTCGAAAATCAACTTGTGTTTATCTGAGTGATTTATGACTTTTTCCATGCATCCCCAAAGCCCTGGATTTCTATAAAATCAAGGCTCAGCTCTTCAATCTCATATCTAGAATTGTGCAAACTTATGCTAGCAAATTGGTGTCTAAAGAATTGGAGCCTCTTTGCAAATCAACAACTTTGTGAGATCATTCATATTTTAGCACATCATTATAGCTTATTTTGCATATCAATTTTTCATATAGATTAGATTTCATATCATTTTTCATCATAATTGCACAGAAAATTCAAAAAAATAGATTAATTTGCATCTAATTCATATCTAGATTCTGCATTCAAATCTTTCATTTAGGTGTCGTCAAGGTCACTAATCTCGGTCCAATCTAAGAATACATACTTGCATCTACTAGAAGGCAGTAAATCACCTGGTTAGTTTAGTTTTCAATTACTTGCACGATTTCAATTTTTGCTAACCTCTAATGTTTTACTGAAGTGTTGTGTCCATAGCTAGGTACAAAATTCACACACACATTTCTGGCGCCCATCGTGGGGCCCTGAAACAGGTTTCCATTCAATTTCTATCAATTTCTATCATTTTTTGTTCCAAGCTGTGATTTTTATTTTTTGTTCGTACGAGTTTTGTCAAAAACTCGTATCAGGAGATACCCACTATCGTACGACAGTTGATTTGATCAAGAAACATACCATCAGGATCACAGTGTCATTTGCTGACCCTATTGTCGTATGATCTAGTACCCAGTGTCGTACGAGTTTCTGGACTGTCGTCTGGGAGGTAACCCACTGTCATATGAGTTTTAGTGCTAGGTTTTGATTGTCATTCAACTTTTTCAGGTAGTTTTCTAGATTTTTTTTCTTGATTTGGACTAACAGCTAACATTAACGATTGAAATCTGGTGGTTTTGATTGGAAAAAGCGTAAGAATTGCTAAAAAATAGGTAAGAATCTACTAAGCGCATTGTGAGAAATTCAGGTAATCTTCTCAGCTGATAACGTTTCGATTTGGATTAAAAAGAACTCTTGCGTGTCAAGCTTGTGTGACCTTTATTGCTTTCATATCACATATTTCATTTTGGGCTATTAAAAATGAACATACATTTGCTTTTCAGCATCTTTGTTACACATAGTAAATAGGACCTATGAACACTATTTGTGGCTCTTGAGAGAGTGGGTTTCCAGTGAAACTCTTCTCAATGAAGGAACCCTTGTAGGTAGGGAGGATACTGAGGGAGTCTCACATTCTACTAGATTTGTGCATCTTCAGCTTCTGATTAATACATTCTCTCTTCGGAGAGGTTGATAGATCATGAGTGGTTGACATCATAGATCTTTGTGAGATAATCATGGTCTTAGCGTGTCAGATTAATATGTCTGCTTTGTTTAGGTTAAAAGTGAAAAGGCTAGAGGATTATGCTCTACTCGCTTTTTGGGTAGTACCAAAAACTCAGATCCTTGAATCTAGAACCAGTCTCCATGTAGTATAATTTGTGAGTCACCTTTAGAGAGGGTTAATCATAGTGAATTTTCCCTTAATTGGGTCAACCATGTTGACAGAACCTCAAGCAGTAATAGCTATTTTTTCCATGGTAGTGACAACCGCTATATAAATGTCCTTGTGGAAGAAATCTCCACAAGTGTGGTCTCTTGTTGGGCTTTCAGATCTCCCTAGCAGCTCCTGATTGATTAAATTCTTAGACTGTGTCAAAACCCCGGTGCACCTGGATTGGAGTTTTCCCTCTTGAGATCACAAAATTTGCAGAGTCAGACCATTACTAAAAACCCTAGTGAGGCCAAATTTTCATTTTCTAGGAATATGTGTGTTATTGCAAAACTT
Organism: Chamaecyparis obtusa; assembly: GCA_027943335.1. Taxonomy (NCBI): domain Eukaryota; kingdom Viridiplantae; phylum Streptophyta; class Pinopsida; order Cupressales; family Cupressaceae; genus Chamaecyparis; species Chamaecyparis obtusa. Next base: position 476,946 of record BSBK01001314.1, read on the forward strand.
TTTGCAACATACACTGTTAGCACTCCTAGGGATTAGCACAATTCAGTCACCTGATTGTTCATGCGTAGGGTTGCTTTGTCCCCTGTTCATTATTTTTAGATGTGCTTGGAATCACTTGCTTGTTGTTTTGAGTGTTTTTTTATCTATCTGGTTACTAAGAATGAATCAAACCGCTACAATCTTCAAATCTGGACAGACAATTTTGTGAACAATTTGAAACTAAAAATCTAAAAAATTGCAAAATCTGATGTCAAACACCTTTTTGGAGTCAACAATCATTTTGTAAAGTCAGAAATTCGTACGACTTTTGGCTATTGTCATTTCAGAACCCCCAGATTGTCATATGGTATCAGGTACATTATCGTACAAGTTTTGTTGCCAGTCAATTCCAAAAAGTTAAAATTCATGCTATCAATTATCGTGCGAGTTTTGCAATAATCATACGAGTTTTTCAATTGTCATTTCATGCTATACCCATTGTCGTACGAGCCTGTAGAAAGTCATTTGAGAAATTTCAAAAAGTTTTCAGAAAGTTGTCAAAACTATCAAAGACCCAGCTTTTCCAGCCTATTTCCAGAATCTGTCAAACAAATCACTGTGTCAGGAGTAGAGCAGAAATTACTAAGAATCCAATCATTTTCCTAAAGTGGCCTTTTGAATCTGATTTAGCCTTCTGTTTAATCGATTTGAGTCTTTATCATCTTGTGTCAAAACCTTGTCATAACTATCAATCTTCAATCAATCATCAAAATGACTAAGTGTTATGAACTTGTGTCTGCTATCTTTTGGGAGTCTACCCATACATCCAGGGCACAGTCTCCTTCATCTATGTCTAATCTAAGCTTCAATCAATCAAAACCTTGACAAGGTTGTGTCATTTGATCTTCTTGAATCAGATCCTTCTTCAGTTGTCTTCATCATATTCTTTTGCTTCACCCAAGGTTAATGGTGGAAACTAGAGCTTCCTCTCATAAGAAATCTGGAGAAGCATCCCATACTTTACCTATAACCACTCTCCAAGCTCCAACTCTTGAGAAACTCTATAATTCTAGTCTTTACGAAGATGACAGTCTTGGTAACTTTTGATTAAAAACTGGTTACATTCCTCCATCAACTCACGGAGGTAATCAACAAACTCCTCATCAATCTATCCCAGGGAGAACTCCTACCATGTCTCAAGCAAGGACAAACTTTGGCTCTTAAAGAGCTCAATCTCAACATGGTGAAGATCAGGAACCCACACTTGAAGAAATTGCTTAATATCAAAATGATGATAACTTCAAACGAATGATGAAGCATTTCTTGAAAGAAGACAAAGAGGCATACTTTTTACAATTGGCTCATCAAGGAGCTAAACTTCCTCCCAACTTTAATGTTGAAGATATCATTACGCATGAGGAAGAAACTCCACTCACAACTATGATGAAATAGATGCATGCCATGCAAGTCAAACTTAATAACCTTGAGAAAGAAAAGGAACCCAAGGAGTTTTCCATGGAGGCCCTATGTCCTTTTCCATTTGACAAAGACTTGTACATGCCACCATTCCCAAAAAGAGTGGAGATGCCAAAATATGATAAGTATGATGGACACTCAGATCCTCAAGATCATGTCAAAGAATTCTGTACATAATTTATGGAGTTCATGGATGAACCAACCTATCTTATGCATCTCTTTCCTCAATCTTTGGGAGGAGCAGCCATTCATTGGTTCTCTAGATTGCCTTCTACTATCAAAACTTTTGAGGAGTTGATCAAATTATTCTATCAGCAATACTCCTACAACATTCAACATCTAGTCACCATGATCAATATTTGCAATCTCGAACAATATCCAGGTGAACCATTCTTGACATTTCTTAAAAGATGGAGGAAGAAATTCTCTCTATATGCTTGGCCTATTCTAGAAATGGAGAAACTGGAAATCTTCATCAATAATCTTATCCCAAAAATTAACTACCCTTTACACATGCAAGATCATACGTCTTTTGATAAGATGGTAGACAATGCGATCAAAATTGAAAAAGTACTTGTGAAAAAAGGAGAAATCACACTTCAAAAGGACAAGTATGAATCAGGATCTAGTTCTAAAGACAAGATCAAAAACTGGAACAAGAATAAAGGCATTTTCACATATGGTGTTGTTGATACTATCTGTGCCCCATCAAAGGCACCAGCTTTCAATCTAACTATTGGCACCCAAGCCATCAAAGCTTCAGAACAAAAGGTGTTTGAACCATCTCAAAAGAAGCTAGAATACAAATCTTGGTCCGCTGATAATAAATGAAAGTTCACTCCTCTTGGAGAATCTTTGGAATTAGCTATGAGAACTCTGCTAGCTAATAACATCATCTCTTTTCCTGAGATCCAACAATCTGATTCTGATCCTAAACCAAAATGGTGGAGAGAGAGAATGAATTATGTGATTTCCATCAGGGTAAAGGTCACAAAACTAATAACTGCTTACACTTGAAACATACTATTCAAGATCTAATTGATAAGGGAGACATCATGATTGAAAATCATAAGAGCAATAATGATCATACAACATTCATAGAACTATTTCTGAAACATGGTCAAGAAGTTTCATCTTCTCAGCCTAATATGGGGGCAAAAGTCAATTATGCTTACCCTGGAAACAATGTTGTTATCAATATGGTTGAACCTTGTCTCTCTAAGCATTGCAATGTCATCACAATTGTGTGAAGAGATAGAGATCATACTTCAGCTAATATAGTTACTCGACCACAGGCTCAGGCACATCTAAACGGACAAATCCCAGATTCATCAAGTGTCCCTAAGATGCCCTTCAATCTTTCTTCTGCTTCCAAATAGAAGGCTACCTCTAAATCTTCCAATCCTAAAGATACGAGGCCAACATCTTATAGCATTGTTCAACAACTCCAACACACATTGATGCAAAAATCTCCATGTTTGAGTTGCTTCAGATATCTCCAGCTCATAGAGCTATTTTAGAAAAAGCTTTGCTTGGATCCAATGTTCCTGATGACCTTGATTTAGATAGGTTCCAGACTATGGTTGGACATCTTACATCTCCATAGTATATATCCTTTTCAGAGGAAGATGAAAACTCCTTGAGTCACCCACATAACCAGCCCTTGCATATAGAAGTCTTGATCCAGAACCGTAGAGTCAAACGTGTGTTAATAGATGGAGGTGCTGGCCTAAACATTTGTTCTTAAAGCTTGGTCACACAACTGGGATTTTCTGAATTGGCTATTGATCCTAGAAAGAAAATAACTATAAAAGCCTATGATGAACAAGAAAGATCTTCTAAAGGCACCATTGTCTTACCTATTAGAGCAGGTCCAGTTATTAGAGATACTATATGTTAAGTTCTTGATCTACCTTTGGCTTACAACATTCTTCTAGGGAGACCATGGATACATGAGATGAAGGCTATTCCTTCTACATTTCACCAATGCTTGAAATTTCCTTATGAAGGAGTAGAGGTCACTATTCCAGTAGACATATCCACCACTTGCAATACATTGAAGGAAAGTGTAGATAAACTTGTGCCTAATAACAAAGAATCTTCCATTGAGCCAACTAAAGAAGCATCCACATCTAAAATGGAAGATCTTGCAAAAGAGGTCAATATCAAAGAAAATGGTATGGGAGAATATACTATAGAACCAATCTTATCTTTGACATCTCTCCCTATCTCACCTAACTCTTATGGACAATCTTTGAAACAGTCCAAACCATACTCTAAGGAACCTCTTGAGGCATATAAAAAGAATTTTGTAGCAGAACAAGTCTCCAAGTAGGAATTTGAAGAAGATGAAGTTGTGCTTGCATGGCTATACAAGGATGAACCTAATTCTCAAGCTGTTCCAATTAGTGACTCTATAGTATCCAAAATCCCTTCTAACGCATATGATCTAGGAGATAAATTAATAGCTAAGATGGGATATTCAGGTAAAGGACCTCTAGGAGTTAGAGGAGAAGGTCTTATAACACCTATTTCACATACTGGTAGGGCAAACAAAGATACTGTTGGCCTAGGCTTTAAAAAGAAACCCTTCCACCTCAAAGGTAATTATTCTCATGTCATAGAGCAGATCGCACTAGGAGAACCTCTTCTTAAGAAGGAAGAAGCTGACCCATAAGATAGTGATTCAAACAGCTCAAAGCTTGTTCCTTATGAATGTTTGCCTAAAGAAATCAAAGACCTTCTTGATGATAAAGATGATCCAATCAAAAGAATTAATGTAGTAGAAACACAAGAACCTACTATCAATCAAGAGATAGTTGCAACACAAGAACCAGCTAAACTCGAAAACACTCAAGAAGAGGAAGGTGGTAGTTATTCTAAGATGGATTCTCATGAGTATGAATTCAAATCAGAATCTGAGGGTAACCCTTCTTGGGGTATTCATCCTGACTTTACTCATGTTCTTAGATTTCCTAGAGGCATAGATGAAGAATCTAATGACTATGAATGGGGAGCCATTCCAGAAGAAGATGAGCTTATTACAGAGAAACATGTTGATGTTATTCACCAATATGCACCTGAACCCAACGTAAGTTTAGAGTGAAATGATGCACCTATCGAGTCTGATCCACCTATGGCTGAATTGGACTCCCACAATGACATTGAGCCTATTCATGAATTGAATGTCTTAAGTTGTAATATCACCTTTGAACTTGAGCATCGGGTTAGGACCAATGATGACAGATCCATATCCGTAAACACTATCTCCCAATCTTTCCCCACTTTGACTATCCAATATCCAAACCTTATTGATCAAACCTCCACAAATCCGAGCCATGGTATTTATACCTTCCTGAATGACTATGCCCTTGCTTGCTACCTCAATGTAGTTGAGCCTATGATTACTTCCATCAGTGAACCAAGCATTAGCATGACGGAGTCAGACATCAAGTATCTTAGTCAGAAAAATAAAAAAAAGAATAAAAAGAAAAGGAGTTCTGAGGGTGAAAACCACTTTGTGGCAGTCTCAGAACCTACAAAAGTAAAAATAAAAGATGTATCCGAAGGTGAAAACCTCTCTGAGGTGCCTAAGGATAAGATATTTGATGTCCTTCCGAGTCATTTACAGGACAGATCTCCAGTTCTAATTGAGCCCACTCAATCCATCAATTTGGGAACAATAGAAGAACCACAGTTGATTCATGTGGCACAATCTTAATCAAAAGAAGAGAAGAAAAAATTTACAACATTCCTAATAGAGAAGAAGATCAACTTTGCATGGAAATATTTAGATATGCCAGGGTTGGATCCTAATCTTATAATGCATCATTTATCTATAGCTCCAAATGTCAAACCTGTCAAGCAAAAATTGAGAAAGATGCATCCTCATGTTGCACTCTTGGTAAAAGCTAAATTAGAGAAGCTCTTGAAAGCTGGATTCATCTGAGTTATTGACTATGCAGAGTGGATCTCTAATATTGTACCATTTTCAAAACCAGATAATCAATCAGAGTATGCACAGACTTTAGAGATGTAAACAGAACATGCCCTAAGGATGATTTTCCATTACCTAACATTGACATGATAGTGGACATGACAGTGGGCTTTGAGATGTATTCTTTAATGGATGGTTTTTCTAGATATAATCAAGTAAAAATTTCTCTAGAGGATCAAGAGAAAACTACTTTCACATGTGCATGGGGCACCTTCTATTGGAATGTCATGTCATTCAGGCTTAAAAATGCTGGTGCTACATATCAAAGAACCATGACATCTATTTTTCATGACATGATGCATAGGACTATGGAGGATTATGTTGATGATACTTTAGCAAAATCTATGATTAGAGTTGAACATCTAGATGACTTGAGCAAGATACTAGACAAAATGGAAAAATTTAGTCTCAGACTAAATCCTAAGAAGTGTGCTTTTGGTGTCACTTCTGGAAAGCTCTTAGGATACATAGTTTCAAAGAAGGGCATTGAAGTTGATCCAACTAAAGTAAAGACTTTCATGGAAATGAAACCTCCAAAGAATATTAGTCAAATGAGGACATTGCAAGGAAGAGTTCAATCTATCAGAAGATTCATATCACAGCTGGCAAATATATCACAACCTTTTACAAAAACATTACATAAAGGTGTGACCTTTGCATGGAATGAATAATGTGAGAAGAACTTTGACCATATCAAACAATATCTATCAAATCATCCTATCTTGATTCCTCCCATTCCAGGGAAGCCTTTGATCTTATATGTCTCCGCTACAGATACATCACCAGGGGCATTGCTAGCACAACATGATGAGAAAAAAAATGAAAGAGCTATATACTATATCAGTAGGACATTGGTTGCATATGAGAAGAACTATTCAATGATTGAGAAAGCTTGTCTAGCTGTGATCTTTGCATCACAAAAACTGAGACACTACATGTTAGCTCATACCACACAATTGGTAGCTAAGATTGATCGACTCAAGTACCTACTAAGCAAAGCTGCCCTCACAGGTAGATTAGCTAAATGGGTCATGCTCTTAAGTGAATTTGACATTGAATATGTAGAAAGAAAAGCTATCAAAGGATAGGTTATTGCTGATCAATTAGTAGATGCACCTATGATTGATAATACACCAATGCAAATGGAATTTCCCGATTCCTCTATCATGACTCTTTCTTCTAGAGAATGACAGTTATTCTTTGATGGCTCCTACACATAGAATGGGTCAGGTGCAGGCATATTGTTCATAACTCCTCAAGGATAATCCCAAAAGCATTCAGATTAAAGTTCCCTTGCACAAACAATATTGCAGAATATGAAGCCCTATTGAATGGCATGAAAATAGTGAATGAATGGAGAGTAACAGAGCTACACATTCATGGAGACTCTCAACTTGTTATCCATCAAGTCAATGATGTGTACCAAACTAAAGATGAAAATCTCATTCCTTACAAGAGAATGGTAGATGATCTAAAGAAGTATTTCCTATCCATCACATTTGAGCAAATTCCTAGAATAGAGAATAAGGCTGTCGATGCAATGGCAATGCTATCTACTTTATTACAGCAGCCTGAACATGAGCTACGCTACGAGTTCCTAGTGGAAGCTCTATCTTATCCTGCATATGATTCCCTTGAAACCCGCATGATCTTCACTTTTGTTGGTCATGATTCATCCAGATACAAAAACCTATTTTCCTATCTCCAAGACCAAATAATTCCTGATACCTTCAACCGCCATGAAAAGAGATACCTTATCCATAATGCCTCTCGATATATCATCATTGGTCACAATCTATACAAACAAGGTCTAGATGGTACACTACTTAGATGTTTAGAACAAGAAGAGTCTCAACATGCATTAGAGGAAGTCCATGATGGTATTTGTGGGTCACACTCGAACAGTTTAACACTAGCTCAAAAACTTATTAGGGCTGGGTACTATTGGCCTAAAATGGAGAAAGAGTCTATCAAGTTTGCTAAGAACTGTCAAAAATGCCAAGTGCATGGCAACTTAATTCATGCTTCAGGGAGAGATCTAATTCCCTTTACTACACAATGGCCTTTTCACGAATGGGCATTTGATCTTATAAGAGCTATACATCCTCATTATTCTAATGGACATACCCATATAATCATAGCTACAAATTATTTTACAAAATGGGTAAAAGCAGTCCCTTTGACACAAGTAACTGGAAAGCAAATATCTATGTTCATATTGAACTATATCATATGCAGATACGGGATACCTCATTCCATAATCACAGATAACGGTGGACAATTCAAGAACAAAGATCTAGATGATTTATGTGCTAAATTCAAGATTACACAACATTGGTCATCTATCTACTATCCTCAAGGGAATGGGCAAGCAGAGGCTTCTAACAAAAATCTATTGAAAATCTTGCACGGTACAGTTAATAAAATAGGAAGAGACTGGCATCTCATGATCAATCCAGCTCTTTGGGCCTACAGAACAAGTATCAGAACACCTACTGGGGCTACACCTTTCACTTTAGTTGATGGGTCTGAAGTAGTACTACCTATTGAGGTTGAAATCCCATCACTAAGAATCAGAATGCATGGTCTAGTAATTGATGATGACTACAAAGTGTCTAGGTTGCAAGAACTTGAACTACTAGATGAGCGTAGACAAGCAGCGTATGATCATCTCAGAGTATATCAAAAGAGAATGTCTAGAGGCTGCAACAAGAAAGTCAAACATAGAGAATTTCAGGTTGGTGATCTAGTCTTGAGAGAGAATCCTAAAAATCAATCACATCGAGAATGCAAGGGGAAGTTTGAACCCAACTGGCTGGGTCCCTTTATAATCACTGCTACTTTTGGCTTTGGTGCCTATCAACTCTCAATGACTGAAGGAGAATAGCTCCGAGAACCAATCAACATTCTCCATCTGAAGAAATTCTATGCATAAGACATTCAGTGTTTGGTAAAATGTCCTGAAAAAATCTTAAAAATCAGAAAAAGTCCTAAAAAAATGAACATCTTGGTGAAAACCTAGCAAATGGGCACCTTGGTGATTCACAAAAAAAATTGAAAATATCAAAAGTACAAAAAAAAAATTTGAAAAAATGAAAAATACAAAAAAATGAGAAAAAGAAAAAGTGCCTTGGTGAAAACCTGGAAATAGGCGCCTTGGTAGCAAAAATAGAATCTCTACCAAGATGGTGAAAACCCGGTAAATAGGTGCCACTTGTTCAAAATGCTCCATCTATCAGTACCATCTTGGTCTTTCCCAACTTTGAGTCTTGCTTTAGTTTGTACATATCTCTCGGTTTGTTTCTACATTCTTGTTTTCAATAAGTCAGTCTGTACACCAATCTGCTCAAGTGTCTATATCCTATCAATGCTTAACACTTGGGGGCAATCAATGTCAAATCCTATGGTCTCCAGTATACTTTAGATGTGTCATATCCCGTCAAAGTCCTTTGAAGCTTCATCCGAGTCAGTTAGTCAGTCTCCTCTCCAGAAAGGATTTTGCATCTACAACAATGCAATCAAACATCAACACAAATTGAAAACAATCTATGCTTTTCATGCTTTTATCTCCTTGTATGCTTACTGATTCGCATTGAGATTTTTGCATATTGTGTCCCTTCGAGCTGTTTGATGATGTCCTTTACGGGATTTAGAGAGTGATGACTAGGGGCATAATCTTTTCTTTGTTTTATTCTTGTATGTGAAAATCTAACAACTTTGGAAATTTTGGATTGAAATGGTGTCCGACTATAAGAGCCTCTATCTCGAATTGGATGGCCATATGTACCTCAACCATTGATACCCAGAAGATTCAAGGAAGTTTGATCTAACTATTGTTTTTTTTTTTTTTGAGTGAGTTCTTTCTCCTACTGTGAAACACGATCTTGCCTAAAGAGGTGAATGATAAAGGGTCACTATGGGTAATTCACATTGGATTTCGAATGATCTCTTGACTGTTTGATGTGTTTGTAATGCAAGGCGTATTCAGGTCATCATGACGTTTATGTTCTGATGCTTATACAAATTGCCATATCAAAATGGACATGATATTCAGGTCATCCTGGCATTTGTGCCTTGGTGCTTATATCTAATTTGACATTTTGAAAATAAAATCAATATTCATATATCTATGGTTGATTGACTAGTGGATGTTATATTGATTCCTGCGCATACAAATCGATATTCATATATTTATGGTTGATTGACTAGTGGATGTTGTATTGATTCTTGTGCATACAAATCGATATTCATATGGCTATGGTTTCATAATGAGTGGGCATTGTATTGATTTATCCGGTTACCTAAAAATTCAATGATGAGAATGACCGACACATGATTAGTGACTAGGTCCTAGGTCTTAGGTTGCATTTCATTTTGCATGTCTCTTTGCATTTTGCGTGTTTGCATGATCTCACAAGGGTTGGCTAAACTTCAATGCTTAAAACGATTCTTCAAATCGCATCTTCAAATCTAACAAGAGTTGAATCTCACACGAAGGTTCCTCCAACAAAATAGCAAGTAGAATCCTTTTTCGGGATCAAAATCAAAATCTGAGATCATTTACTATGTCAAAATCGTGATTTAAATTTTTTGGACCTAGGACGGTCTACTGCTTGCATAATCGACCTTCTAATCATCATAGAAATCCAGAATTCAACTTAACTGATTATCTTACATCAAACTATTGAAATTTCAACATGGTCAAACCTAGTCAAACTTGGTCTTCTAGACCTCTCAACGATGTAGAATGCATTCTCGAACGTGTTTAACCACTTCTCCAATCAATTAACATGCTTCTAAACTATCAACGCTGACTTTTCTTGTCAGATTTTAATTTTAATCCGAAGGGGGCATGGTATTGCACATCATTCAAAGTCCGTAATCTAAATTTGAAATCATATCTTTCCTCAATAATCAAGACAACAACCATGTCTAGTTGCTAATTCATCAAAAAAGACCTCATCGCTTGGGGAAAATCAATCATCACTTGGGGCATATCAGATTCATCGAGATCCATATCAATCTGGTATTCTCCTAATCTTGTAAATTGTATCAGTTTTTGCAACTATCGGTTCAATTGTGTTATTTCCTTGGTTCTTCAGAAACTGAAGGGCTCAGATGTGATACCAATGTGATTCTTATTGACAATCGGGTCTAGAATCGGTCACTCACTTCTTCGCAATCATAAGGTTTGGAATCAGGCATTTTGACACTTTTTCGCAATCATCGGTTCATTTGCTATTATAGTTAACATTATCTTTGGTCATTCAGGACCTATTATCTTCATAACAATTTCAATCAGTTTCTGTCTCATATCAATATCAATTTCAAACATCATACACAAACTATCTTTGAACCACTACGCTTTGCACAACAATTCAAAGAGGGGCAAAACGTAATACCCCAAAAATGGGCTATAGGTTCATTAACCTCCTACATCATCAAATCGAACAAAATTGACATCAAAGTCCTAACCTAAGGCACATCAACACATTATCGAATCCTAAATTGATTATCCTAAATTTTGCATCGAGGAATATTCCTAGTAATATTCCTAATTATCTTTAATTTAATGATTATTTGGCGATAAATCCTATTTATCCTAAAGTTTGATTAATTGAATATTCTCAATATTTAATTAATTAGATTTAATTCTGCCACTTAATTATTTAATTAAATTTAATTATATTTATTCCTAATTATTATTATTTAAATTTGACAATAAATCAAAATTCCTATCATTAATTGATTAAATTCTCATTTAATTAATTAAAGTAAGTTGTCATATTTAATGATATTATTTTGGAATAAAAGTTTGATTTTAATAATTGATTAACCAATAAATCAATTGTTTTATTTTTAAAATCAGTTAAGTTGGAAATAAATCACTTTGTTTATTTATTTAATTCATAATTATTATGCACATTCAAAAAGCAATTAAACTTGAAATCAGAAAATCAATTCAAGTTGTTTTAAAAATAAACTCAACTTTGATTTGAGTTAAAAAGCTATTTTTGCATGATTTTGTGAATTAATTATCTTTTATTCTTTGATAAACTCGAAAATCAACTTGTGTTTATCTGAGTGATTTATGGCTTTTTCCATGCATCCCCAAAGCCCTGGATTTCTATAAAACCAAGGCTCATCTCTTCAATCTCATATCTCAGATTGTGCAAACTTATGTTGGCGAATTGGTGTCTGAAGAATTGGAGCCTCTTTGCAAATCAACAACTTTGTGAGATCATTCATATTTTAGCACATCATTATAGCTTATTTTGCATATCATTTTTTCATATAGATTAGATTTCATATCATTTTTCATCATAATTGCACAGAAAATTCAAAAAAATAGATTAATTTGCATCTAATTCATATCTAGATTCTGCATTCAAATCCTTCATTTAGGTGTCATCAAGGTCACTGATCTCGGTCCAATCTAAGAATACATACTTGCATCTACTAGAAGGTAGTAAATCACCTGGTTAGTTTAGTTTTCAATTACTTGCATGATTTCAATTTTTGCTAACCTCTAAAGTTTTACTGAAGTGTTGTGTCCACAGCTAGGTACAAAATTCGCACACACATGAAGTCTAATAGGGTTGAAAATACCCTGAGTATGAGGTAGCATTTATTGACAAAGATGTAGATTGAAGTTGACGGGCTCAAATAACTCAAGAGTTTATATCATGAGGATCCTAGTTTTGGCGAGGCCTAGAGAGCTTGCATGGAACGTGTTACTCTAGACATGACTAGATGGTTGAATTTTATAATCCAAGATGGAATATTATTCAAAGGAATCCAATTGTGTATTTCAAATAGTTCCATGATGGAGAAACTAATCAAAGAGAAGCATTATGGAGGATTAGCTGGACACTTTGGTTGAGATAAAACTATTGCTCTGATTTGTGAGCATATTATTGGCCACAATTGCAGCAAGATGTTAAGAAGTTTGTGCAGAGTTGTAAAAAATGTCAAATGGAAAAAGGAGCGAGGCAAAATACAAGGTTATATTAATTGTAAAAGTACAAAACTGTGTCACACTTTGATAAATGAAATGGTCAACACTAATTCAAGTTTTTAAATTGAATCGCTAAAAAGTGGGATATATGTTGAGGATTTTTAAATGATGTAAACTAATGAAATGTTTAATTTTTAATTTATTTTATGTTTGTAATTTTTGTAAAAAAATAAAAAACAACAACAATATAGTATTTAATAAAATAAAAACTAAAATTTAGTTGCTGATAAAATGTTGAAATCGGAGTTACATCTCTCGTCAACCTTTATATAGTATTTTTTCTTTTTTTATTCAATTTTTTTTTGTATAAATAACTTGAAACATTAGTGCATGGATATATCTTTTCACTATTTTTATAAATTTTTATTTAAATATAAAATTTAAAATTTATGTGTACTAAAATATATTTATTTTCATTTGACATCACCTTTTGTCTTAACTATTCATCCAAAATAGAAATAAATTATATCCTCTTGATATTAGATTCTTTCCTCTACTACATCATATTTTTTTCCAAAAAATTTAAATAAATTTTACCATTTTTCCATGACAAGATAATCAATCGTATAATTTTGTGTTGATGACAGCTTTCAATACAAATTAAATATAAAATATACAAATGTAATTAAAATATTAAAAATATATATTTTTAGAAAAGTTCACTTATATATATCTATAAAAGGGTATTTTTAACATTTTAAAAATTATCAATAAAAGGAGTGGGAGTTATTTCTTTTAATCAAAAGTGGGTGAACCACTAATATTTTTATTAATATATATATGGTTCAAGGACTCAACTGAGAAAGAACCAGCAAGAAAACCCAGTATCCTTACCTGATTACAATATAGAAAATGTAGAATAATCCATGAGAAGACCTATAGACCTAAAACCCTACCAGTTATGAACACAGAACGAGCAACATTATAAACCAAACATACAAATTGTTTGATATCTAACTATGACAAAAAAAGTCCCCACATTTACATGACCAATCCTAAACCAATATGCACAGATAAACATAGTTGAGTATAACATTTTGAAGCATTGTGTCTGCAAATGCATTTCAAAAACATGCAATTTCCTTCGAACCCTATTTGAAAATGGAGAGGATAGTTGTCAAGGAGAATAAGCATCATAGATGCATTGCCTTATATAGTCAAAATTCTTCCTTAAGTTAAAACTGTGATTCCACCAAATACCCAAGAGCCATCGGGAGCCATGATGAGCAACAGATGACCATCTATTAATAGAGCATTAAGGTATATCAAAATCATGAAATGTGAGCCCTCCAAAATCTACAAAAAACTCAATCAGAGATAAGATTTTGATGAGATATCAAAGGGAAACAACATAAACCACAATGTTCATAGCACTAAAAAAAAAACCATTTGCCAATAACAAATACACATTTAGCCTTCCACACTGATAAACTACAAAATTTCACAAAACTAAATTATGCCCACAAATTATTCTTCCATTGTTGAGGGGTTAGCATGAGGACCACACTATCATCACCCCAATCACTATGCATTTGTACTGAACCCCAACCACCATGCATCTGGGTTGACATAAGTTCATTTGGGTTGCTATCATCACCCCAACTTGATTGTTCTATATGTAGGGAGGGCGTTGTCTCTTCCCAACCTCGAACTTGTTTCTCCATGAAAGGATTAGTGTTCAAGTATGACACTAGAGCCTATACACTATCATGAATAAGACCTTGTTTTAATTGTGTAGGAGGCACATGCTGCTCTGTGAATCTAGGAGGAGAATTGTCTAATTCTAGAATGTATAAAAGGGCATCAATTTTGATCTCAATTCTATGAGCAATATCCACTTCAATATCCCTACTATGCATTTGAAGGGCCTGTCGAATATGCCTATAATTCTGTCTATCCAGGGCATGTTTTATGTTATCATATACCAACATGTATGCATGGCTAGATTGAATATAATGTCATGAAAATAAACCACCTAGTAAAGTCGAACCTTGCCAAAGATTATATTTTAAAACTTCCATTTTAAATTTATCCTCACCTAGAACATCCTTCTTGATAACTTTGTGGTAAATTATTTCTAAAAGTGCTTCAGACTACAAAATATCCATCTCATTGGACAAGAATGAAGATAACACCTATGAAGGAAAAACACATCTTTTTACTTGTGGTGAAAAGATCTCTTCACCTATGAAGTCCCTTATCGCTCGAAAAATTTGAACATTATGCAGGGTAAACATTATATCCATCATTGTGTTGTGAATGTGATCTAAAAAACCACTCTCCAAATCATCCATAGATAATTCAATTCTATCATTCCATGACATTTATTCCTAATGGAATTTTTGATAATGTTTATAGACAATAGTGAGGTTTGAATCCATGACCATTGTGAATAATCACCTCAGACCTCCAATGCTTGACAACATGACAAAGATAGAAAAATGAAGTTCTTCGTTCGTCATATAAAGCAGTGCCTTAACGATGAAGAAACTCATGAATCCATGTTATGATAAATATTCGGTACAAAAGGATACCAAATGAGATTTAATTTGATTTCAAGTGAAAATGTTAAGCATGCAAAAGGTCTGAAAAAATTATATACTTCACCCCAATCTGAAAATTAATTAATAGCACAAGGTACTAAACATGTTTTTTTAGGACACCTCACTAATCTTAAGCTTAAAAGGCATCATCCTTGATGTCAAATCTTGGCCTTACACATACCAAAGATATACTTTGCATTCAAACTATTGACATCATACCAATGACATTCTAATGCCTTGCCTTTCCATTAATTACACAATGATCTTATGTGAAGCAATAACTAATTAAATTTAACTCACTTTGACTCAATCAAGATTTTAAAATGTGGATAAGAATTTAGTACTGGCTCTAGATTGAGCACTTCAATTGTAGTATCATCACACTCTAAATTTTCCAACCAATCTACTACTTTGTTACCTTCTCACAATGTGTGATTGATACAATATTCTTGAAAATATTCCAACATAGACTATATTTACTACATAATGTAAGCTAATTGCCAATTTTCCATCCGTCTGGTAATACAAGAGTTGATAATTACCAAAGAGTCACCCTCTACCTGAACTTTGGGAAAACCTCCTTTTGTTGCCAAAACTAATCCATCTAGGAGTGCTTGATCTTTTTCCATATTGTTCATCCCTTGTGATATAGGAGATGCCATGGTTGCTTTAACAACACCCATCAAATCCCTAATGCATATGTTGATTCCTGATTTTATGGGGTTGCCTCTGGAGGCACCATCAAAATTGATTTTGACAAAATCTTGACACAGTGGATGCTACTTAATAATGGATCTATCCTTTTGGTGTATTGACTTCCAATTAGGGACTGTCCCAATCAAAATGTGTATATTTTTCCATTCTTTTACTATATATCCATCCCAGTAAGAGAAGTAATGGTTACATCTGAGAGTAGATAGAATGGAATTAATGATTTTTGATATTGAGAGTTCCAAATTGGCTATCACCATATCCACTAAAGTGACTTGTTGCCTGAAGATCCTTTTGTTGCATTCCCACCATATGGCCCAAACCATAGATGATGGAATACATTTCCATATGCATGCAAATGTTGAATTTTTAGACAAAATTGGCCAAGAATTAAACATGTCCCATATGTTATTCAGAAGCACCATTGAAATATTAAGTTTCTTTATAACGAACATCCAACAAAGGTTGGCAAATTTACAATTAAGGAGTAAGTGATCCATTGTTTCCATTTCTTCATCACATAAAACAAAGTTAAAAGGTTATGCAATTCTAAGGTTGAATAATTTATCACTAGTTAAGATCTTCTTTCTAAGAGCCAACCATGAAAAGAAACCCTCTTTCAGAAGAACAATGTTATTCCAACAAAAATAGTAGGCTCTACTCTTGGTTCTATTATTCTCCAAATGTTGCAAAGCTCTATACCCTTCTCTTATTGTATATTGTCCATCCTTTGATGACACCCAAATAAGTTTGTCTTCTCGATTTGAAAGGAAAACTTGTCATTGTTGTAAGATAGAGGAAAACAATGAAATGTGATGGTTATTTATGGGAAGTTGCATGGGATCTTTCCATAACACCCTGCCTTAAAAAAATTCTATAACCAATACATAATCCAACAGGTTGGGGCCCCAAAGATTAACTGAAAGATTCATTATTTTTGTATATTGATCCACTTGGGATAGTGGAGGGAGACCGTTCCAAGAATCTATCCAAAATTTAACACTACATCCATTGTTTGCCTCCTATGAAACATACTATCCAACTTCCTTGAGTTTAACATGAAATTCCATATGGTTGACCCCTTAGGAGGATCCATTCTAGAAAAAATTCTAGTGGGATTGATATTATCCAGGTACTTCTCTTGCATAATTTGACACCAATTGGACTGGGGTTTATTATACATATGCTATATCAACTTTCCTCCAAATAATTTATTTCTATGTGCTAAATTGTGAAGACCAACTCCTCCATAACTTTTTTCTTGAGCCATGTTGTCTAAAGATATGAGAAAATTTTTATTTTCTTTCATCATGTTACCTTTCCACAATAAATCTCTAATAATCTTTTCAATTTTTTGAATGACTGAAGTTGGGGCCTTGAGGATAGACATATAGTAATTCAGAATCGTTGCGAGCACTGTCTTAATAAGCAAGATCCTACCTGATAGAGACAACCACTTGGCTTTCTAAGCTGAGGTTCTAGCTTTAATTCTATCATTAACAACCCAATATGATGGTTTATTTTCTCCCACAAAAAAAGGATACCAAGGTAAATAGATGGACAATTTTCAACTGAAAATCCCAAGATCCTTACAATCTTATTTAATATCAGCCTATTCATGTTAAAGATGTAGATTTTTTACTTGTTAGCATTAACTTTATGATCTAATACTGAAGTATATAACTCTAATGATCTTTTTATTTTCTTTGCTTCTTTGACAGAGGAATGTCCAAATAACAACATTTTATCAGCAATAAAGGAATGAGTCATCTTAATCAAGGTGTTTGTAATTAGCGCCCCTTGCCATAAACCATTATCATGATCCCTCTTGACAGTTCTGCTAAAAGCATCCACCATAATTATAAAGAGGATCAGGGATATTGGATCACCTTGTCTAACCTCCTAAGTGGAAGAGAAGAACCCTGGAGGCTGACCATTAATTAGCACTGAAAATCATGCACTTGTCACACATGCTTTAACCAATTTGCACCACTTATTTGCAAACCCAAATTTGTGTAGGACCTTAAACAAGAAGTTCCAATTGACTCGATCATAAGCCTTCATCATGTCTAGCTTAACAATAAAACTAGATTGTTGAGATGAATTTATAGAGTGAATGACTTCATGAGCCACTAAGGCACCTTCCATAGTTTCCCTTCCCTGTACAAATCCCCCTTGCTCTAGGCAGATAATTGTAGGTATAAGATAATGAATCCTTATATAGATTTCTTTGGTAATTATCTTATAAATAGTGTTACAAAGAGATATGGGCTGTAAATCAGAAAATGAGTTTAGATTTGAAACATTGGGAATAATAGCAACATTCATTGTACTAAAATATTTGAACATCGACCCATTCCTCCCAGTTTCTTCAATGACAACCAATAGATCCTTACCTATAAATTCCCAACATTTTTGAAAGAATAAATTAGTAAATCCATCCGGACCTGGATATTTATCCGGGGGAAGGTAGAATACTATCTTATGAACCTCCTCTAGAGTAAATGGGGCTAACAATTTCTTGTTATCCTCTGCAATCACTACCGTCAGAATAGATGACAATAGATGATCAAATGACTCATCCAAAGGTAGGTTAGGAACTGAAGGAGCCAAGAGGTTCATGAAGAATCTAACACCTTCTCCTTGGATACTTTGTGAATCCTCAATTAAGGAGTTGGTTTCTGAATTCTTGATAGAAAAAATCACATTGGCTACCTTTTTTTGTTTGGTCGATGCTTGAAAGAACTTGGTGTTTTTATCCCCATCTTTTAACCACAATTATCTTGATTTTTTCATCCAATATACCTCTTCCCTTTTTCATAATTCCTCCCACTCACCTTGCAATTTCTTTCATTTCTCATATGTAACAACATCAAGGCCCTTTTGAATAATGATTTCGTTAATCTTCGCTAACAATTTGTTGAGAATTTCTTTTTGTTCAAAGATATTTTTAAACAGCTTCTCATTCCATTCCTTGATCTGCGCCTTGAGATATCTCAGCTTCTTTGAACACTGAAACATTTTAGTGCCTCGACAAAATGGTGCTGATGCCCACCATTGCTTGAGTAGTGCCTAAAAGTGTGGGTGTCTAAACCACATATGCTCAAATTTAATAGATGAGTAAAATTTTAATTGTTGGTTATTGCTTTTCCACTCAAACTTTAATAATAATGGAAAGTGATCAGACTCTGAGATTGCTAATATTTTTGATGAAAAAGATATTTGGTTCGATTTCTAGCTGTGAGGAAAAAATAATCTATCTAATCATTTGGCTATTTGGAGGAAACCAGATCTCCTATTTGTCCATGTGAAAAGTCCATTATATGGAACAATCTCTAAAAGATTATTATTTGTAACAAAGGCAAAGAAGTCCTGAATTATCCATGGGTGAGGATAGATTCCTCCCTTCTTATCGATATGTGATAAGATCACATTGAATTCACCTCCTATAATAATTTTTTGCTCCTCATCCTGTTGAATAAGTTGAGTTAATTTGCTCCATAATGTCCTCTTCTCCCAAATAGATGTAGGTACATACAAATTCAATACCATGAAAGAAATATCAAAACACACCATCCTCGTTAACTACCAATTGAAATCCTGCCCCACCACCTGCCCTTGCATATATTTAGGATTCCAAATTGTGAGAAGACCACCTGAAGCACCCAATCCTGGAATATGCACCGATTTCCATGTTGACCATTTAAAAATTGTTTTCCCATACATTTCTTGTGATAGATTACTTTCCTGGAGGATAAAGATATTTGCACCTATAGAGTCAAGCTATTGTTTGACCCTATTACATTTGTCAGAGGCATTTAAGCCTCTGACATTCCATGTGGAAATATTAATTGTTGATAAGGAGAACCCTTAGTTCTCCTTGTCATTCACTTACATATAGAAAACTTGTCATCCAATGTGGTCTGAATCCCCGCCTCAATTTCCTCCTTTACCTTTGCACTATTTGGTTTTCATCCTCTAGTCTAGTGTTTTCTTTTCATCTTTTGGTACTGTTGGAGATTTTTCAATAGATAAAGTTTGAGAGTAGTCAAAAGAGTCATTTAAATGACCTGGAAATTGGTGTTCCACTTCATCTGCATTATGAGGCACATTATCCCCTTGTGATTAGGGCTTGCATATCCAAAGGATGAGTTGCATTTTCTTTGTCCTACATTGGGTCTACTTGCATAATCCTACCCTTGACAATGTTATCCATGTTATCTTGTACAGTCACCTCCTCTTGGATAGACAAACCTTCCAAATTAGCTAATGACGAGTCTTCGAGTAAATGACTAACATTATCCACTCCTGCATCATCAAAGCAGTCTAATCTACATTTGGTAATCTTGTAATATGTGCAGTCTCCTTAGGGTCCTCCCCTTCTAATATATCCCTATGCACTTGGGAGAAAGGGTTAGGAACAATTTGAATTAACTCCCCATGAATGAAACCATCTTTCTTAGAAAAAACTAAGTTGTAATATACTTCCAACTACCCTGAAAAGAGACTCACCATTCCCCCCATAGGACATTTTGGGAGCTGTTGAACATCGCTTTTCTGAATTAATTTTATTTTTTTGGTAATTGGATCCAAAGTTGTCTAAAATACGAATTCAACAGACACTACCAATTAGAAAAGTTGAGAGACATATCTAACTTAGCTAGTATGAATATAACTAGACCATATGTTTGACCAAAACTATTTTTTAGTTAGAAATACTTAAATTCAATTGTGCTAATAAGTTGGCCTAAAGTGTGACACAACTTTGTACTTTTAATAATCAACCATTACTTGTACCAGAGAGGCCATGAGATGATATTAGTATGGACTTTGATCTTGGTTTACCGAGGACCCAAAGAGGGCATGATTCCATTCTTGTGGTTGTGGACAGGTTCTCGAAGATGACACATTTCATTCCTTGTAGAAAGACTAATGATGCAGTTCAAGTGGCATAATTATTTTTCAGAGAAGTGATGAGACACTAAGTTTGTGGGGTATTTTTGGAGGACATTGTGGAAAAAGTTAAAGTCCTAGATTTGAACTTTAACTCAACATACCATCCACAGACTGATGGACAAATATAAGTGGTGAATAGGAGTTTGAGAAATCTATTGGGTGCTTGGTAGAAGATAAACCCAAGGGGTGGGATTTACCAAAGACAAAATTTGCATACAATAATTCTATCAATAGGAGCATTGGTAAATCACCCATTCTAGATTGTATATGGAAGTAGTCCTATAAATACTTCAGAATTAAGGAAGTTGGACAATGGAGAAAATAAAGTTGAAGACTTTGCAAAACACTTGAAGAATTTGCATGAAGAGGTGAAGAAGCATATTAATAAAATGTATATTTAGTACAAGGTAAGGTAGATTAAAAGAGAAGACATAAAGAATTTCAGGTTGGAGATGAAGTTATGGTTCATTTGAGAAAGGAGAGATTTCCAGTAGGAACATACAACAAGTTGAAGATGAAGAAATTTGGACCATGTAAAATATTGAAGAAGCATGATTTAGGAAATGCTTTTGAAGTAAAGTTGCCTAGTGAACTCAATATTTCACCAGTGTTTAATATTTCAGATTTGGCATAGTATCATGAAGGAAGTATTGAAGATGAGATAATAGAAGCACAATAGAATATTCCAGCACCTACTTCAGATACATAGGAGATAAATGACATCTTGGATAGTCATGTTGGAAGAAGCACAAGGAACAAGAAATATGAAGAGTATTTGGTCGAATGGAAGGGACGACCTGTTGAAGATTCATCATGGATATCAAAGGAAGAGGTTGATTACCTTTTCTTTTCTCTGAACACTTGAGATGTGACAAGGTCATTTCTCAAATTACCCTGGGTGTCTGATGCAATAACATCCACAGTGTAAGAGCAATCTTGCATCACACAAAATATTGTCTAGTTTCAATAAAGGGCTATCTTTGGACAGGGTTACTATTTTTAGTAGGTTTTTCATCTAAGCACGAATTATTCCATTTTCTTCCTTGGAGGTTCATTTTGGATATATAATCCTGCTGGTAAAGTTTCATGATAGGATCAAGTCTGATTTCGAAGTTATTGCATTTTCTATTTGGTAGGGTGGTACACAAACTTTGAACTCAGTTTTGAAGGCTTTACAGGCTGTGAAAAGGGGTCAAACTTTGATCAGATAATGCTTTACTAGCCTAGGACATAAAAAACTTTGTTCCATTTCCAAAATGAGGTTATAATAGCCAATTGACTCAATAGTTCACAAGTTATGGTTTTTGAAAGTTGTGCCTTTAGGACTCTAGTTTCAATACAAGCAAAAAAGAGAGAAAGTCCATTTAAGGTGAGAATTGAACCATTGAGCACCAAAATGGGAAAATTTCACTTTCCAAAACATTCTAAGAAAATTAGTTATGCTACTTATATAGGGCTAAAGGGGATTTTAGGGTTCAGTTCTAAACGTGTAGATTATGGCTCTATCTTGCAAATTATTGTATTGAAAATGCCCACATTTTTAGCAAAATGGCCAACGCTCCCCTCAAGATTCATGACATGGATTAACCGCCTCTTGTGTCTTCTATAAGTCTAGTGGTTGTATCCAGCATTAGCATGTTGATCTTTTGGTGCAACGACAACCACTACTTGTAACAATTGGTATTAGAGCTTGGTCAGGTTTGAATCCCCTCAGGTAGCATTGAGGGGGAGATTGTTGGCAAAATGGTCAGCGCTCCCCTTGGGATTTGTGACATGGCTTAACTACCTCCTGTGTCTTCTATAAGTCTAGTGGTTGTATCAGGCATTAACAGGTCGATCTTTTGGTGCAACGACAACCACTACTTGAACACACATGGCTATAACATGTTATTTTTCTGAATATTATAATGTCATTTCATTGAGGATAATAGAAAGCAAGTGTTTCTGCTATTGCCAATAATTGAGGATAATAGAAAGCAAGTGTTTCTGCTATTGCCAATAATTGAGGATAATAGAAAGCAAGTGTTTCTGCTATTGCCAATAATTTGTTCTTGCAATTTTTCTGTTTATTTTCCTATTATGTTGTGTGTTTGGTTAAATAAGGGGGGTACCCTTCATCACATGCAAAAGTATGCCATCTTACACACTAGTCAATGCATAAGATTGACATAGCCACTACGAGTCTAAATTTTTAAAAAAGGATGCGAGACTTCAATATTCACCATTACAAAGTTCTTCCACCCTTTAACCCATAGCACACTTTGAAAACTATCCCATTTATTTTAAGTTAAAGAGTCAAAAGATCATTTTTTCATGTTAAAAGTTGGAGTTATAGTCAAGCAATTATTAGTGAAGTTGTATAATCCAAAAAGAAACCACCAAGAATTGAGACTTATGAATGTAAGACCCTATTTTTCTTTAAGAAAAGAGGTTAAGATAATTTCCAAGTTCCATGGAAAAGTATGCCATTTTGTATAGAAGTCAATGCAAAAAATTAACATAGTCACTACGAGTCAAAATGATAAGGAAAAAAGACACAAGATTGTAACTTTTACCATTACCATCCCTCTTATTTGAAGTTAAAAAGTCACTAGATCAATTTTCACGTTAAAATTTGGAGTCATAGTGAAGTAACTATTAGCGAAGGTGAATAATTCACAAAGAAAGCACCAATAATTGAGACTTGTTACATGTGAAAACCTATCACTCTTTAAGAGACGAGGCTAAGATAATTTCTAATTACCATACAAAAGTATGCTGTTTTGAGCACTAGTCAATGCATAAGCTTGACATGGTTACTATGAGTCTAAATCACAAGAGGACAAGACTTAAACCAACTACCCTGTTTATTTTAAGTTAAAGAGTTGGAAGACCATCTTCCATGTTAAAATTGGATTCATAGTCAACTAACCATCAATAAAGTTGAAACACAAAGAAACCACCAAGAATCAAGATTCCTTAAATGTAAAAATCGTGACACTCTTAAAAAAGTGACTACCATCATTTCTTAAACAAAACAATAATAATTTGTACATCTAATCTCATAATTCTGAAAATGACATTCTATAGGTAATGTTTCTAATTAAATGCATGAAATTTTCAAGCTCTATAATAAATTGTCTTGATAGTTTCTAGATTTGACTCTATGATCAAAATTTTCAAGCTTACTTATTGTAATGATAGATCATAGAACATGGTCTAAAAATTTGATCATATAATCAAATCCGAAAAATAAAAATATCAAGATGAAATTTCTTATCCTTGAAAAATGAAATAAAAATGGAAGGGATAGAGATGGAGTATACATTGGTGTTTGGGAAAGTCAAGGGTGCAGAATGGGCCGTACGCGGAGTGCATTAAATATATATAATTTATTTCTTTCTTGTATGGGAAAGTGGAAGCAACGGATATTTTTCTTTTTTTTTCTGCTAAAATAAAACCGAAGGTTAAAAAGAGGTCAACAAGTAACTATCTAAAACCGTGTTTATTTAATACCAACGGTCAAAATGGAGAGACGAGTGAAAAAGGCAATTTCTCCGAAGAAGGATTCTACGACATCAGGTCAAAACAGCGGTTAAATCTAACCGTGGTTAAGTTAAAGAAAAGGTCTACAGGCGCTGTCCCTTCGAGTGCTTCCATTGAATTCGCATTTTGCAATCATCGGAAGACATGTTCTTCGGGGGAATCCTCTATAAAGGTCACGGGTTCGAAAGCCAGCTCTAGCGATCCGTTTTTCTATTTTCTTTCCCTTTCAGCTGCTGCTTCCCTCGAATCCACCAGAACCAGTAGGAGTGCCGTCCAGACCTTCAATCCAGGTGATCGAGTGCTGAAGCGAAGCGTATCGGGGTCCTGTTGTATTAGAAGGGTTCGGGTGACCGGGGCCTAAAGAGCTTTGTCAGGGATGGCCACAGGACCCGCCAGAACGCGTGCGGATTATGATTATCTCATAAAACTATTGCTGATCGGGGACAGCGGTGAGTTGCCGCAGCCTTTTCTGTTTCTTTTGGAGCTTTCTTTGCCGAATTCGGTGTTTGTTGTGCTAGGGTTTCAGAAAGAAATTTGTTTTGATGCATATAGACTAAATTATCATCGCTGAAATTTGTTCCACGGGGAATGGAATCGGTAGTTGATGTAGAATTCGCCCCGAAAATTAACGAATCTAAAGGTCCGCTGAAGCTTCGGAAGGAAAGTCTTGATTTTGGCTTGGGGGGATTGTATATTTATGTTTTGGAGGAAACTTGGGCTCACGGAAAGGGGCCCTATGATAAATTAAGTACAATAAGGCCTCTAGGTGCTCCTGTGTATTCATGTACACTCGTAGATAACCTGATTCGAACTGGCTTTCGGTTGCTGTTTTCTATGGTTCCCACCGAGTACGTGTAAAGATGAGGTCATGGTGAATGAAACCGGCCATAGATCTGGTAATCACTAAGGATCACATTAAGGATTTATGACATGTTTTGTTGGAAATGGATTCGTGCCGGGAATTAAAGCAGTCGGGATTTGGGTTGCTGTCTGCAACCTACTACAACTATCAGCATGGCATTTGATTAATCTAGTCAAATAACTTAATTAAGACATATTGATAATTGCATTGAACTGTACGCTTATTCTAGTTATGAGTCATCATAGCAATAATTGTGATCTCTCTCCCTGTTAATCTGCAAAAAGAGGCTTTTATTTATGGGGAATTTCGCTACTTGTATGAAGTGATAGTAGTTGCAGCTTCCAGGAGATAAGCTTTATACACTATAACATATTTTATTTTACTAATAGAGGCAATAATATGCACAATGACATTTGACAGTCTACCAGGGAAGTATCACCCCAATGACTCTGAATTTATGCCAAGACTACTCTGGGGCATTGCTTGCATTATGGGTATGAGATGGTAGATGTATTTTGACATTTGATATTAGTTGCAGCCTACCAGGGAAGTATCACCCCTGGTAGGCTACAATGACATTTGACAGTCTACCAGGGAAGTATCACCCCAATGACTCTGAATTTATGCCAAGACTACTCTGGGGCATTGCTTGCATTATGGGTATGAGATGGTAGATGTATTTTGACATTTTTCCCTGACCTCCAAGATACAGGGATTCAAGGTAAGTGCAAGGCATATCTGTCTCAAAGCTTGCAATTTTGGTGCAGGTAGAAATTTCAAGCTTGCTGTTCTCTGCCCTCGTGATGCAGGGATGCAAGGTATGCATACCTTGTGATTTCCCATGGACCCCAAATGACTCTAAATTTGGACCTTCCCATGGCTATACTCATTCCAACATACCTGTGTAAGTCTGGGACAATCCATTTGATTTCAAAAATTTCTATACAAATTTTGGTTAAAAAGGATAAATCGCACACTTTTGAAGGGAAATGATATGATTAAAACAATTCTTGGATGTAGATAGATCTGCGTGATTTGCTTGAGGACTGATATGATAGATATTCAAAACTGTCCACTATTAAGTATTATTTGTTTTTGTTAAGTTATTAACTTATTTACTGCATAAGGGAGGAAGGAAAAGTTTCTTGAAGATACAAATTTTGTGATGTGGTCTGTGTGCTAAACATTGTGTTTGTGTTGGGATGCATGTTTAATTGATTATATCCTTTCCAATGTATTCCTGCATGCTCACATGCAGGGCTTTCACATCTCCCATTGGCTACCTCTTATCCACCTGCCATCTTGGCATTGACTATTGTTTCTTCAACGTCCTACTCACTTCATCATTTATGGTCGTTAAACATGGATCCAACTGCAATTCATTTTAGCACTTGGAATGTTACAATATATGTTTCCTAGCTGTTATTCTTTTTCTATCATTACAAAAAAGATGATTTCTTATTGCATGTCCATTGGGATGCTGCCACCACCTCTAACCTGCCTACCATTTTTGCATTGACTATTTTTGTTTCAATGTCCTACCCACTTCATCATTTATGGTTGTTCAACATTGATCATAGTGCATTTCTCTTTAGCACTTGGAATATTAGCATATATGTTGCCTAGCTGTTATTGTTTTTCTGTTGTCACAAAAATGATGATTTCTTATTGCATGTCCATTGCGATGTCACCACCCTTGGTTTTGTTCCTCACATCCAATACTCCAAATCTACTCATGCCCAATGTTTTAAGCCTATGAATTGATGCCATGATGATGGTTATAAAAACCTTGTGTAGTGGTCTTTTTGGCTTAATACTTTACAATTGTTCTTACATTTACTTCGTGCACAATATCTATCACCTCCTCCTATGTTAAAATAAATGTGCATTTGTATTGATTAGGTGATGTGAACATCTTACTACCTTCTATAACTCACTATACATTAGTAATTGAAATGCTAGTTATGAAAAGATGTATAAGTAATATAGAAAAATTGCAAATCCTAAATACTTGAACATTGAACAACAATAAAATACTAGAATACTAAATAAAATTTTAATTTGACAAAGGATATTGTCAAATTGACAAATGTAAGATTTCTATTATATCAAAAATATTGTAAAGATGATTACAATGAGTAGCATGATATCAAAACAAGTACAAAATGTCAAAATGTAGTGAAGGGAGGCCTCTAATCATCCCTAAAGGCGGACTCCGCATCACTAGAACTCAGTTAAGTGGGTATAAAAACATCAACTTGATTCGACTCTATTTCCCTATCAATGTCTTCTTTTGTTTTTAAATTCAAAAGTGGGGGTCTGGGGGTTGCATCCCCCAATGGGGTCAAGGGGCAATGCCCCTTGCAAGGTCTCATGGGGGTCTGGGGGTTGCATCCCCCAATGGGGTCAAGGGGCAATGCCCCTTGCAAGGTCTCATGGCAATGCCCAAGGCGTGTGCTCCCTATCACAATACATGGCAGGGTCAAGGGGCAACACCCTCAACACCAAGCACATTTTCCCTTTGCACGACCTTTGGATTCTTCATTTTTGAAGCTTTTTTCTCCAAAATTGAACGTGGGGGGTCCAAGGGTTGAGACATGTTCTCGTGTAACACATATATACATACATACATACATACATACCTTGACATCTTGTCATGCTCGTTTTGTCTCCAACATGCCATGGAACATATACTAAAACACTTTCAACAGAATGAGTGTGAAGTTGTTTGGTGCATTTACTTAATATGTTAGCCTTTGTTCCTAAAAAGATGGTTCCCACTTCATTTGGTATGGATAATTCCATTGGGACTCTTGTAGCATACACATTCACTTTCTTGAGGTGTAATAGACATGAAAAAATGGTGCAATGCATACTCATTAATGCATTGCACCACTTGACAGGGGCCAAAACATTTGTGAGCCAATTTATGACACTTTGTTATGCAAGGATGCTTGCATATGAGGTTGGGGAGGAAAAAAGTGCATTGTGTCATATGCTAATCGACTTGTTTCTTGTGATTTTGTGCTTGCACCAAATTGCCCTAAGGATCATTAGCCTTTGGTCGTAAAAAGAGGTCCCCACTTCATTTGGTATGGATAATTCCATTGGGACTCTTGTAGCATACACATTCACTTTCTTGAGGTGTAATAGACATGAAAAAATGGTGCAATGCATACTCATTAATGCATTGCACCACTTGATAGGGGCCAAAACATTTGTCAGCCAATTTATGACACTTTGTTATGCAAGGATGGTTGCATATGAGGTTGGGGAGGAAAAAAGTGCACTGTGTCATATGCTAATCGACTTGTTTCTTGTGATTTTGTTCTTGCACCAAATTACCCTAAGGATCATTGACAATGGAATGGGGAATATTGTGAAACTTCGAAGTTCGAGTACAATGAAATGTTGAGCTACAAAAATGGGTGAGTAAGTGTGAGATAGTGCACACAAATGAGCATACTTAGATGATCATCAAAGATCAAGATCAAAATCTATAGAATATCTACCTATTCCATGCTGGGAACATAGAGAAGAATGTTGGGAATTAATTAATTTAGTGATTTGCCTTTTGTTGCATTAGAACACATCACATTTTGCCACCAAGGATTTTACGTCATACTTGAGGCCATTCCCAAACAAATCTTCCTTGGCACTCATATGCCTTAAAAAACCTAAATGGCTTGTAAGTAGGAGAAGAATGAAGCTCCATGAGCAGTTGAGGATTGAGTTGTAACATAAATAAAGGTGGCCATCATATTACAATACTTCTCACATCCATGGAAACCTTGACATAGATTGGGGATCTTGTTTTAATTGATTATTATAGCTTGAATAGTTGACTAATCTCTTAAATCTAGGGGGTACTAACATTGAAAGAAAAAATAACGTATTTTCCTCATGTTTGTGTGAGAGCATTAACATCACTTTTTTAACTATTCTTAAAAATGATCTCAAACATAGCTATAAGGCTTGGACTCAATAGACTGTTTTTGGAATTGGACTTGGACTTGACACACAAACTTGATTAAGATGTGACAAATTGAAAAATCATAAAATACAAATCTTTTTAAGGATATAATTTCTTTTATTATGCACTTCACTATATGAACTTTAAAGACATAATACACTAATCAAATAGAAGCTGCTTTGAACACATACATAAGTATACATTGATCAAATTAGTGAGGTACAAAAACATATTTGAATCGAAAGATACAACATTTATAAATACACAAATATTATCAAGTGTTTTAGTTATACAAAAATCATGAATTATAAAATACATGGTATGAAAACAAACTATCAAAAATATAATTATAATTCTTGCTTGGGTGTCTAAGCTAGGTCCTCAATGATAATGTAGTTGTGACATTTGTTTTTGTGCTAGTATACCCCATGCAAAGTTGTGTTTAGTGAAGATAGGATCTTCAATCTCGGTGAACCAATTTGATTGTGCATCAACCTTCTCTAATGTGATGGGAGATAATAAGTTAAGAGCCCAATATTTGAGGTGAAGGTTGTAATGAACATAGACAAGATCATTCAACCTTTGCACCAAAAATCTATTGCTTGTCTTAGAGTGTATATGCTGGAACATACTTTAATTACATCTTGAAGCACTACATGGTTGGTCTAAAACACATGCAATTCTTTGAAGATTGCACACCTTAGTACCAAACCTCTTCCACTATGTAGTTGAAACGAGAAAAAAATTGAAACCGATCTTATTGTACAACTTCAAGATCAAGATTCAACATTACTTAAACTTAACAAATGTTTTTAGTAAACTTTTACTTGACTATAATGTTGTCCAAGTTGCCATACATATATCTCATGTAAATAGGTTCCTTTGCACAAGCTTGAAGATTTCGATCTCAAATATGATCTTTGCTTAAAGTTGAGGAATAGGTTCCATCTGCTTGATGGTGTAGAGCCCACTCAAAATTTTTCTCTTTGGCAATGAAATTCAAATGGAATCAGAATGTTGGATTTAGGATATATAAACTACATATGGGCTTGTGAATTTGATAGTGCTATTTCTTCTCAAAACTACTATAGATGAATCTAATGATCTCATTGTAGGCTTATCCTCATTAACAATATGAAGGGAGACAACTAAAGGCTTTGTGATTTGCAATTATTAGGAAAAATTACCATAAATGGTAAATAAGTATTATAATAGACGGAAGAAGGGAACGTAAATATCATTAACAAACAACTACTTTAATTGATAGACTAGTAAAATGAACAAAAATATGAATTTACATATATGATCTCTTTTATTGGAAGCCAAAAGTTTTACTCATTGCAAATTGAACTGACTACGCCAACACTCGCATCGGTCTTAGCATATGAAGATGAAGACCACTCCTAACAGCATTTGATTGAAGCCAAATTTGCAATGTATGAAGTTGGTCACAAAGTGTGTTATTCAAGAACATCCCAACTCCTCTAGTTTGTGTATTGTACCATTAAGTTGAAGGTTCAATCATGGTTGTATATGTATTTACAAATGTTCTAGATCCATAAGAGTTTGTCTAGATCCTCCAACCATTAATAAGATCATGTCAACGAGTAGACAATGACTACAAAATAAGGATGGGTTCTGATGAATGAGAACTTTACTTGTAGAAACACAATTTTTTGTTTTGTCTGTAATTTTCTGCACCATATTTTTATGCATCTTGACCAAGACTCTCTCAAAAGCCTTATTGTAGACAACTTTTTTGTCTTTTTTGAAGTGTCAATGGATTTAAAGAAAACTTTACCATTTGAAGAAGACAAAGAAATTCAACAATTATCTATTCGTCCTATTTGTCCAACTATTAATCATGGTGGACCAACCATTTCTTCCCCATCTCACATTACTCATCAATAGTGGTCTTCACATTTGGCAAATTTTCATGTAAAATTAAGCCTTTATCATCTCCTCATCATTAGGGACTCTGGACCTCACCTTACAAATAGTAACATCTACTATATTTGGCAATAATACTTAAAACAAAGAAAATATATATTTTTAATGGAAATCAACATTCTTTGTCTTTCTTGAAGCATCATTAGATTTCAAAGGAACTTTACCACTTGAGGAAGACACAAAGAAATTCAACAATGTCCTATTTTTCTTATTTGTATAACAATTAATCATGATGGAGCTATCCTTTCTCCTACATATCACATATTGCTCATTATTAGTGGTCTTTACATCAAACATTTTTTCACTCAATATTGAGCTCATTATCCCCTCACCCCACAAACGATAATGAAGCTACTCGTTGGCAATGATGAATAATTCAAGAGATAATAAACATTTAATAATCTAAATCTTAAAAACCCTTCAATATTCAAGAGACAAAAATTAAAGAATATATTTTAAAAAATAAAAATTAATTGGCTGCATGAGATGAAATGAAACAATAGAACCAAAGTCTCCAATTCCTTGTTGCTTGATGGTTGACCTTACTCCAACCCATGCTCTAAAGTGATGGTTGATAACCTAAAGTAGTGTGTGGTACATTATATGAAAATCCAATCTGGATGCGCAAACTCAAGGACCAACATTAGTATTGCTCCAATGCTTGAAGATCTAGGGAATGGAGGAAATGAAGAAGAAGAGTTGTCTTGCCTTTTTTTGCTTATTTTTCTAATCAAAAGCTTCTAATTGAGTTTGTACCTTATACACAACATCATCAAGCACATTTGAGCACAAATTAACATCTTGGGTTGCAATTTGCAAGGTGACCTTTGAATCAATTAATGTTAAAATTGCAATAAATTGAAAACCAACTCCCCTTTTCTAGACCTTTGAATCAATTAATGTTAAAATTGCAATAAATTGAAAACCAACTCCCCTTTTCTAGCCCTTGGGTTGGCATGTTCTAAACAAGGGTCCTTTCCAACTTATAATTTTGAAGTATGCTTACCTATTTAACTTCCAAAACAGATTGTGGATGAATCAATGTGGTCTTTGGCAAACATGTAGCCAATAATTATAGCAATTAAAGGAAATAAGGATAGCGATCGATGGAGTCCATTTTTCTAAAAGAGACTCTAGTTTCATAGTAGTGCTTAGGGTTAAGGATATTGAAATCAACATTCAAGTATTAATTACTAAAGGCAGTGATTGTATGAAGGGATGTTTAAATAAAATAAAATTATAATTCCAACTGTGAGATATTAAAGTTAAATCACTTCAATGAGAGGAAGGGTATCAATTGGGAATAAATTTTATGTGACTTCACAAGTAAATTTTACAGCCAAAAAGGACAAAAAATCTCCAAGGAAATTAAGAAGCTCAAGGATGAAAATCCTTAAAAGAATAACAAAACAGTTAGTGTTTGCTAATAAAAAGAGATCAAAACAAAATAGTCCATTATAGAACAAGAAAAAGAGAGGGAAAAATTAGTTCTCTTCATTTTTCTCTCTTTTAATTCTTTTTTTTTAATGCTTGGTTTACTTTATAATGTGACCAGTGATGCTGGCATGACATGCCCTTTGCCCCTACGTGAAACACTTTTGACATGGAGCCTTGAACTGATGAGGCTATAACCAGGGGACCTCATCCCCACTCTTCACTTGCTCAAATAGCGAGGTCAACGACCCAACAAAGGCACAAGGCCTGTGAGCACAGTGGCGTAGCAAGGGTTTGAACCTTGGTGGCTGCTTCACCAATGAATTGTTTAAATCATGACACTACACGCCTAAAGACTCTTTTAATTCTTGTTTCATGAATTTAAAATGAAAAAAATTAGCAAATGTAGAAGACAACCAAATGAGATGAAAAACATAAAACATGAAAAGGATTCAAAATAGGAAATTATCTCTTCAAATTGGCTCTAAACAATAGTGGGCTTCTCCAAATCAATGATGGGTTCTACTAAATACATTGAGGGCTGCTACAAACTTTCTCGACTTTCATTCAATCAATGTTTACTGCCAATATGTCAGCTAGTTTTTGCTTCAAAGTTCAATGGATTGTATTTTTGGCGTCAATGTTTATTGTTTCCGCTTGCTTATGATATGAAAAACATAAAACATGAAAAGGATTCAAAATAGGAAATTATCTCTTCAAATTGGCTCCAAACGATAGTGGGCTTCTCCGAATCAATGATGGGTTCTACTAAATACATTGAGGGCTTCTACAAACTTTCTCAACTTTCATTCAATCAATGTTTACTGCCAATATGTCAGCTAGTTTTTGCTTCAAAGTTCAATGGATTGTATTTTTGGCGTCAATGTTTATTGTTTCCGCTCGCTTATGTTTGAAAATGGTTGGAATATCATTTTGAAGTGTCAAATGTCATTTAAGTGTTTTTAATTTTTTGGTTCCTAATTTTTTTACCCTTCTATCATGGCCAAGTCTATTTGGACTTGTTAAGTTCTACGAGTTTGGAGGACTTGATGATTTTTACTAGACTTGTTGGTTGCCATGTTCCTAGGTCTCTTAGTCTCATTTTGATTGGCTTACTTTGAGACTTTGTGAATTTGGCAAGTTTCTGGTGGGTCTTTTAACCTTCATCTCGTAGTCATAACCTCGCATTTTTGTCAGCCACTTTTTCTATTAGAGGGACGATACCCCTATTGCAAAAAAAAATTCAATATGTCATAATTAGTTTTAATTTGGAATTTTTGGCCCAAGAGGGATGCCACATTTTTTAAATATGCTGATTTAGGTAGATTGGGCATTATCAATTGCTTGTGGGTGAAGGTCAATCGTTGTGTTTTTTGCATTAGAACAACACCCATACCTTTGCCTACTGCATCAACTTCTAGAGCAAGTGGTTTGTTGAATGTTGACATCAACCAAAACTAGAGTGGAACACGTAGTTGCTTCAAGTGCAAGAAATGCTAAATTGGCTTTTTTAGTCCCAAACAACGATTGACCTTCATTTTGAGTGCTATCAAAGGGTTTGCATTTTACCATAATCATATTTGAAGTTTGCAATAATACCTTGTTAAGCCTAGGAAATCCCATAAGGTTTTAATGGATTGAGCTTTTTAGGCCACTCGTGTATCACCTCATTTTTCTTGGGACCAACTTGCACTCCCTTCTATGAACAATGTGACCAAAATAGTCTCTTCCTTTTAAAGCTTGGTGAAAATAGATCGATCTTGTAAATGAGAATGCCATTAAAAAATGAATTTGCAAACATAGCTAGGAACCTTGTATTTGTTAGACTCTAAAAAGTAGTTGGAGCATTAGTCAAGTCAAAGGGCACTACCAATAATGTATAGTGACCTTCATGTGTTTAGAAAACTATTTCAAATACGTCCTCTTGCTTCACTTGGATCTAATAAAATCTAGAGTTCTAGATCTAGCTTGGTTAAAAAATTTGCTATAGAAAGCCCAACCAACAAACTATTAATGATTGGGATAGGAAACTCATCCTTGATGGTTAATTATTTCAATTCATGATATTTAGGGCACATTTGCCATCCACTTTCTTGCTCTGCTATCCTTTCCATAGGGAGAGATAAGGACTAGTATTGAGTTTGATGACACCTTTCTCTACTCAAAAGGCTAGTGATAGGGACGATTATTTGGTGGTTGACTACCGAGAATTTGGGAAACGGAATGGTCATGTGACTGCCAAGGAGGCAACCCTTTGGGGTCCTCAAACATGAAAGTTTGAAGCAAATTGCCACTGAATGTTGTTAACATCTTGAGTGTGGAAGCCACATTTGGATGTCTTCTATACTATTTTTAATCTTAAGATTTGGAGGCATGTTTTGCTGAATATGATTTTTGGAGGTGGATGAAATTATATGTCAAGATGACTATAGTTCAAAGTGATGATTGTAATGGGGATAGGTGCTTGGATGAGGAGAACAACATTTCTAGAGACAAAAAGGGTTCTTAGAGTTATATTTCAAATAACAAATCATAAAAAGTATCAGAAGACAATTCTTTGGAAGAATTGAAAATTGGGTAAATGTTTTTTCTGTTTTTTTATCTAGGGTTTTTGAAATTTAATACCCCATGTGTAGGGTTTACAATTGGATTAGTTAATTCGGCCTTGTATTTAGGGAAATTGGCTTACAACTTGTAAATCTTATACATTGTATCATACTTGCTTCAATAACTCATTTAAGAACCTATAACTTGAAGGATTGCATTTGCTTTCTAAACATTTTGGCATTCTGTCACACTAGTGTAATATTATAAAACTTTTTAGCGGTCTCAAATTTTGATGGCCGATTGCTAGTTTTGATTGCATACAATGGGGTATAGGGCTTCTATAGGATGTGTTTGGTGTATGAGCTCACAAATATATTGATCCTATTTGTAAATAATGCTAGAGCATCAATTACTAAGGATAGATCATTCTTGTAGCCTACTATATCATCTCTATTGTATGGCAGGAGTAACTCTTTGGGTTAGGCTTCAACAAATCTCCTATATGGTCTTACTACACAACCAAGGGTATGTGAAAGTGCACTAACATATATAGAGGTTGTTTAATGCTTGAGCATTGTAGTCAAAGCACACCTCACTTCACTAAACCCTTTATGGGAATCTCGCTTAGCCAAGATTGACAATTATTCTAAGAATATTTGTAAACCCTTGGCATAGGGTTTGTAGCCTATAAAAATATTATTTGCAAGTTGTTTAGGCCATTGCAACTAAAAGTAAAAAACAATAACTAGTTGTGCAAATATAAGGATTTATTTTTCTTACTTGACGCACAAAAGTTGCAATCCTTCTTTTACTTATCTAAGACACACAAAGACATTATTTCTTAAGCATAAGAATAAAGGAATTAATGGCATTTCTCAAGTACAATGCTCGCTTCAAGTAACTTTCAATCATAGATTCCTTAAAAAAACAACTACAAAACTGTAGGATTGCTATCATATATGATTAAAATGCATCTTATGTTGTTTTAGGGGGGCTGAAACTTTGTTTTAGGTGTAATTTCAATCTTTTTGGAATGGTTTGTCACTAAAAACTGTTGTTTACTAGCTAACGCTCCTCTTTATTTTTCAATTTGTTTGAAAGAAATGAAATTGTTTAATTATTTCTCCATTTTTTTCAAATATATTCTACAAATTATAATTACTTATATATTTTAATATATATTTGAAAATACAAATATTTTAATATATGACCTGTGACATTGGCACAACATGTCCTCTGGTACCACCTGGGCTGGGGGGACATTGGACCGCATGCCTATTGCAGGAATCTCTCACCAATCAAGCTAGGCTCCTAGCCAATATATATACATTTACAACTTATGAATATATTTTATATTACACAGTATATTATTATGTAAATGTTAAAAAATATATTTGAACCTGTACTCATAACATAGGCTTTGCAACCCATACTCGTATATTAGCGACTTTTTTTGTCATTGGTGTAAAGTCATTTTACCTTTTTGGAAATCTCTATTGAGGTTTGTTGATTTTCATTTTTAAGGCTAGTTTGATACATGGGGTTTAGGCTCTTTGCCATTGAATAAATTTGTGGGGAGCATAGTTGTGTGATTGAAATTTATTTAGGTTTCTATTGTCTCTGAATGTTTTGCTTGTAGGTTAAGTATTGGGGTGCTGGATCTTATTTATTTCTAATATTAAAGCCATAACTAGTTTACCTTGTTGGGAAATCTCTATTGAGGTTTGATGATATTCATTTTTAAGGCCAGTTGTTTGCTACATGGGGTTTAGGCTCTTTGCCATTGAATAAATTTGTGGGGAGCATAGTTGTGAACTTGTGTGATTGAAATTTATTTAGGTTTTCATTGACTCTGAATGTTTTGTTTGTAGGTTAAGTTTTAGGGTTTTAGGATCTTATTTATTTCTAATATTAAAGCCATAACTATTTTTTTTTCGATAAATTAAAGCCATAACTATTTTATCATATTAATCTTATATAGTTATTAATTAAAAAAAGAACAATAAAAAATTGACAACAGTCAAATCTATAAGTGTGGAAGTCGAGTGTTTTTTGAAAGGTTTGGAGGAGTTGTGGAGTGAAAAATAGCACGCCCCATGAAATTCTGGGAGGGGCACTACCTCTTGACCCCTTTGGAGTCATTGCCCCCTAGAATCCCATGAGAGGCATTACCTCTCAACCATGCTAGGGGTTGCCACCTTGGATCTTTGCTCTCATTTCTATCCTCTCTATATCTAAACATTTATATACATTTTTATGACTAAACAAACTGCCTATTGTATCACTTATTTCCAATTCTATTGTAACAATTGGTATCTAGGAAGCAATTTGCTCTGTGGAATCTTTTGGTTAGCAAAATGCTTGCACCTTCAAGTATCTGCATTGAGTGTCTCTTGGTAATTTCCATATTATGTTGCTTTTATGTAATTGGAGACATATCCTCTATATATCTATGCTCTGAAAATGACATTCTCTCTTTAACTTTTTTCCTACGTTTTTTTATAATTTGATTTTTTCCTCAAAAGTTTTTTGCTGTTAAAAATTTATATACATTTTTATGACTAAACAAACTGCCTATTGTATCACTTATTTCCGATTCTATTGTAACAATTGGTATCTAGGAAGCAATTTGCGCTGTGGGATCTTTTGGTTAGCAAAATGCTTGCACCTTCAAGTATCTGCATTGATTGTCTCTTGGCAATTTCCATATTATGTTGCTTTTATGTAATTGGAGACATATTGCATACAAACATTGGAAAGAGAATATACCTCAAATTCTAGTGTATATTGTTTGTAGACTATCTACTCTGTAAATTGACAATTGCACAATCATATCAATTGGTGTTTGTTTGACTCAGTTCATCTGTAATTTCATTTTATTTTCATCATCTCTATTCTGCCCCCCATCTTAACTGTGGGTTACTCTGGGAAAATAGGTCACTTGTTTCATCTTGAGTGTCATGTTTCTATTTGACTTCTAATAGAAAATTTTGAAGTTGCTGTTAGAAGAATATCTCCCTCACTAATTTCCAATAAGAGTGCTCATTAGGGAATGTATGAAGAGTGCTCATTGGGGAGTGCACGAATGGAGAAGCAGCAGGGGTGTAGTTGATGCCTGAGCCAAGCCAGCTCAAAATAAAAAGAAAAGTTTTTTTAAATATTCAGCTCTGAGGAGGATCTAAATCCAATGAATAAATATAATTATTGATTATTCCCAACTTGGGGTTGATGTGTTATGCAACTTCTAAAGAGTGTAGGTGCAATCCAAAATCATGTGAAATCATGAGCTGAATTCCACCAAGCCCATATGATGTTATTCCAAAGATTATTTGCAAGAGATGTAAAAGTGTTGGTAAGCTTATATAAATGACCACCACACTATTTGCTGGAAAGGGAAAACACCTCAAATTATGCTTGCTATAGTAAAGATTGTCCCACAGGCTACCTTATTTCAAAAATGATTATTAAAGAATACCTTATTTAAAAAATGAATATTAAAGAATCAGAGTTGGTCTTCGATTAACGCATTTCATTCATTTTCATCATCTCTCTTCCACTCTGCCACACTGCAGATTGCTTTGTAATGTCCCTTCCCAGATTTCTTTATGATAAGAACAGTTTGGGACATAAACAACAATATTCACTAGTAACATAAACACAATGTTCACCAAAGTATATCAAACAGCAGTATTTAATTAAACTCAACCATACAAATGATTTGAGCACCAGCTGTAACTTTATTGGTTATGATCCAAACGGCATGTTATGACAGTCATTGCAAAAGTGACACACAACATTAACAATCAATGCTCCACAAACTCACTAAACTTTCAAGCAAATCCTTGAATTTCCAATTAACTCCCTGATTGAGAATGCCCTCAAGAACCGAAGGGTTTTTGTCGTTTTGTCCTCCGATTCCAGGAATCAATGGGTTTTCATCCACTGATCACAGCCTCCTATTGTGTATCAT
This sequence comes from Chamaecyparis obtusa, assembly GCA_027943335.1. NCBI lineage: Eukaryota > Viridiplantae > Streptophyta > Pinopsida > Cupressales > Cupressaceae > Chamaecyparis > Chamaecyparis obtusa. Next base: position 515,887 of record BSBK01001314.1, read on the forward strand.
CTGCAAAAGATCACTAGAATGCAAAGTGCCCAGAAGATACATTATATCACCTCCCCATTACAATTGAAATGTTTTCTGGCTTTATATGCAACCAACCAAAGATTAAACTAGTCAGCCAAGCCCCAAAATGGTTCCAAGGCCCAAATTTGAATCCACATGCTACATCACAGGTTGGCCTAACAGGCCGTACAAACTTTCTCTGTCCTTGCTGAATGGGCATACGTCAACAGTCAGACCATGTATCCTCAACCTCAATGTCTGATGGTTCCTTGGCACACATTGGGCTGCATCCTTGATCCCCGACCTTTGATGGTTCCTTGTCATGTGCCAGGCCACACCCCAGATCCTCAAACCTTCAATGTTTCCTTGACATGCATTGGTCCGCACCCTCGATCCTTGATCTCTGATGGTTCCTTGGCATGTATTGGGCCACACCCCGGATGTTTGACTTCCAATGGTTCCTTGAGGCGTGTTGGGCAGTAGCCCTGTCCCTTGGAATGGGTTAGATAGTAGCTCAGATCCCCAAACTTAGATGACTCCCTAAGCAAACAGTCTTTCTTCTGATTTTGAAAAAGGGGACATGACACGCTTTGTGAAAATAAGTCATTTTCATTTCAACAATGATTTTCCTTTATATCTGAATAATGGGCTAAGAATAAGCTTGCTAGGACAATAAGGATAAGCAAAGCAAGGCTTTAAGATTGTAAAAAATGGGTGATTTGAATATGCAAGGGATATATAAAAAGGAAAACTTGATCTATGTCCCTATCCTTCTTTAGTCGGAGAAGGTGTAGACAAGGTTTTCCCTAAAAACATATCCAGGGATGAAAATGCTTCCGTTTCCTTGTAAAGTGAGCTCAATATCTCTGTAACGCTTACGAGCCTGAAATTGTGTGCCATAGGATGCCTGAAAGCTTTATTATCATAGTACTTGGAGAATTTGTGGTACAGGTACTCGTATGATGACAGTGACATTGTTAAATTTAGGATACATGAGTAAATGAACAAAAGGTATGGCCATATTATGTATACTCTCCAGTTACCAAAAATTGCAGTTATGTGGTCGGGCTATTATCCTTGTTCATATATTGGAGATTCTGGTAAGTGTGGTTAAACTCATTAAGGCATAGATTGGGATATGAATCTGTACCATGGAATCCGTTGAAGAGATTGACTCCTGAAAAAGACTGAATTAAAGGAAATTTGAGGTTAAGAACCATGAGATATTGGTGCCTGGACCTATCAAACTCTTGTAAATGGTAGAAAGATTGACTGGGCAATCCTTCCCATGGTAGATTCGTGATCTCACCTGTAATAAAGAAATTGTTGCCTCAGGTTCTGGCTTGGCTCCTTGCAATATTGTGGGAGGGCCCGTTTTTTGGTTGTCTTGTAAACTAATAGCAGATTAAAAGTTTGCAGCCAAATGTCTAAATTTGATTGCATTTTACATTGACAAAATACGTCTCCATTTTGATTTTTTTCCGGATTACTCTAGTTTCCTAGTTCTAATTGGATTTGAAACTTTAACTTTTTGGTTGCCGTTTTATGAATGCATTGCACGTCTTGTTTTTGTGATTTAAGTATGGTGATAAGTTTAATTTGTGTCTGATCATATACAGGTGTGGGCAAAAGTTGCCTCCTCCTACGTTTTTCAGATGATTCTTTCACAACCAGTTTCATAACTACCATAGGGTATGCCATACAATTTGACATTTCTTTAATTCCAAGTTTTCATTAGAATGGTTCAACTCTACTAATGTAGTCCACCTTGTCAGGATTGACTTTAAGATAAGGACTATTGAGCTTGATGGTAAGCGGATCAAATTGCAAATTTGGGATACTGCTGGTCAGGAGCGCTTCCGCACAATCACCACAGGTAGTTCTTTCATTTTCTAATAGAATTTGGTTGGTTTGGTAAATTGCTTGGGACCAGGAACACTTGGCTCTGTTTTTTGTTCATGTTTGGTTGTTATCCTCCTCCTGATCTTGCTGGGCTTTGCAGCATACTATCGAGGTGCCATGGGCATTCTTCTAGTTTACGATGTCACTGATGAATCATCTTTCAATAGTATCCTTGTGATCAGATTGGTTCAATATAATTTTTGAGTTTTAGTACATGATTTTAATGTGCATTTTGCTTTATCGTTTGTTTTGATTTCAGAATTTGAAAAGTATTTTTCTTTTCTGACTTGAAAGACATTTAATCTGGAATGTTTATGTAAGTCATTATTTGCCAGCGACTTTTGTTAGAGGATAAATGATCAAGAAACTTTTTATATACTATTTCATCCTTAACTCTTCCTCTTAAGACATTCGGAACTGGATTAGGAACATTGAACAGCATGCATCTGACAATGTGAATAAGATATTAGTTGGTAACAAGGCTGATATGGATGAGAGCAAGAGAGTAAGTTGCTCGTCTCTTTCTGGCCAGGCTGAATCACCTAGGGTGTCAATGCTGGACTTGATTGTACTGTTTCTTGTTGCATTTATGTGGCTTGTTTTTATTAGCTATCATTGTTTTCTTAATGACTGCCTCTTGATCAATATTTCTTGGCACTATTAGGCTGTCCCAACTGCACGGGGCCAGGCACTTGCAGATGAGTTTGGCATTAAGTTTTTTGAAACTGTAAGAAAACATTTAAATTTTCAAGGCTTTGTATAAGCATCAAGTGTTTGTTTATTGTTTGTTTTGGAACTGGTCATAGATATCTGATTTGTACCTGTGGCTTCAGACCAGGATAGACTTGCTTTTGATGAATTAGTACTCATGAAATCTTATTGATTGTGTGGTTGTAGAGTGCTAAAACAAACTTAAATGTGGAACAAGTTTTCTTTACAATTGCAAGGGATATTAAACAAAGGCTTGCGGAGAGTGACTCCAAAGTTGAGGTAAATTCAATTTCAGCATTCTCTAGTTTCTGGGCTGGTCTTCTATCTTTTATTAATTGGCTATTTGAAAGTACTTTGACATTTGCTGATAAGAGAATTGGCACATACATTATTTAATTTGCTTGCAGCCCCAGACCATCAAGATCAACAAACCAGACCCTACAAAAGGGCCAGGCAAAGCTGTAGAAAAACCAAGTTGCTGCACATCTTGAAATTGTACAAAATTATGTATTCAGCCTGTGTATAAACAGTGTCTTTTAATGTCAGGGGGCTGGTACAAATTAATGGGCTTGGGGATGATGGTTGTCTACCTATCATGCTGCCAATGTTTCAGCTGATGGCTGTTGTCTTGAGAAATGTGAGTGGATTATTGATTGATATGTACTGGTTGCATCATGCATTGATGTAGTATTGTTATGGCATGAAGGCACACCTGAATCTGTCATCAATTACTTATTCTTTTTGTCTCGTCTCTTTTATTATTTTTTCTATAGATTCTTTTAAGCTGATTTACATTTCTACTAGAGTGTAAGTGTTGTGATACACCTTAGTTAGGATTATTTATGTACATGGATGTAGTGCTTTGTGGTTTTTGTTTAGAGCACTCCAGATTAAATATGAGAATGGAATATTACAATGATATTGTTCATTATCAAAACATTTCTAGCACGTGTAAGTGTTATCTGACGAGGAAAGATATTTCCTGCATATGTGGGAAGATGCTGATTTCTTCCTTTGCCTATTTTCTCAATATCAATCTTGAAGTTTTTTTGACAATTCATGGAAATATTGTTTAAACATGTCAGAAATCTCTTCGCTCCATATTGCCAGCTCCAAGTATTTAATGTGCGTATCTGCAGTTATCTTCAATGTACTGTTAATATGTTTCAGAGACACACACTAGTATTTTTCATATGATTATGATGAAAACCATCAATTGGTCCCGTTTCTAACCTATCCTCTTGAGTTACAATAAAATTAATGTTGAAGGATTCAATGGGCACTTAACATAATATATTGTTTTATATGAGTAACATCCTAACAAATGTGCTTTTGTTTTAAGCTGGGCAGCTGTGAATCCTTTTTAACCTGTGGAATCTCTAAAATGCGCTATTTCTTTCTGTTGTTTCTGGTTGGCTTGTAGCTTGGCTGTTTCTTTTACTTATCTGTTTGTAGTTTTTTGTAGGGAAAAATGCTTTTTGTGGAGGGCAAATTGAATTTATTTGGCAGATGAACAGAACTGTTTTACACTGTGTGCTAAGTCATATTATAAATGTGCAGATCTCATAAATTTCTGAGGCATAAATGCAGCATAGATTGTGGGGCCCAAGTGGAAACTTGTTAGCCAACAAAATCCAGTGAAATACATTTTGTAGGCTTAAAGAAGGAAAGTTTCAGATGTTGTGTTGTGGTTTCAATAATATTTTGAATTCCAGGAAAAATGTGCTTTAGGTATGGTTGAACAATGTTGAGGGCATCACATTAAACCTCACTGTACTATGCAACAGTTTCTTGAAATCCTGTTAATTTTTTTGAGACCTTGATAAACGTATTTTGTAAACTAGACTACTGTTAATCAGGGCAGCGATGCTTGGGTTTCTGTTTTGATTTCCAATGGCGAGTTGTACTAGGAGTAACAATAAATGTTTGCCGACAGACAATTAATAACTGGGGAATTTTATTTGTTTTCCGTCTGATCTCATTTTTGCTAGTGTTGGGATTGGTTTCGGAGCTCTAGACAGTGTTATAATTTTAATCAACGTATGTACAATTATTGAGATCTTTGTTTGTGGAAAAAGGAAGGGAAGTTTTAATGAATTTGGGCGTAGGAAAACAAGTAGAAGCCAGAGGAGAGAGAATGAAAATGTTTTTCCTCTGGGGTGGAGGATGGACATGGTTTGGTTGACGACCATCTAAAGTTTCCAAGTGAGGAGTGAGAAGGTGTTGAATAACTGAATGGTTTCCCTTTTAGCAATGTGCTTTCTTCTTTTCATCATGGTTTCTTTTTGCTGTTGCTGTAGTGCTCTTTGCTGTTGGTGTACGACCTTGTTGTAGGTGGCTTATTGCTAATAAGATTTTTTTGGTACAAGGTGGTTCTAGATAGCCAAGAGCATTGGAGTTTTTTTTATAATTTATAATTTATTATTATTATTTTTTATTTTGGTAATAATAGGAAATGAGGAATAGTTGAAACATTGTAAGGACCTTGGGGCTAATGTGGCTGTAAATTACAGGATATAAGCTTTTTTGTCTCATGTGAAGGAATAAATTGGAGGAAAAGGTGTTGATGTTATATTGGATAATACAGGGTGGTGGTTTTCTTCGGAAGAACCTAGATGCTTTGGCTCTTGATGGGAGATTATTTATTATTAGCTTTGTAGAGGTCCTATAACAAAGATCAACTTGTCAAGTGTATTTTAAAGATACTTTACCATTCAAGCATTAAGATTGTTAGAGTAATTATATGTTCACACTTATTAATTAGATCATTTTGATTTAATTAATTAAGTTGTCTATTACTCTAGTTTACTTAAGCTGTCTCTTAGGTGGATATAATTAATATTTTATATTAATTATTATGCGCAACTTAGCTTTTTACCCTTTTTAGGGTTTCGTTCACCTTATAGGTTGAACTCTTGTAATTATGTACTTACTTCTTATTGGAATATAATTTTTCACTCCGTTGAGATTTTTCAATCTTTTGTTTTTTGTGTCTTTTGTTTCTTTCCAGCAACAGGTTATTTGCATGCAGGTGTTCTTGGCAAACTGTGAAGTTGGATTTCTCAACTTCTAAATAGTATCAGAGCTCCCTTGCTGCTGCTTGTTTTGGTGTATTTGAAATAGTTTTTGAGGTTAAGAGTTTCAAGTTTTTTCAGATCTGGTATTCTCTGCAGGTTTTTGAAGCAGTTTTTGAGGTTAAAGGTTTCAAATTTTTTCAGATTTGGTATTCTTTGCAAGACTTTATTTTTTGTTTCTTTTTTAGCACTTTTTACAGGTGTTGTAGTTCTTTTTTGGATTTTTTTCTTCAATCTGGAGGAAGCTTTTTTTTTTTTTGGAGCATTTTGAGCAAAAACGGACGCTGCCATTACGCTCAGAGGGCTCGGGAGATGAACTTTTCATATAAAATTTGTGTTTTTTGGCCACAGTGACCTCTGGCAAAAATTCTCCCTCCTAGGCTGTATGACACGTAAATAAAAAAAAAGAATTCAAAAAAACCTCGATTTTCACGCCCATTTAGGGCTTTCTAACATGCTATCGGCCGCACCGCTAGCGTGTCGCCACCACGGCCCGACCTGTGCTCGGCTCTCGACCATCGTGCCACTGCTGGCCCCGTTGCTACCGCTGTGCCACCCGGCCGCCACCTCCGCCGGAGCCGCCGTCCACTGGCCACCACTCCTGTTGACGCCAACTGACGTCATCCAGATGTCTGGTGACGGCCATACGGCTGTCAAAATATTTCCACTTTGACTTTTTTAGAGTATAATTTTTATACCTCATGTCAGTCTTTTGGCCGTAACTTTTGCATACGATATCGTTTTTCAGAAAATCAAATATTGCCGGAAAACTCTTTCCGAGCCGGAGACAATGGTGCTGGTTTCATTTGCTGATTCGACTGTTTGAGTTCCCGTTTTTGGTGTCGAAGTAGAGGCTTCTGTTTCCTTAATCTTTGCATATGGCGTCCAAGTTTTCTTCTAGTTTTTTGTGCTTTCGATAGTTACTTCTTTGTTGTACAGGGGATAGAATCATACTTTGTGTGGGGTATTTTTTCCTTTCTGTAATTTACTTCAGAAAAGACCCTTCTACTTCTGTCTACTTCTTCTCTCAATGGTAAACTCTTCTATCACCTGTCTTACATCTCACAACTACCACACCTGGAAAGGACAGATGGCTAGATTGCTTATGACAAAAGGGTTATGGTCATGCCTCGATGAGGCTCCGCTAGTTCTACAGAGACCTTATGAAGCTCTTATGCAGAGAAATAGGATGGATGAGGCAATGGGCCTCATTGCACTGAATATTTCAGATGGGTTGTTCCACCTAGATGGTTTGACCACACCCAGGGCTACGTGGAACAAGTTTTCCACCTTGTTTGGCACAATGAATCAGCTCAGGGTTCTATAGATAGATGCAGAGTTCACCTCCTTAGTACCTGAATCATTCACTAGCATTGAGGACTTCTTGATGAAGTTCAAGTCTTTTCGATCTATTTTACAGGTTTCTGGAAAGACGAAGTCTGATGATGAGTGTATCTTTCTGATACTCTCAAAACTTTGCGGTCCTTATCAGATTTTCACTTCTACCTTCTACTCCACTATGGATGCACTGGGTGCACGACATATTATGCCCTCTTTTGAGACTTTTTGTGACAGGTTGACTCGTGAGCAGTCCAAGCTCACTCAGATGGATTCACTTACAGGTTCACAGTCACATGCATTGCTTGCCAAGACACCTCAGCGTACACAGAAGTAGAAGCCGAAGCATATATCAGATTCCTCTTCTCAGCACTCTACTGGCCCACCATTTTCTTCTAAGAAGGAGAAATAGAAGACTGAGAGCCCTACATGTTCCTATTGTCAGAAGGGACCTCATGATGAGTCACATTGTTTTCAGAAGAGATTTGATGGCTATGAGAAATAGATTGCAGATTTGCAAGCTCTTCTTTAGAAGAGCACTGTTTCCTCTCCATCCTCTTCTACCTCACAGGGGTATGCTTTTCAGTCTTCTTCCACATCTTCGACATCTGGACAGGATTTTGGACAGGGTCATGCATTACGGGCATCCATTGCATTGCCTTCACAGGTCCCTTGGATACTGGATTCAGGTGCTTCTCACCATATGGCATCTTCTCAAAGGATTTTCTCTAATGTTGAGGCTTCTCCCATTCCTCATATTCTCATGGGGAATAACACTATCCTAACAGTCTGCGGGAAAGGTTCAGTAGGCATTCAGGATGACACATTCAATGATGTATTGTATGTTCCATCTTTGTTTGTAAACCTTCTCTCGATTTATCAGATTACACACAGTGGATCAGGGAAGACAGTTGAGTTCACTGCAAATTCAGTCTTCATTCAGGATAGTGCGACAGAAAGCATTGTTGCTAAGGGAATAGTTGATCATTCCACCCGTCTCTACACCTTCTCACACTTGGGTCCACCATCTCCATTGTCGGAGCACAACTCTCCTCTTTCGCAAAAGCATCATGTGGTGCAGTCAGGTCGCTTGAACCTTTGTATTGTTCCTAAGATCACTGCTATGACTACCACACCACATCCTGTTGAGGTGTTTTCTCTTCAGCAGGATTCTTCTTCAGCACTGCCTGACCCTCCAACTCCATTCATCGAGCCACTAGGTGCACTTGTTGAGGATTCTACAGAGGACATTCATCTCCTCTTTCATGACAGTGTCAGCACATCTGTCACACCACCTACATTGGGGATTCCCTTTCAGGATCCTCGTGTTTACTCCTTTCAGCATCAGCTCGGCCTTCCAGTGACACCTCATCTTTCGAGGTTACCTCTTTAGTATCCACTGACTTTTACTCCTCTGCATTGGAGTCACAGTGGTTTGTTCATTGATCCAAAAGTTCTTTCATTTTTGGGGGGCTTTGGAGCCTCGATCCTCTCTCACGGGGGGTTGGCAGCACACATTGTACTTATGACTTTGAGAGAGTCTCTTGAAGTCATTTTTTTCTTTTGCTTTCCTTTATATCTCTTTTTGGAGAGAAGTTTTTCCCACTGGATTTTCTCCTTTGTCTCCGGTTTACAGAGATTTCCTTGTATTGGGTACCTGATCAGGCCTTGTTGTCGGGACCCATCTTTTTTTCCACTTTCATAGCTGTGCTAGGTTAGCTTACCTCCTGAGCTTTGCTTAAGGGGGGTGTTAGAGTAATTATATGTTCACATAGATCACTTTGATTTAATTAATTAAGTTGTCTATTACTCTAGTTTACTTAAGTTGTCTCTTAGGTGCATATAATTAATATTTTATATTAATTATTATGCGCAACCTAGCTTTTTACCTTTTTTAGGGTTTCGTTCACCTTATAGGTTGAACTCTTGTAATTATGTACTTACTTCATAGTGGAATATAATTTCTCTCACTCCGTTGAGATTTTCCAATCTTTTATTTTTTTGTGTCTTTTGCTTCCTTCTAGCAACAGGTCATTTGCATGCAGGGGTTCTTGGCGAACTGTGAAGTTGGATTTCTCAACTTCTACAAAGATTGTATATTCGAACAATAAAGAGCAAAGTTAATATTATAGTTAAAGCGAAGCATATTTGGACTATCTTTGGAGAGGCAAAGCGAAGCTTGTTATTCTCATATTTCAATGGGCCACAAGATGTTTGCATTTGCAGCACAAAGATCAACTTGTGAAATGTATTTTCAAGGTGCCTTACCATTCGAGCATTAAGATTGTATGTTTGAACAATAAAGAACAAAGTTAATATTATAGTTAACATACATAGGCATGTTTGGCCTATCATTGAAGAGGGCAAATCAAAGCTTGTCATTCTTGTATTTCAGTGGGTCACAAGATGTTTGCAGTCTAGTCCAGTTAAATGTGCTATAATAATGTAGAATAAAAAATTAGTAATATTGTTGCATTTAAAGCTTTTGAGGTGGAATAGTGCAGACAAGGTGATAAAAGGATGAAAGTTAAAGAATTTAGAAAAAAATCAGTCTGAATTGAAGATGAGAGTAAAATGCGTGCATTCATGTTGGAGGATAGGTTACGTTGAAAACAAGGACATTGATTTTGTAGATAAAGTATGCAAGGTATATTCCCCACATATACTTTGCGATCCATGATATAAAGAATGAACTCAAAAAAGTTTTGTATCAACACATTAAAATTATAATCATGGATAAGGAGTTGAATTCCTCAAGCATTATCACAATATAACTATTTTTTATGTAGTTAATTGATGTATGACACTATCAATAGAAGTTCTAATTGTGAACATTTTCATAGAAGCAAATGTAGAGTTTCTTTGAATGTTTCTTTTTTGAAAGGCGAGTTTCTAGAAACTCTTGCAAGTGAAGGGATGTTTCGGCATTTTATGAGCAAGCAAAGGAGATGGGATTTTGGCGATCTAAAAGTTTCCATTTCTTAACACTATCATCCTAGGTTTCAAATCACTTCACCCAAGTCTAAAACTTCACAAGAAAATACTATAGAATCAACAAAATTGATAAAATTTATATTTTCCTTTTGTTTCTTCTGCATTTATGCAAATTAAGTCTTTTTGATATCACTTAAGAAGTGATTTTTTGTTTATAACTTAAAATTGTAAAAATAATGAACTTTTAAATATAATTAAGGGATAATTTAAAGGTCACTTAAAGAATTCAATTATAGATGAAAAGGCCTATACATTCAGTTTTTGTTTCTAACTTAAAATTGTAGAAGTAATGAACTTTTAAATATAATTAAAGCTCATTTAAAGAATCAATTATGGATGAAAAGACCTATATATTCAAGGCTGACTATAAAGAAGGGAAATGCTTTTGTGGGGGCTTTTTTAGTCTAAGCATGTGTATTAATATAAGAGACTTTGATCTTTGCTTTTGATTTATGATAAAAAGATATTATTAGATTGTGATTAAATGTGTTAATTATTAATGCTATTATTTTTTTATATTTAATTTGTAGTGCTATTATTTGAGATGATGCATATTGATGGATGAAATAAATCTTATCATAAAAATGAAGTAATATTGGGTATTTTGAGGGGATTCATCCTATATTATAATGTTTAGCGTGTGGCATTGTAGTTTTTGTCACTAAGGCTCAAACTTTTACTAGACCATTGTGATTGTAGGCAGTAGGTCTTTGTTGATCCTGTGTTTACATAGGCTTGCACCTTAGCATTGTGATTGTTGGCGTTCATGCCAAGAGACTTAGTGTTCTAAACAACTGTTCATGTTTGTTACTTTGTGCTCTAAACCTTTGTTGGGTTGGCTGGTCACGAGCTTTGTGCCTTTGCTAGGTTATCGTGCTCATATGTTTGGACTATTTACATTAATGATGTGTGATGTTAGGAATGTGGTCCTTCATTTGCCGTTTGACCTAATTTGACCAAGCTAAAAGTCTCATATTCCCAAATATTTTTTTAGGTACTTTGAGATATTTGAGGTTGGAAATTCCAAGTAAATATTTCTTTTCTTTTGTCATTCAAAACCTTATAGTTCAACTTCAATCTATATTCTTTATTTGTTGAAAAAACAAGTTATTGATCCAATATCAGACACATAAGATTTTTTCTTCTTACTCTAGTTTGTTGACGTGCCTTTCTTTCTTTTTTGGGAAAAACATACATGAGAAAACCAAAAATCAGTCATACATGAGAATTATGTTTTTTTGGTTGGTAAAGTTTGTATATTGTTTGAATAGATTTCTGATTTTTTATTGTGTATATGTTTTTAGCATCAACATTTCAGATCACACTCTGTGATCCATCAAATTTTATATACTTTATTAATAATAACATAATTATATTACATACATATATTGTCTTGTCTGCCCAGAACTCTCTCAGACAGAAACAAAAAGTAACGAGTGACCAATTGGGGCCATGAAACCCTCCCCAACCTTGCAATTGCAAGGAGAGACGCCAAACCATAACAACATTCCTCTCTCACACACACTGGTTCATAATCAAATGTGCTTCTTCTTTGGTGCCTAGCTCGAGACACCATGCTAGAAACAGAGAGACAACATCTTGTTTTTTTCCTGTACCTTGAGAAAATCATCCCCCAGTACAATAGACACCTTATGCAAGAATTCAATGTCATCAAATTTGAAAACGTTCTCGAGCCTTTTGTCTGAGATTTTCCCCCAGAAGGCCACCATCGGTTTCAAGGTTTGCATGGAGAACTTCGCTTGCATTTTCTCCGTCACCAAACTCATCGCAAACCTTCAAAAGACCAAAGAAGAAGAAACGTGAAATGCAAAATGCATGCATTAAGGACTAAGAAGCGACTTAAGGGCCCCTCACCTTCGAGACGAGATCAATGTGCGGCCATTAATACTCTTCATTCCATATCATCGTACTATCTTCGCAAGCTGCCTCGTCTCCCATGTCTGCCACATAGTCTTTATATACCACCCTATCATCCCCTTGCATTAACTCTGCCGCCAACTTGGAATATTTGTTTTGACTCCATGTTCCCCTCCTGTTTAACATGAGAAATTTTGATTTTTTTGAACGTTGCCAACAAATTTCTTATGATTTTTACTAACTTGTCAAGCTTCCTCCTTTGTTGATCGCATTTGTTATGCTTTGAGAGTCCCCTTCCAAACGAAGCAATGGATCAACAATCTCTTTGCCATTTTCAATACAAGGAGAACCATTTTTGCTTCTGCTTCATTGTTTATGTCTGTCTTGAGCCCTTGCATACAACAAGTCAGAGTATTCCCCTTCCAATATTTGGCAACCCAACCTGCTTTTGACGAACCCATATTCCCCTTTGATGCACTGCCAAACTTGATTTCAATCCACCCACTACTTTGAGTTGTTCCTAGGTGTAGGTGTATTAACCCACTTCGGCCCATTAATACGCCAAGGGAGGTTCCCTTAAATATATGGTTGATCAGTAAACTAATAGATAGTTTTTTATATTTGGAATGTTTGTTGTCCATTTGAAAAATTTAATTTGTTTGTAGTGAAATGTTACAACTACTAATGTGTTTACCATCATTAAAGCAATAATAGTAAAATATTTCATTTTGGTTTAGCTAATTTATTTTTATAGAAGTTTTTTTTTTTTTAATCAGTAAAGGGTTCATATATTTTATTAATTCTAGGCTTTTGAGCTTGGCTCGAACTAGGAGTGGCTACAAACAGGGAAGTTAAACAAAGCACCATAGTGCAAAGACCCATAATAGGTCAAAATGTTAAGATTTCCTATTTGCTCTACCTTTGGTCTAAGATACCTCCTTTGTCTTCTTATCCCTCTCCCCCTTCACAACTTGCCAACCTTCCTCCATCTTTGCAACCTCCTTTTGTCATGCTAGTGCAACATCACAAGAAGACTTCACCTTGTCAATTGATCTATGGGAGCATCCTTCTGGATCTATTCTTGCAACACCATGGTAGTAACCAACACCACTTGTATCTTTTTTCATTGTATTTGTTCCTCTTGGGGCCTCAGGAATTGATGAGGATCTCTTCCCCTTATCCAAACTCTTGGCCTCTACCAAGGCATTTGTGCCCTTAGAACTCTTATCCTATTGTCCCTCAACGACTCCCCTTTCCTTAAGTCTCTAATGAGACATTGCTTGATTTTTTTACCAAATAGAAAAGAGGATCTGCGTCCTTCCACAAGGTGACCTCCTTTTGGTTGTTCCTTTTGTCAGAGTATGTCGTCATATGTCCCATCTAAAAACAACATCCACATATGAAGGGGATTCCTTTGTAATCCACAAGTTGCAAGCGACATCCATTAGTAGATTTCAAACATAAATATGCCAGAGGAGTCTTTGTCATGTTCATCTCATTTAGAGAAGTATTTTGTCCTTCATATTTGTCATCATCATCTTCTTTGATAGTCATAAATAGAACTTCCTCAAGTGATTCATTACCTTCTTCATCCTTTGATGAATGTGTCTCCAATGTGCTAAATTTTTTCTTTCCTTTATCATTGTCATTTGTCCTAACATCCCTACAATATCATTTTTAGCTTTTTTTTCCTATCACTATCATCATATTTCTTTCTATCTTCCCTAAAAGGACATTTAGCACCATAGTCTCCTACTCTTCCACAAGTAGAATATTTGAAGGGAAACATACCTTTATATTTTCACATCCTTTCTTTGATCATTGAACAAAATTTTCTTCTTCATCAAGATCAGATTCATCTTCAGTATTTTGAATTTCCTTGAAAGCATCAACTCTCTTTTCATGTTGGTTCTCCTCAAGTTCAAATAGCTCAAATGCAATGACAACACCATAGAGCTCCTCCAAAGTGTACTCCATATCATGATTCTGTTGAATGACAATCAACAAGTTCTTGTGGGCCTTATTCAAAGTTCTCATCACTTTTAGAAATACTTCACTGTCTTCTAGGGTTACACCAAAGACTTTGATAGAGTTATCAATTTCATTCACCCAGTGTAGGTAACCTTTAATATTATCATCTTTAGACATCTTCAGAGTCTCAAACTTGTGTTCAGATTTTGTAACTTGATTTGCTTGATCTATTTGTGCTTCATAGATACTAATGAGCTTCTCACATACATCAAATGTGGTTTTGTAACCCATGACCTTCAACAACTCTAAGTCACCCAAACTATTGCTAATAGTATTCATTTCTTTTGCATTGTTCTCATGAGATTTGATTTTATCTTGAGTAGCAGGGTCACCATATGTCAAAGGAACATAACCATTTATGATAGCATCAAGAACACCATATGTCAGAGTCCAAGTGCAACTTCATTCTTTCCTTCTAGAAAGTATAATTTATTCCATCAAACTTAGGTACTTCTGTTCCATGCTCACTATCCATCTTGGATATGCCTCAAGAAGTTAAGCTTCTTCTAGATGAATCTTTCTCTGATACCAATTGTTGAAAATTACATAGTATTGAGAGGGGATTGAATCTGTACAAACAATTACTTAACAATTCTATCACATATCTCAATTACTGATTATTGAACCAACTAATTATCACCAAAAGACAAAGCAATAAAAGTATAAGCACATGAACACTAGATTTATGTGGAAAACCCAATGTGAGAAAAACCACATTGAGAATCTTACTCACTATATGAAATAATCAATTACAAAGTTTTAGACGAGAAGCCAAAGAACTCAATGTCCCTAATGTTTTAGGCACACTGCCAAGGATCTAACTAACCTTGAGAGAACTTGCACAAGAAATATAAATATTCACAATGATGCCAAAAGAGTGCACAATATTCCAATAGACACAGAGAGAAATGTGAAAAATAAATGATCTCTTGATTTTCTTTTGTGACCTTTCTATCTGATTCAACAATTTACACTTCTGCTCTTCCTTATCTACATTACTCAATCTTCACACTTTCTCCACATATATTTCACAATTACCTTATGCACAATCTTACTAAATCATCCTTTCCCACTCACATATATAGTGATTTATCCATCACAAATATCAATAAGGTCGACCAAAAAGATATAATCATTATTAATACAAAGTCAGCCACCTTGAGCACAAATACTCAATGCAGTCCATCCTAGGATATAAAGGGGACCTAAATCCATCATAATAGGTCTTCCTCAACTGCTATAGTTGAAGTGCATGCATCACAACATCTTCCAAAATAGGACCCAAACATAACATGTAAAAAAAATTAAAACAAGCTACCACTAGGCCCAAAAACATTCTCCAAAGCACATAGCACAATCCAAAACCCGATATGCCATTCCATGATCATCTTTGATCTCTTAACTCATTCCTTAATCTATATATGGACCATTAATACTCAATTATAGTCATTACAAAAAGCTAAGTCAACTAGGAGCCAACATAAACATCAATATTACACTTGTGACAACAAATCTTCACTTGTAGAGCAATCCATCATGAGAAATATGAATTGGAATATGCACGAACCATCTAACTATGTCCACCGAACTGTATACCTTGAAATTCCATTGTGAAGCATTCTTTGAGCTTATCTAATCCCATCCTGACAGCCACCCTTACTGTCAGCCAACAGTGCAATCATATTTTCGTCAAAAGAATAGTTGTGGACCTTAAAATGTGATAGTGAAATATTCATAGTACACAATCATTATAACCAGAACCACAAGCCACCATAATTTTATGCAAATTAATTCAAAACATTCTCCCGTAAGCTCTTTAAATACTCTTTCTTGCATATTCTTGCTTGTCATTCTTCCATCTTCTGGATATACGTTATACTACCTTAGAATACTCATTAGAACATTTGAATACTCAATACAAACCACTCATTGTTCTTCAAGCACATATCCCATCATGTTAAGCATTTCATACACTTTTCTATATAGAATTCTTCAAATCTTCTTCATTAATCAATCAACCCTTCAAATCTTCTTCATCAATCTATTAGTCCTTCAATTCTTCTTCCTTAATTAGTGATACATCTTTTCTCAACTTCTCTACCTCAACAAAATCTTAGCTCAAACAAGTTGACATAAATGCCACAAAGAGTTGGCATCAATGAAAACACAAAGTATAATGCTAACAAACTCTCTATCAAGTTGACATCAATGCACACAAGTTGACATCAATGACAACACTGAACTCACATTGCTAACTTGACAAAAGATCATGAGAAAATATGTGAAGATGGTTGAGCACACATGTCATAGATATAAACATAATCATCTTGACCTTTAGCACAACAACATAGATTTGTAATTTCAAACTTAGGAGATATAGAAAGACAAATTAGAGAAAAACATTGGAAGAAAAAGAGCAAAGTAGTTGGAATAGATTAGATTGAATTTTTTTATAACACAAACACTAAGAAAATAGGATTATCCCCACAAGAATAAAATAGTTAGAAACAAGAGGAAATATAGAATATAATGGATTTGTAAAACTATTGTATAGATTATTTTTACACTACGAAAGCCTATGAAGCTATACAAATTTATACAACAATCTCTACATATAGTGTCGTAAATTGTACACCTTTAATTCCAAGATGTCCAATTTTACACACTCTTAGCACTCATTTTAGTATTTATCATTCCTCTATGCATGATAGGACCTTTATTGGTTTGAATTAATATTATGAGTTCTCTTCCCTTTCATTACATCAACATTTTATTATTTGGGCCCTTAACTATAGATGTGCCCTTTATTTTAATTTATTTCAAGTCTTACCTTATTTTAAAGTTCAAGACACATTTTACCACATCTAAACATAATATCTCTTATCACAAATAATTTTTCAAGCATCTAGACCATATTTTCTTGCAATCTTGAAAATTTAGACAATTAGTTAGGACAATGTCAGTCATACAGCCTTGTCCTAGATGACAGTGAACAAAGCAACCTTGTCCCATACTTTTTTCTTGAAATTTTAGGATTGTAATATGGAAGTATTACAAAAACTATCCTTGATGCAAACAGATATTTTTCTAAGTTGGCCAAAAGCTGATTTCACTTTGGAATCCCTATATAAGGTCTCTCTCAATTCACACACACACACACATCTCATTCTCTCATCTGTACAAGACATCACTTTGAGAGAAGATCTGATTCAAGTAGTGTAAGTAATAAATAAGAAATGTGTAATTTGATGTTTATTCATTCAATCATAACAAATTAAATGGGAAATCCAAAGTAGTTGTAAAAACAAGTGATAATAAAATTGATAAACAATTTACAATTGTAAGAGTTTATTATGCTAAACTAACCTAACACTAATTTTAATCTAATATATCAATATTCCTCCCTTATTACATTAATCAGATCAAGAGTGGAACATTGTAAGGGTTTTGAAGCCAACATCCTAGAGACTTTGATGAAGCACATTCACCAATCCTCCTCACTCTCCTAAGAAAGATTGACTAATTGCAATAGTGGATCTCCTGACTTTAGAGCCTTTAACCATCTATACAACACGAGAGAACATAAAAGTGTTCCTACTCCACATGTACAATAATACACATTTCCTTTGAAATTTCACATCTCCTTTGAGTGTGTCTAATGTCTCCTCTAGTGTTGTACATGGGCTACATTTCCTTTGAAAGTTCATATCTCTTTTGAGTGTGTCTAATGCCTTCTCAAGTGTTGTGGAAACAATCTCTCCTCTGCTGCACAAATAACCAATCAAATGTCTACATGTGAGACAAACCTTCCTTTAAAATTTCACATCTCCTCCAAGTGTGACGAATGTCTACTCATGTGATTGAAAATTCACCAACCAAACTTGAATACACCAAGTACATCCACAAAAATATTGGCCCCCCTTGCTCCTTGAAAGGACATACATGATGTCAAGTCCCCTCTTTTCATCAGGAACACAAATAGGGTGCTTTTTGTGCAATGAATAATCTCTAAGTGAGAAGCTAGCTTGAGATAATAGATACTTGCTTGCCTTCGTTTCCTTCAACATCTGATATAACATATATTTAAATTCTAAAAGATATTTTCTTCCTTATCAATTGATATTGACATTGTAAAGAGATTTCTTAGGTACAAATATACAAGCAGCGGCAGATTGCTTCCATTGCTAATGTCTTAGTAATGCCCATACATGTAAATATCATATTTTACTAATGATACATTTTCATATAGATGAAGAACTTTTATATAAACCTTCAATACTAATCCCCCTTTCTACACGTTTTAAACCACTCAAAAGAGAATAATTTACTTGAATGTTTAACCTTCAACCTTCTTAATCCAAATGAATTTCAAGCACCTTAATCCATAGAAAATGCATCCATTAGATATAACCTCAATATATTTCAATCTATAGTAAATTCAGCATCAAATATGTCTCAGACACGATAAATAAATATTCAATTTAGGAGCACATCAAAGTTGGTACCTTCAACCAAAGCATGAAAGTTCTTTGTGCCATGTCACACCATACTGCACGCGAGGACACAATGTCCAAAAGCGTATGAAGTTCTACTCAAACCAATGATTCTAACACATAATCTATTTAAACATTTTAAGAACTTGGAAGCAGAAGAGATGTGGGATTACTTCTCTTTGGGAATATTCACAACGAAACCCAAAACTTCCCTTGGAAAGTGAAAAAAAAGAGCAACTAATCTGTATTATTACCTCTTGTGTGCCATTGACGTATCAGATTCGGTTCACAGATGCCTTCCCCACAGAATTGATTTAGAGATACAGAGGTTTCAAATAATTGATAACTTGGAAGGAGAAGGTATCCTAGATGGCATTGCAACTGCCCCCAAATGGCGTACAACCTAAATAGTTTGGATTCTTAGCTGTTGGATGCATTAGAAACAATCTCATCACTAACCTGATGAATTAAATATGTGTGAAAAAGTGCAGGCATGTGGCGTAAAAATAGACACTCAACCGCAAGACTTTATACTGCAATGTCTAATCAAACAATGAACAAAACTAGAAAACTGACAGGAAAACGAAAACAATGAACAATGTCTAATCAGAATCCATTTAGAGCACAAGCACAAGCACAAAATCTATTTGTTCCCATACCAACTGTAAGCGATGAAGATAAAATATATAATTGGATGTTTATTCTCTCAATCGTAAACCTTTAAATAGGCAATCCAAAGCAGTTGTAAAAACAATCGATAGTAAAAGTGATAGACAATGTACAACTGTGAGAGTTTATTATGCTAAATCAACTTATTTTAATGTATTACTCCAACAAGAAGCATAAAACTAAATTAAGGTTTTTTTCAATTATGTTTTCAATTATAATTTTATGATATTTTATCATGTTATTGCATTAACACATAGATGATTTATTCTAAGAACATTGCATTATCAATTGGAAGTATACTAATTTCAATTCAAACATTTTAATTTAAACATTTTAGTTCAAATTTATATTTCAATTCATCAACATTGTAGGCTTGACTCCTAACCCATGGTTTTACTAAGACAAAACCCTATACAACCTCAAACACCATTTTTATCCTCTTGTTTGTAGATTTAGGTTCACCTACAAGTTCATAGATATATGACATGAAGGAATCAACTCAACATACAGTCACAAACTTAGATCCACAACCACATCAAAAAAACCCAAGACAAGGTTGCCTCGGGCGACCTTGTCCATAGATAAGGTCACCTCAAGACAAGGTCACTTGGGATGACCTTGACCTAGGTTAGGGACCTTGACCTCCTGGAAGAAGTTGAATTTTTCCAAGAGACCCAAGCCTTGGATGAGTCGTTTAGTACCTATGACTTTGGCATGCTTAATTTTTATCCTACTCATTAGATATTCTTGTGCAAGAAAATACTATGGATAATCTCCCTTCCAATGATACTTTGGTGCAAGATGGTGCTCTTATGATACCAGGTTTTAGGATGTATGATAATCCCCTTTATGAGCCTTTCAATTATTTCTCTCCTAACGTTTCTCTCCCTAATGACGACATATCAGTGCAAGAAGATATTTTTAACACTTCTCTTAATGATGGGGAGAAAATGTCACGCTCCCGCTCTCCCGCTGTTCAAATTGAAATTCCCGCCCAATGCCGTGCAGGGGATTGTTCCGCTGTGTCTCAGGTTGCTGGGGCTGGTGCTGTGCCGGGTTCTCAGTTGGCCTGTGGTTTTGGTGGTGGGTTTGCTGGTAGCAAAGTGGCGGCAGTGACCTATGCTGTTGCCCTCGGCTCTGATGATGTTGCGGCTTTTGAGGCTGGCCTCCATGGGGGTGTTCCTGCTCGATCTTCATGGTCCTTGCGATCCCGGGTGGTTTCCCCTGTGTCTGTAAGTGGACCTCTTCAGATACAGCTCGACTTTGTTAGTGAAGATAAAATTTATGAGACAATAGAGATTTTTTCTTCGAATGCTGCAATATTTCGATTTAGGGGGTTTTGGCCTTCTTTATCTGCTCTTCATGCTTGGATTTCCAGTCAGTGGGAGTTGATTTTATCTGAAGATGTTCAGATTTATCCAGCTGCAAGGGGTTTCTTCATTGTTAAATTTAGTATTCCCAAAGATAGGAATTCTATCATTTGTGAATACAGCTTCTCCTAGGATGATCGTTTCCCCCTTATGGCCAAACCCTGGCATAAGGATTTCAATCCGCTTTCTGAATCTTTCAATAAGATTTTGGTTTGGGTTAGGCTTCCGAATTTGCCCATGCATCTCTGGTTGGATCCGGTCTTGGAGTCTGTGGGGAATTCTCTTGGGGATTTCTAGATTGTGGATTCAGATACCTCTGATATTTTACATTCGACTTTTTCTCGCATCCTTGTTGAGATGGATGTCTCAAAGGGTTTCCCTGAAAAGATTTGTTTGGCCTCTTCGCAGGGCTCTTGAATACAGACTTTGGATTATGAGGGTATCCCCTTCCGCTGTAGAATTTGCCACTTGACTGGCCACGTGGCTGCCTGATGTTTGTCCATGAAGGTAAAATCGAAACAATCACCTTCTTGGTGGTTGGGTGTCGCTACTGAACATTATACAGTTCATAAATTTGCTGAGGTTTAGGAGCCAACCGCGGGGTCCTCTCAAGAGGTTCTTTCTTCGTTGGGTGTTTCTGCTAGGTCAGATATTGTCCCTGCTACTGCTGTCCACTCTGGTGCTAATACTACTATCCAGTTTGCTGCTGACTCTGTCCAGATTGCTTCTGCTATCCAGAATGTTTCTACTTTGGCGTTGGCTGCTGTCCAGACTGATGACCTTGCTGTCCAGTCTGCTGCAGTTGTGGGCTCGTCAATCCCGGTTTCCCAAGGGGGAATGTGTTGTTGGGGGGTGAATCTTTGGCCAGCCTTTCTTCTACCTCTTCTGGGGCTTGGTTGGATGCTGCTGCCAAGTTGGAGGACGGTTGGAAAAATGTGAAAGGAAAGAAACCAAAGCCTTCCACTCCTCCTTTGGATATGAATCTTAGGTCTAACAAGGGAGGCTCTAAATCTAAATCGTAAGGTCCCGTGGTGCGGTTCTGTTGGCTGCTGGTGGGGATTCTCTGGTGGTTAATCCCTATGTTGTTCTGGTGGTTCCCACTGTTGTATTTTAGCCTTTATTGAATTATCTTTTGAGTTTTTGTACAAGGTTTTGGGTCCTTTCAAAACCTATTTTTACTTAATCAAAACACTTCTCTTAATGATCTCTCTCTTTGAGATGAAACATTGGGGAATGTTGGTGATTCTTTTCTTAATGTGTTCCTCCCCCACAAGAATACCTTGGTGTAATAAGAAGATATGTCATACAAGAGATTGATATAGTTAACCATTCCCATAATGACATTTTACCTTCTTTCCATTTATGTGACCTTCCCTCTATAGATGAAGCATTAATGAGTTATGTTTGTCCCTCTCCTAGAGTTTGTCTTACTCATGAAAATACTTTGGAAGAAGAGAATGATATTATTGATGCTTTCACTTCTACAAATGAAACCTTTAAGAATAAACAAGCTAATCAAGTGAATTTCATTCATGTTTTGGGTAATGAGAAGCCTAAAGTAGTTGTCCACCTTCGTCAATATGTCCTTCAAAAAAAACCAATGATTGTTGCAAAAGTTGCTAAACAACCTGCTTATTATACAATATCTCACACATATAACAAAAATTCTTACCACCTCATCCTTCACAACATGTTGGTAAGGAGTATGACCTTGTTGATAAAATTCATGATACTTTTTCCAAGATATCCCTTTGGGATTGATTAAGAATTCACCTACATATAATACAATGATCCAAGAAGCCTTGAAAAAAATAGTTACATCACATCCTACTAGGTCAAATGAGGTAACAATTGTTCTTGATTGTATTCATGAACCAAAGGTGACAATTGAGCTCCACCAACACGAGTTACATTCTTTAGAAGTTCAAAACCAATGTGATCCCCTCATGATTGTTGACATTATCAATAATAATTTTGTAAAATATACTAGTTGATAATGGTTCAACTCTTAATGTGTGTGGCATTGACTTGTTGCATAAAATAAATGTGGGCACTTCTCTTATTCAACCTAATTCAAATCCTATTTGTGGCTTTGATAATGTCAGTGAGCCATCATTAGATACAATCAAATTGCATATTAAAGTAGGACCTACAATTCTACCCATGTTCATCAATTTCATTTTGAATACTCTCACATATAATCTTCTTCTAGGTAGACATTGGATTCATACTATGCAATCCATCACTTCTACTTTTCATCACCAAGTCAAGTGTATCTACAATAATGAGTTGTACTCTTTGACATTTGATGACAAAATAAAAATGCAATCTCAATCTTCTTCAATTTCTTTGATTCTTTCTCCAATACAAACGAATGCACCATCTCCTACTAAAGGTACTCCTTTACCTAAAGAGGTATTTAAAGAGGATGATAAGGGATCATTAGAATTCACACCCTCCTTCTATAGAAAATACAAAGTTCCTAAATATGAGTTTCAAACTTCTTATTCAAACACATGTATGGATGTTGATTGGCCCTCTTTAAATTTCAATCCAATTCAACCTAAGAGTAACTCCCATACTCCTGATATTTCAACTAATGAACTCAATTAAGAAAAACATGGACATAATGGAGGTGTTTTAGGATGTGTGCAACAGAGCAGTATGACTCATAAGCAATCTACATCACAATTATATATGGAAGGTTTAGGTTTTAGACCTCCTCCTTTGTCGACATACCCTCCCCAATTGTCCAATGCATCTATACCTTCTATGTCTTACTTTAAATTACAAAAAGATATCAATTTGTTCAATCTTCTTTGCGCCAATTTGATTACCCAACCCAAATGAAGAAGAAACATAGACGAGATCTTGAGAAATCTCTTTTTTGCATGTATCATCAATTCCATGACCACTCCACTAATGAATGTCAAGCTTTGCATTATAAAATTCAAAACTCATAGATTATCATATCATTCAAGTAACATGTGACAATGAGTGGTATCTTTGTCATGATCATTCTAAATAATATTTAAGTTCCTATTATGTTTCTATATGACAGTGCTAGCCTATTCTTTGGGGGATCATTGTCATTCATGGTGGTATAATTTTAGGTGCAATTATACGTTTTGAGAAACATAATAGACTTTATTATCATTTTATTCCATGCTTGGGGAGCAAGAATAGGGTTTTCAATATTTTATCCTTCCTAAGGATCCACTTTCCCTTTGATAAGTTGTATCTTTCATATATGATGTCCTTTCTTGCATAGAATTAGTTGTTATGCTCGAGGATTCTCTCTTTTTCAAGAGGTGTACATCATTGATTACAACCTCCTTCTTTCTTAAAATTGCATGTCTATTATAAATGATATCTCACTTAATACCGAATGTGTGTCATCCTTCATGAAGAATCCATGTTTCCTAAAAATAGGGAAGGTGTGTATTCTTACCCTCCCCCACTTTCAAAGATGTTATCTTTATTAAAAATATCATCTATCTTTCTAGGAAGATGTCTTTGAGAAAAGATCTGTTCATCCTATCCTTATGTATCCCTTTATACTAGTTGCAAAATATCTTTTTACAACTATCTCTTCCTTAACTCAAAATAGCTATGTCCTCTTTGGCTTGGATTATATGTACATTGTTTCTTAAAGGATATCTCCTTGGTGTTGAAGGTGTTTATCCTTGTTCTTCTTTTCCATAAGATGTCAACATATTCCTATCTTATCCTTATTCAAAATATTTTAGGACAAGTCAACTACCATAACACAAATTGCTATGACCATTTGAATCTCCCCAGGACCAATTTATGGATTTTATTGCATAGAATGCTTTTCTTAGTAATCCTCTAGATTGGTTAACTAACATAACACAAATTGCTAGACTATTTGACCTTTCCTTGCCCTTAATTTTCAAGATAATTTGACTAGCATAATACAACTTTCTAGACCATACAACTTTATTTGCACCAAACTATCTCTTAGGATGAGTTCACTAGCATAATACAACTTGCTAGATTATTTTGACTCTTCCTCCTCTCTTCACATGGATCACCTAGTACATGCAACTTTCTAGCCCATGGAACCCCCCTCCCTCCCTCTCTCTCTACCATGAGCCTTTAGCATAACACAATTTACTAGTGTTGGGTTATTAGTACCTTCTCCTTTCATTTGGTGTATGCTAGTGTTCTTATTATAAGTCCACATTTTCTCTTGCAATAACATGTCAAGAATGATATTAGTAGCTGAGACATTTTCATTCTCAAGGTATCTTCACCTAGTTGACTTAGAATCTAGTGTTTTAGTTCAAACTTTGTTTTTTTTATGTACATTTGAAGTTTACTTGTATATATTCATACGACCTATGATTGGGGGCTTGATCATACCTTGGTGTTATCCTATCCCTAGTTTTCCTTGCTCTCAAATGCCTTGTCTATTTATTCCTACTTTATTACGAGTATGACCATAAGATCATACTTTGCTAAAGTTGGGGCTAAATATACCATCATAAATCATATAACTTTAAATAGAATGTCCAATTTATCACTCTCCTAGCACTCATTTTAGTTTTTCTCATTCCTCTATGCATTATAGGACCTTTCTTGATTTAAATTAACATTATGAGTCCTCTTCCACTTTATTACAAAAACATTTTATTATTTGGGCACTTAACTCCAAGTGTGCCCTTTATTTTAATTTATTTTAAGTCCTACCTCATTTAAAACTTTAAGATATGTTTTCCCACATCTAAACATCATATTTCTTCTCACAAATAATTTTTTAGGCATCTAGTCCCTATTATCTTGCATCCTTAAAAATTAAAGCAATTATAGTTAGGACAACATCGATCGGGACAACCTTCCCCTATGCGACAATGAGTGGGGCAACCTTGTCCTATGTTTTTTCTCCAAAATTTTAGGATCATAATATGGTGACCTTACCTTATCCAAAACTACCCTGAGTGCAAAAATATTATTTTTATAAGTTGACTAAAAGGTGATTTCACTTTAGAATCCCTATATAAGGCCTCTCTCTTAATTCATTTCAACACACACACACACATCTCATTCTCTCATCTACACTAGAAACCACTTCAAGACTGGATCTAACTCAAGGAGCAACAAACTACATCAAGGCAACTTCAATTATAGTTTCAATTATGATTTCATGATATTTTATCATGTTATTTCATCAATAAAGGGAGGACTTATCCTAAGAACATTGTATTATAAATTGAAGGTATAATCATTTTCATTGAATTATTTGAACTCATTAATGTTGTAGGGTTGAAAATCAACAAGAGGTTTGACTAAATAAATGCCTAATATATAGCACCAAACACCATTTTTATCCTCTTGTGTGTAGACCCAAGTTCAACTCCAAGGTACAACAAAGACATCAAGAAGGAATCAAATCAACATACAATTATAGACTCAGATCCACAACCTCATAAAAAAATTAGGACAAGGTTACCTAGGATGACCTCATCCTAGCATAGGGTCACCTGGGCAACCTTCACCTCCTAGAAGTCAAATTCTTCTAGGAGCCCTGTGTAGAGTCATAGGACCCCCAATCTTGAAACTTGTAAAGTGAATCAATTTATTGGACAAGGTCACCCTACAATGACCTTCAAAATTTAGCCCTGATTTCAAGCACATGTGCACAATACAATTTCATTTCCATTTTAGTCCATGTGCAATTTTTAGATTTCTATATTAGTCCTTATTGGCTTAGATCTTCATTAACTATCCATTTGAATCACTCAATCCAACATTTAGAGAAATAAAGGAATAGAATTCGTAAGAGTATGATATTGAATTGACTCTCTTAAGAAAAGCATTAGTCAATCATACTCATCTCTCGGTGGCTTTGTATTCTAATGCGATCCGAGTGGAAATAGGCCTAGTTTCCTAGTTTACATGCATGAGCTAGTGAACCCTATTTCCCCACCTTACACTACCAAAATATGCAATTCATTCTTCAAGCAAGGTTGAACTACATTGTTTGCAGTGCCATCCAATGATTGACATAATAAGGGGTTTCCCTAGGGAATTGTCTGTTACCATTAAGATAAAAAGAGACAATGACGCAGGGTAGGCTATGGAGGATCCAAGAATGGATAGTCCAAGCTACACCAGTGATAACAACAACAAAAACCATAGTGGAATACAACAATATAATGCTTCAAATAAAACTTCATTCAACATGCCCAACTGTAAGGCCTTCCAGGTTAGGCCAAATACAATCACTTACAAAAGTATTTTTGCAATCTTCTAGCTAGTCCAGCTTTGAAACACATCAACAACTGATGGAAACACTAAGAAAAATCTAAACTTGAGCTCGCAAGCCTCCAAGAAATCTCCTTGTCTCCAAGCATGCAAACCACTAGCTCTGCTATTACAACTATCATATAATCAACCTAATCTTCAAGATCACATAGGATCCAATTATTATCCTTCTCAATCTAATTCTCCTGACTGAATCTCTAAACATCTACCCAAACACTCTTTAAATACATTTCTTCAACCACAAGTTGGTTGGAAGAAACAATTAACTCCTAAGCCAAGTCGGCTTCTACTACAAACAAATATTAAATGCAACAACAGTTGGCTCAAAAATAGCCTTACAAAAAATTAATTCTCCATGTTGGCCTCTAGATCCACATAGGAGAATACAACACAAGCTACCAACATTAAATACACCAAGTCGGCCAACCAAAACTCCAAGAACTCCAGTCGGTAAACCAGAACTATCGAGCACCAGTACAAAAACTGAGCACGCCAGGCATCACTGAGCAAGCACATCGACTGAGCACCACAAGCATTGCTGAGTACATGTTCCACCAAGCGCCAGAGGTTTTACCAAGTTCCTTTAGTGACCGAGCCTCTTCAATGACATATATCCTTGGTCAAAGCTGCAATCGAGTAACACAAAACCACTTCAACACACCACCATGCAAATTTGCTGAATAGCCTAGAATGCCACTGCATCAGACACCCCAGGTTTGAAAAGATGTTCTAAAAGGCTAGAAGAACATCTTATGGGATTCAACACATAAATCCCAAACTGGTTCTTCAAATACAAGTCCTTCAACTCTTCACCTTGCATACTCTTCCATTTCTACTTCCTCTATCTTTTCAAGTCTTTCCTTGACAACACATAGGTTTGTTTTCCACATTGATCAATCCTTTTAGAATTCTTCAACTCATCTCAGCTACCAAAGTTCAAGTTTTTCCTATCGAGTGTTGTATCCAGCAAAGGCATCAAGGAAAACTTCATGTCATTATTTTCAATAGTAAACACATTCTTGACACAGTCATGCATAGCTCTGCAATCATACTACGAAGGCATACCGAGCAATATGCAACAACTATTCATCTCCACAATATCACACACCACTTGATCCTTATACTGGCCAATTTTAAAATCAACAAGACATTGCTCCCTCACTTCTAGAGCATGAACATCTTGTAAGCAGTCAATCCTATAAGGATACAGATGTATCATCCTCTTCAAACCAAGTTTCTGAACCATCTCCTCAGCTACAAGGTTATCAGTACTACCACTATTCACAATCACATTAAAAAATTTACCTCCTAACTTGTATCGAGTTCTGAACAAATTACTCCTATGACAAGGTTCCACCTTTGCCCTGAGCAATGTTCTTCGAACCAACAAGTTCTCAAATTTTGGTTCATTTTGAATTTTCTCATTCACCATAGCATTCCTTCGATCACCAAACTTCTTCTGTGTACACTCAAAAAATCTATGTCCTTATTCACCACAATTATAACAAGTGCCCTTAAAGATAACCCTACCTGTCTTCTTTTTTGGATCCATAGGTTTTGGTTCATCTTCAACAGTCAGGTTATCCTTCATCGAGTGATCAAGCTTCTCCTTCCCTCAGGAATTACCATGTTGTCTCCTCTTCAACTTATCTTATGCCTTCAGAGAATAATGATAAGCATCCTCAAATAAATCAATCTTCAACATACCAAGCTCATCCTGAATATTGAATCTCAAACCATTCAAATACAGAGCTACCTTTTCTTTACGGAGTTCTCTATGTCTAGACTAAATAGTCAACTTATAGAACTCCTCGGTATAGTCCTCCACAGTCAAATATTTTTTCTTTAGATTCTGCAACTTCTTAAACAAGTCAAGCTTATAGTCGACATGTATGAACTTAGCTTTCAATTTAGTCACCATCAACCTCCACCGATTGATCTTCATTTCACCTTCATCTTCTCTATCTCTTTGTAATTATTTCCATGAAAGAGCAGCATGTCCTTTCAACTTAGTATGTGCCAATCTTACTCTAAGAGGATCTTCAATTTATTCAAGCTCAAAGAAATCTTCTAATTCACCAATCCAATCAATCAAATCCTTAGGTCTCAAAGTACCAGAGAAAGTAGAAACTTCCATTCAATAACTAGTACTTAACCGAGCTCCAAATCTATGCAACCAACCAGTTCTGTCTTCACCAGATTTGTCCCTCCAGTCATCTCCACTAGATCCAGTAGCTTCAAAGTCTTCACCAGCTTCCTCATAACCATCTTCACTAGCAAGATTCCTCAGCATACCAACAATAGCCCTCATGATCTCAACGATCATGTCATTCTTCATCACTTCCATCTCAAATTTGAAATTGACTTTAACCTTCTCTTTAATCTTTGATTCCACAACATCACAGAGATATGCAATCACCCTAGGGTCTAATCTTCTTAGAGGCATCCTTCAAGATCTTTGAAAATCCAAGGCAACAAATCACCAACCAAGGTCTTGGTGCAAATTGTTGGAGATTTTCCAGCAAGCCATTGTTGACTGTATGTTTGTGATTGATGACAACATATGGTAAGCAACATGTGTTGAAGTCTTACGTAGAGATCCTTGAGCATATGTTTCTTAGATATGTTATCAGCATGATATCATAGACGCAAAGGTTGATTCTGAGTAGAGACATTTGTGTAGTTGTTTGTTTCAGTAGTGTTCCTGATAGTGTTACAGACAGAGTTTTGTATGTGATTTTTAGTATGGTTATGATAGATCCTTGCACGTTTATATTTGGGTTGAAGACATGTGTATGATGCTATGTTCATGGATGTAGAGTCATTTGTGCAGTTGAAGTGGAGTTGTGATGTTTCTAGTTGCCAGTTATAATTTTCTGAGTTTATCTAATGGAGCCGACAATGTTTATATTGTTGTAATAGTTGTGCCTATCATTTTGATATGTATGTTTGGTTTCATGTTTAATGATGAGTTAAGAATGTTTGGTTAAGAGCGTATAACATATTTTAGCATAAGAATAAAGTTTCAGTTAATTTGGTGGAGTTGACTATGTGAAGCAATGCATCTTCACATATTAAGTTGTGTGGTCCTATTTTCTATTGCGTGCTTGGTTTAGCCGTTGGAGATGTTAGTGAAGAGTTATATTGTTTCTATATTATGATTTCAAGGAAGTTCTAATAGGCCGACTTGATTATATCATTTGGAGAAAGATACTTATAGCTAGTCAATTATGATTGCTTAGTGTGATTGAGAGAGCAGAGCATAAGATGCGAATGTGCTAAGTCAATCAATCATCAGTTGAAGATCTATGTGAAGAAGAAGAGAGTATATGCTATTCATTGGAACTGATCAAGACAACAGGTCTACATTCTAGTTCACCAAGATCCAAATATAGTGTATATCTGTTATGCAGAAGGTTGCAGCCTTCACCACTTGAGCAGTGAGCTCCCAGATAGTGCGTCCTCACCTTTAAAAAGGTTAATTATAAAAGACTCCTAATAGGGTCCGACCATTGAACAAGTCACTGTACTTCATACATTGTAAAGATCAACTCTTAATAGGGTTGTAAGATCTTCTAACAAGGATCATTATACTCTAGTGCAATTTATAGTGGGTGCTAATTCCCACCGGGGTTTTTACCTATTTGGGTTTCCCCGTAACCAAAATTGTGGTGTTGTGTTAAGTGTTATCTTATTGTGTATATTCTAAATGTTCTTCTATACTTAATTAGATAACGAATTGAATCTTGTAGATAACTGATTCATTCTCCCCCTCTCAATTATCTCTTGGGACTATTCCTAACAATTGGTATTAGAGCCAAGTGCCTCGGAGAGAAAGTTTAACAACTTGAGGTTGATCAGATGGCATTCTTTAGAAAAGAAAGTCCTAAGTTTGATGGAGAGAATTATCTAGACTGGAAGAACAAAATGACAACACATTTGTAGTGCATTGCTTTTGAGATTTTTGAAGTAGCTACTAAAGAAGTTCAGATTCCCTTTTTATCAGATCTTGCAAAGGAAGATGCAACTCTTAAGCAAAAGGATATGTTCATTCAAAATGCTATTTCCAAAGAAGCCCTTATTAGTGCCTTGTCTGAAAATGAGTTTTCAGAGATCAAGAAAGTAGATAAAGCCTACAAGATATGGAAGTATCTAGAAGATATGTTTGAAGGAGACATCCAAGCCAAGAATGTGCGTAGAAAGACATGGAAGAAAAAGTACAATACATTGGAGATGCTACCTGAAGAGAACATCAGAGCCTACAATCAAAGAATTAATGAAGCAGTTGCAAGAATCAGAAATAATGGTGGAGAAATTTTGGAAGAAGACATAATGGATAAGTTGATGACTACTTTGACACCAGAATACGAGAGAAAGATAAACATCCTAGATGAGACTATGCAATTTTCAAAAGACTTCAAAAGAGAGACCTTAATCAACAAGATTTCAGCATTTGAGATATTAAGTTTGAAGACAGAGCCTAAAAGTGAGACATTCTTCAAAGCTTAAGTCCATGGTAAGAAATCTTTGAACACTTCTAGTAACTTTGATGATGATGATGAGGATAAAGAACTAGATGATTTCATTTCTATGATTGCTAAGAAAGAAAGAAAATGAAAAGGAAAATATGAAGGTCAGTTACCATTCAAATGTTTTTCATGTAACAAGATTGGTCACTTTGCATCCAAGTGACCTACAAGAGTCAAGAAGTTCAAAACTAATTACAAGCCTAAGTATACAAAAGAATGTTACTATGTTGGAGATGGAGTATCAGATGAAGATTTAGTAGAAGATGAAATTGGATTCATTTCTATTGAAGATATGGAGAAATTTTTTGATGAAATGGATATTGAAGATGAAAAGAAAGCTCAAGAGTTAGCATTAATTTCACAAGCAGAAATCAAAACAGACTGGATCATTGACATCGGTTGTTCACATCACATAACATGAGACAAAGATAGATTTGTACATCTGGATAGGTACAAAGGAGGCATGGTTAGATTTGGAGACAACACTCCTAAACCTATCATAGGTAGAGGAGATATCACCTTGGATGGAAAGAATAATATTGATAATGTTCTATATGTTGATGGTTTGTAGCATAACTTACTAAGTGTTGGACAGTTGCTTGACAAAGGATATCAGTTGGAATTCAAAGACAACAAGTGCATCATTAATAACAAAGGAGTAATGATTGCATTAGGTTCAAAGACAAAGGGTAATGTTTTTTAGCTTAATTCAGAGGCAAGTTTTTTTGTTGCTAAAGTAGATGACAGTTGGTTATGGCACAAAAGACTATGTCACATCAATTTTGACAATATAGTAAAGATAAGAAATGTAAAGGCAGTTAGAGACCTTCCTAGCATTGCAAAACCAGTTGATACAATATGTAGGGAATGTGTGATGGGATAAAATGTGAGGATTCATTCAGAAGCAAGCATAATTTGGCAGAGAACAAATTGGATCTAGTGCATACAGACTTATGTGGACCAACTCAAACAAGATCATACTATGGTGAAAGGTACTTTATTTTGTTTGTTGATGATTATTCTAGAATGATGTGGGTGGAATTCTTAAAAGATAAATCATAAGCATTTTAGAAGTTCAAGATATTCAAAGCTAAAGTTGAAAATGAGTCTGGATTAAAGATAAAATGTCTAAGATCAGATAGAGGAGGAGAATTCACCTCTGACAGATTTTATGAGTATTGTGAAGAACATGGGATAAAGAGACAACTAAGTGCACCTAGAACCCCTCAACAAAATGGAATTGCAGAAAGAAGAAATAGGATCATACTTGACATGGTGCACACTATCATGATTGAAGGAAACATTGCACACACCTATTGGAGAGATGCAGTCAATACTGCAGTCTATACTATCAATAGAATTCAATTAAGGATAGGCACATACAAGACACCTTATGAGCTATGGTTTGGGAATGTACCTACAGTAAAATACTTTAGAGTCTTTGGAAGCAAGTGCTACATCAAGAGAGATGTAGCTATTGGTAAGTTTGATGCAAGAAGCGATGAAGGTATTTTTCTTGGTTACTATACTAAAAGCAAAGCTTATAGATGCTTTAACTTAAGATTGAAGAAGATCATTGAAAGTGCTCATGTAAAGATTGATGAAAAGTTTATGATTCAAGAGAGATATCATGATCATGCACCTATGATTGAAGAAGAACCTAGTCCTATGAGTAGAGAAATAGTTGTTGAAGAAATGTTTGACAACATTGATGTATTATTCAATGATCCTGAAACAAGTGAAGAAGAATCATAGAAGACAGATGAGAGTGTCACACCTAATGTTCCAAAATTCACATCTAGATACCATTCAAAAGAAGATATCATTGGAGATCAGATCAAAAAATTCATGACAAGATCAAAGGCAAAAAGTTCAACAATTGATGAAGCGGTATGTTTACTTTCACAAATTGAACCCTTAAGTGTTGAAGATGCATGTAATGATTCAGATTGGCATGAAACAATGAAAGAAGAGCTAGATCAGATAGTTAAGAATGATACATGGGAATTGGTCCCTAGACCCAGTGACAAGAATGTGATTGGAACCAAGTGGATATTCAAAAATAAGATGAATGAAGATGGTACAATAGTAAGGAACAAAGAAAGACTAGTATGTAAAGGATATGCACAAAGAGAAGGAATTGATTATTTTGATACATTTTCCCCTATAAGCAGATTGGAAGCCATAAAGTTATTTATAGCCTATGCAACATTCAAAGACTTTAAAGTATATCAGATGGATGTCAAGTCAGCATTCCTGAATGGAGAGTTGAAGGAAGAAGTCTACATAGAGTAGCTTGAAGGATTTACTCTATCAGAAAAACTAGATATGGTATGCAGATTGAAGAAATCCCTTTATGGACTTAAGCAAGCCCCTAGAGCATGGTATAAAAGATTAGATGGTTACTTGACTAAGAGTGGATTCAAAAAAGGAGTAGTAGATTGTAACTTATTCATAAGAGAGAGACCTGAAGGATTATTACTAGTTGCTATTTTTGTTGATGACATTATTTTTGGTGGTAATGACAAGCTTAGTGCAAAATTTGCTAAAGAGATGTAGAGAGAATTTGAAATGAGCATGATTGGACCTATCAAGTACTTTTTGGGACTAAATGTACAGCAGACAGATAAATGTATTTTCATTAATCAGTCTAAGTATGTGAAAGAGATATTGAAGAAGCTCAAGATGGATGATTGCAAGCCAGTAAGTACCCCTATGATAATAGGAAGCAAGCTTTCAAAAGAAGATGATTCTACAATAATAGACAAGACCCTTTATAAGTCTATTATTAGTAAACTCATATATCTTACTCAATCTAGACCAGATATTTCTAATGTAGTTGGTATTGTTGGAAGATTTGCAATAGAACCTAAACAAAATCATCTTATGGAAGTAAATAGGATATTTAGATATTTGAAAGGAGCTATAGACTATGGTTTATGGTATCCTAAGTCAGAAAATGTAGAACTTCATGTGTATATAAATGCAGATTGGGCAGGTTGCGTGGATGATAGAAAGAGTACCTTAGGAGGAGCAATATTTCTTGGAGATAGACTTGTTACTTGGAAAAGCAAGAAGCAAAATTGTATCTCTTAATCTACAACATAAGCAAAGTATGTAGCAACATCATTAAATTATTCTACAATTGTGTGGATCAAGAAAATGATAAAATATTTTGGAATTCAGATTGATTACCCTATTATTATTCATTGTGACAGCACTAGCACTATCAATATGTCAAAGAACCCGGTGATGCATGCAAAGATAAAACACATTGAAATAAAATATCACTTCCTAAGAGAGAAAGTTGCAGAAAAAGAAGTAAAATTGGATTATGTGAACACAAAAGAATAGCTAGCAGACATATTCACAAAGCCTTTACTGAAAGATACATTTGAGTATCTTAGGGAGAAGCTGGGAGTAATTTACTTCCCTGGATCTGATTAGAGTTTGTAGTAGTGCATTAGTCCTCGGTGATTGATGAATGGTTGACTACTCTACTTCAGGAGTAGTACTCGGGCTTATTTGTTTTGGTGCCCTTTGCCATTGATGTCAAAGGGGGGGTGAGTATATAGTCATGAAAAACAAAACAATTAGGGGGAGTATATAGCAGTTGATATTCAGAGCATTCAATAGTTGTTTATAACTGAATGTGGACCTCTTATTCAGCCATAGACTTCAACATAGTCATTGCTCATTGATCACATATGAAAATGAATATGAATTACTCATTTCGCACACTCATATGAATTGACCTGTTGCCTCCTATTTAGATGGGGTTTTGAGTAACTCTTGAATTAAGAGCCCAAAAACCATAGACCAAGCTCTAAAATGGAGGATTTAATGCTAGAGAAATAATTGTAATTAGAAGCAAACTAGAATGATAATGCAATATTAATCTAAGAAACTTGTAAAAAAATGAGAATTAATCTAAGAACATAGTAAGAAAACTAAATTAGACATGAGAATGCATCATTATTCTAAGAAATGAAATTACTCTAATTATGAAATATAGAAATAACTTAAAATGCAAAAGTGAGACAATAATTTGATAGAATTTCGATGCTCAAAAATTGCCTCCCCAAATGAGGAATGAGAGGGTTCTAATATAGAGAAGCTTGGGTGAAGATTGAAGAGTTTCTTGCAAAGAAACGGTTGACCCTTCGTCTCCTTGGTGGGAGGTGAAACAAATTGGAGAGAATATCTAATTAATTAAATGAAATATGGCCACATGGGTGACTTTTCAATTTATTTGAATAATTAAATTCAAGTGGGGATATTTCATTTAAAGAACTAAATATTATTTAATTCCTCTTGATGTGTATTAGCTAAAAGGGGTGGAATTAATTTAATTAAAGTGCTAGGACTTTTGTAATTAAATTAATTAATCATAGGGTTTATTTAGCTAATAAATGTTGATATTTAGGAATTAAATATAGCATGTGATTAATAAAAATTTAGGGTTTTTTGCATTTGACACAAGGTCAAGTAAAGTCAATTAGGAGATAGAATTGCCTAGTACAATAGGACTTTGATGATGTAGAAATGTGAAGGAATGCACCAAAATTGGTTAGGATCGCAAGATGCCAATTTTGGAGTATTACATTTTGCCCCTCTTTGAATTGATGTGCGAGCATTGCGTTGATTCAAAGAATAGTCTAATGTGACAAGTTGATGAGGTTTTTTAGGATTATCTCTAGAATGAAGCTTAATCCTCAGAAGTCGATGTTAGAATGCCACGACACAAATTAGATTGAGTTGTAGAACCATCTCCAGAATGAAGCCCAATTCTCTGAAGCCTAAGTTAGATTGCGAAGACATCGGTCAGATTACCACTTTTAGATAAGACTGTCCTGAGAACAAGGCTCAATCTTTAGGAGTCAGGGTTAGATTGTCCCAATACCCATTGATTAAATGATAATTAATGTAGATTTTAGGACTATCTCCAGAATGAAGCTTATTCCTCCGAGACCTGGTTTAGATTTCCTAGATAACGGTAAAAGAGAGCTTTCGAGAGCCATATGCAAAATGAAGCTTGACTTTTAGGGATTAGGGTTAGATTACCCCAATACCTAATGAGATTTTGAGAACTATCTCCAGAATGAAGCTTGATCCTCGAGGATCTCAGTTAGATTGTTCAGATACCTAACAGATAAATGACAAGATGTGAGGTACAAAGATGCCCCTAGTGATGAGATGCCCTGAGCGATGAGGACTTTTGATTTAGATCAGATTGATTTGAGACTAATTCGACAAAATTCAATAATGATGCAATCATCCTACCCCCTCAAGAGCGAAATTGAAAGATGACACGTCAGAAAGATGATTGACAGCAATAGGTTGCCGATAGAGATAAAATCAAAGATCTAGAGGGACTCAGAATAGATTACAGAAGAATCACGAAGATGCAGAAGTGATCTGGAGCAATTTGGAGGTCCTGTTGACCAAGTTTGACCAAAATTGACCAGAGTGGACTTTTGATGAAAAAAGATGGAGTCGAGAAAATGATGATGAGATAAGATTCTGGTAAGAAAATGACATCAGAAGTTTGACTACACAAGCATCTGATCATGTTGATCTGAGAAATTTAAAATGCAAATTTGAGCTATCTAGAGATGTTAGATTTCGATTTTCATCCCAAAAATTGATTTAGAGCGATCGATTTAGCCAAGGGTGAAATTTTCACGCAAAATGTAGCACTTTTAAAAATTAGGTCAAACCCTATATAAGGCCCGGAAGGGTCATTTTCAATTCATTATTTTGAATATGTGCAATTTCACTGGCACTCTCTCCATTTCTCTCAGAGCTCTCTTTAGCGATTAAGAGAGCTCTGAGCGAAATGGAGAGCGTGCCAGTGAAATCACACATATTCAAGCACTCTCGAGGACATAGTTGGCCAATGGACTATGACCCACCTGTGAGTAGTCGATAACTCAACTTGCATTTAAAATTTTTATCACTTTTTTAGTTGATTTAGGTAGATTTAGGGTAGGTTTTAGGGCATTTAGAAGTTTCCCACAAAATCTCGCGTGAGGAAATGGTTTCCTCGCGAGGGCCTAGGAAGCGTCTCACGCGAGGGAATACCCAAAGAGGGCTTCTTCACGTGGGGTCCCTCTATGAGCTTGCGCGAGGTGGTCATTGATGCCACACGAGAAATCATTCGCAAGGAAGATCTCTTGCGCAAACTGTGGTAAAATCTCATGCAAAGCTCCTACTTTCGCACACAAGAAATTAATGTAGAAAATCATAGTTTGTGCCCAAAATTGCATAAAATTTGCCAAGTAGAGCATCAAAGAGACGTGTTTAGGATAGGTGTATACTTTCAATTGTTGTTTTGCTTTAAAAACCATCATGATTGAGATACTGATCAAGTGGTGTCGCTTGCATTGTAGGTTGACTTCCCGAACATTATATTTTGGTCTCACCACCCAGTCATTGGTGAGCTAGTGTGGTGGTTAGATGATACAGAGGGTGCCCACATAGATGGGCTAGGATTGTCATACTTATGTGATATACCCAACATCTAGATAAATCAAGGGCTATTAGGTGCACTGGTTGAGCCTTTCCACTCGGAGACAAACACTTTTCACTTATCGCAGGGGGAGATGATAGTGACCCCTGAGGATATCTACAAGATCTTGCGAGTACCCTTCCATGGCCCATGCGTGGAGTGCAATGTTCAGCCGAGAGTAGGGACTTTGGCACTGCAGGCCATATTCTAGGATGATCTAGTGATGGGTCAGGCCATTGCATGGGATGACTTGGTCAACCAGTATGGTGGAGGGCACAAACTAGTCATTGTACCTAAAGAATTTCTGGGCTGCTATCTGATGCCAGACAGGGGACAACATAGACTGGAGTGTGGCTAGAAACGCATGCTACAAAGGATGCTAGATCGGCTAGCTGTGAGATTTGGATGGGGCCAGTGCATGTTGGCACAGATGTACCATGAGATGCATGAGATCATGTATCGAGATGTGCATAATATGGTTGTCAGCGTGTTCATATTATAGATATGGGCTTGGGAGCATCTTCCTGTATGCAGGCCATTTTTCCATGATACCAAGTAGCCTCTAGAGCATTACATATATAGGTACAGAGGCCCTACGACCCAGCCAACACTAGGTAAGATAGAGTAGTGGAGAACTCAGATAGATGACATGGTAGCAGTGGTTTGGTGACCATGGGTAGGGACAAAGGTCTAGGATGATGCTAGGCATGAGCTGCGACATATGTTTCTTTCACGTCTTCTGATAGGCCACACCATCAACATCATCGAGTGATTCCAATTATCACAGGTCCTGAGGCAGTTCAGGAGGCCACAAGATATCTCACAGGAGTATTGCATGTATGCTCACTTCACTAATGAGGTGAAGAAGGGCTGGTGGGTGAGATTGGATCAGGACAGGTGCATGATAGAGGCACGAGTGCCACCAGCCTGATGGGATTACCTAGAAGCCATTACAGATGCATGGATGACGTTAGTGTATGGGGATTATTTATTAGCACATCCATTCCCTAGATTTATAGATCCTATTGATATGGGCCGCTAGGTACAATAGGTAGTGCAACTACCACCACAGTAGCTGCAAGTGGCACAACAGCAGGTAGCGCAATAGGTGACTACAAAAAGGACTAGATAGACTCCCATTCCTCCTAGGCAGATGGGTTCAGACTCTGGTGCAGGTAGCAGCAGTGCACAAGATA
Source organism: Chamaecyparis obtusa (assembly GCA_027943335.1). Classification (NCBI taxonomy): domain Eukaryota; kingdom Viridiplantae; phylum Streptophyta; class Pinopsida; order Cupressales; family Cupressaceae; genus Chamaecyparis; species Chamaecyparis obtusa. Next base: position 554,871 of record BSBK01001314.1, read on the forward strand.
GGTTTACGAGGCAAAGGATTGAGGATACCTCATAGAAGTAGCCTCCCGACAAGGAGGCACAGGTTGAGGACACAGTCATGCAGGATTAGGTTGCACAGGGACCACCCCTAGGAGATTAGGTCACATGGCTACAGGAGGCACTGCGAAAGAGCTGAGATAGGGTTTGACAGGTGTAGAGAGAGTTGGCAGATTGGGATATACAGGTTGCCATCCGGGATACCCAGATAGTAGAGAGAGACAAAGAGATTAGAGGGTTGTGAGATGATCTAGCAAGGGCACCGATTGAGACTCGTTATGAGGCTGCCCAAGAAACTTACTACTATGTAGCGTATGTCAGTGTTGTTCCAGACCTAGTGGAGTAGGTTCCGTAGTTTTCATAGTATGCCAGAGCGCTAGCATTTCCACAGGGACCACCACAGGAAGACATGCCACCCCCTCCACCTCCTCCAGGTGGTGATGGTCAGAGTTAGATCAAGATCTTTGATGTATCGTAGCCCCATTTTGATAGATTGTGCTTGAGTAGCACCATTTTTTTGTACACTGACATTGATCGACATATATATATGAGCTCATCTTTTTGGTATCATTGTATGTGTCATATATTACTTTCGTGTTGATGCTTTGTGAGATGTTTCCTATACGATGAATGTATGGATTAGATATGAGATGCACATGGTTCCTTTATGAATATGCAAATGAATGAAATGAAGATGTTTTATTGGTATATATGTATTGAATGTAAAATGCAATGATAGGTGGTAGATGAATAAATGCAATGTATGCTTTGATTTATGTTTATGATGAATGAACATGTATATGAATATGTAGGTGTAGAATGTATGCATATGAGTTTATAGTAATGCACTTTGTGGATGCAATGGAAATGCAATGTATATGGTACTAATCATCTCTTGCAGGATTTTGTGATACATGACATGTATAAACCGAATGAATGTTTTGAAGATTGAGAGTGAGGATCAGACACTTTTGCAGTCAAGATGAATCTAGCACGTGAGATGAGAACCCCCAATGAATAAATCCAGAAGAATGCAATGAAGTGAGAATCAAAATACTATCGTTGTGCAAGCCTAGAATGAAAATGCAAGCCTAAGCTAGATGTAATCCCTAGGACTTGGTTGTTGGACCCATTAGATAATTATCATCATAGATTTTTTAGTATTGGAAAATCATAGGATGTCATACAACCCTCACTAACATTGCAATCATGAGAATATGAATATGACATTAGTCTTATATTTTTCAGAATGAGGTGTAAGCATTAAGGCACAAGAAGCCAGAATGACCTAAACACCTATTCCTTTTGATTTAGCAAGTTAACATAAGCATCAAACCATAATTGCTAGAATGACTTGAATGTTTCTTGCATACAAATATGCCAAACATGCAAGAGTTCCTCCTTTTTCTAAGTGATTGATAATAATTTTTAAGAATGCTCGCAGTGATCCTTACGTTCACTTCACAGGATGAGCATTTTCAATTTCACTTGTAGCAGAAAGAAGTCACTCAAATAGACAAGGAGAAGAACCAACCTCACCAAAGTTTCCATATAAAAGGAATTGAGGTACACATGGCCATCCAAAATGAGATGAAGGATCTCATAGTGGACACCCCTCTTATATGGATCCTTTGGATCATTGGAACTAAACCAACAAACAAAAGGCAAAGAAAAGACCATGCCCCCAGTCTTCGCTTTTCTCAGTCAAGATAGACATCTTGGAGTTTCTCGAGGAGGAATGATAAACAAAAGAACAAGCACACAAAAGAAAGCTCAAAAAATCTTAGAGTTACAAATCCAGTTTTAGTTTGAGCGGATTGATGTTAGATCAAAAGCATATAGTGCGAGAAGTCTCAACAGGATGACGATAGTAGGTAGACACAATGAGAATCATTGATGACTGATGCAAGAGAGATTCTCAAGGAGAGATTGGAGTGCTAACTAAGTATCGACAGACAGACGTAGTGGGATCCACTAGTGACCGATACAAGGGAGATCCTCAAAGAGAGAGATCTAAGTGAATGAAACATCAGTAGGCAGACGTAGTGAGAACCACTGGTGACTGATGTAAGGGATCTTATAGCTAAGCATCAGTAGGAAGACATAGTGAGAGCCACTGGTGACTTATGCGAGGAAGATCCTCTGAAAGTGATAGGAAAATGCCCCCCCTAGACCAGGAAGGTTGTCCCCAAGTGTGACTAGTTTCAATCCATGTAGAGTCGATCTTAATCTCAAAGATAACTGAGAGCGAGTGTGTGAGCTAGCAAACTAAAGCAGGAAAGCAGGAAAGCAAACTAAAGCTGAAAAGGTGGGAAAGCAAACTAAAGCAGGAAGCAAGGAGCAACTATACAGAGTCAAGCGGTGCTGCGATAGGTATAGCATTGGAGAACAAGAGGCATCTGTTTACCAAGTTTTCACCATCTTGGCAGAGATTCTATTTTTGTTACCATGATGCCTGTTTGCCAAGTTTTCATCAATGACACATTTTTTCTTTTTCAATTTTTTTTTTGTATTTTTGATTTTTTTTGTATTTTTGTATTTTTCATTTTTTTTTGTATTTTTCAATTTTTCAATTTTTTTGTATTTTTCATTTTTTTTTGTTATTATCAAGGTGCCTGTTTACCAGGTTTTCACCAGGATAATAGATGCATCAAAGCGCTTGTTTACCAAGTTTTCACTAAGATGATCATTTTTTTCAAGACATTTTGTAATTTTTAGGATTTTTTCAAAATTGAGTATGTACAAGGAGCATGCAGAAGATGTCTCAGGTGTAGAACCACTTTAGGTGCAGAGCGTTGATTAGCTCTTTGAATTGTTCTCCTTTAGTAGTAGAGAGTTGATAAGCACCAGACCCAAACACTATAGTGATAATATACAGACCAAGCCAATTTGGTTCAAACTTCCCCTTTTGGATCCACTGCTGTTGATTCTTGGGGTTTTCTCTCAGGACAAGATCACCCACTTGGAATTCTCTTGGTCTGACATTCTTGTTGTAGTTCTTGGACATCCTCTTTTGATATGCTCAGAGGTAATCGAATGCCACTTTTCAACATTCATCCAGTAGTTCTAGCTCTTGCAACCAAGATATTCTAATGTCATCATTAGTAATGAGGCCTTTTAGAGAGACTCACAAAGTGGGAATCTTAACCTCAATTGGTAGCACAACTTCCACTCCATAAACCAAAGCAAAGGGTGTGGCCCCTATCGGTGTTCTTATACTTGTGTGGTAAGCCCATAGAGCCGAATTAATCTGGAGATGCCAGTCTCTACCAAATTTGTGAACTGTGCGGTGCAAGATCTTGAGAATTGTCTTGTTAGATGCTTTCACCTGTCCATTACCCTAGGGATAATACATGGAAGACCAGTGCTGAATGATTTTGAACTTAGTGCATAACTCCTTCAGATCCTTGTTCTTGAACTTCCCCCCATTATCAATGATTATTGAGGAGGGTACACCATACCTATAGATGATGTAATTCAGTATAAACCTGGCTATAGATTTGCCATTATCTATGCTGAGAGGTACTACCTTGACCCATTTGGTAAAATAATATGTGGTAGTGACAATGAACTTGTGTCCCTTTGATGAAGACAGATGAATCTAACCCACCAAATCAAAGGCCCATTACTAAAATGACCAGAAACTGATGAAGGGAATGAGCTCCTTGGCAAGAGCATGAATTAGATTTCCGTGGAGCTGACACTATTTGCAAGATTTAGTATATTGTGTAGCTTCCTTTTCCATATCTGGCCAATAGTAACCATCTCTAATAAGTTTACGAGCCAATCTCAGTCCGCCTGAATGAGAACCATAGATGCCTTCAATCACCTTAGCTAATGCACATTTAGACTCATTAGTCTCTAAATACCTAAGGAGGGTACCATCTAGACCTCACCTATACAAGTCGTTAGCTACAATGACATAGCATGAAGCACTATGGATTAGGTGACATTTTTCATTCTGGGTGTAAGTGTCTAGAATAATTTGGTCTCGAAGGTAGGAGTAGATATGATGGTAGTAAAATGAATCTTGTCCAATGATTGAACAGATCATCCTAGATTCAGGGGTATTGTAGACTAGGTTGCGTAATGTCTCCACTAGGAATTCATGTCTGAAGTCATTTTCTAGCACTTTTAGTATAGAGGCAAGAGTAGCCATGGCATCAACTACTTTGTTATTTGCTCTTAGAATCTGTTGGAAAGTGATATGTGCAAAGTAATTTTTTAGATCATCGACCATCCATTTATAAGGCACCAACTTATCATCTTTTGTCTGATAGATGTCATTAACCTGATTGATGACCAATTGTGAGTCTCCAAAGAATTAAGTTCATCCACATGCCATTCAACAACTATTTTCATACTATTGATCAAATCTTCATACTCAGTGATGTTATTTGTGCAAGGAAACAACATCTTGTATGCCTTTGGTAGAGAGTACCTTTGTGGTGTGATGAATAGTATTCCGACACCTGACCCCTGTTGGGTGAATGATCCATCAAAGGACATATTCCATGTTTGATGTGTGAGAAGTATTATGGACTCATCTAGAAACTCAATGTTCAATGGTTGATGATCCTTGAGAGGGGCTTCTGCCAACTAATCTGTGATCGCTTGTCCTTTGATGGCCTTTCTCTCTACATACTCAATGTCAAACTCACTGAGTATCATGACCCATTTTTCCAGTCTACCTATGAGGGCGGCTTTGCTAAGTAGATACTTTAATGGATCAATCTTAGCAATGAGTCTTTTAGTGTGAGAAATCATGTAGTGTCATTGTTTTTGTGAAGAAAACACCACTGCTATGCAAGCTTTCTCTATGACAAAATAATTTGCTTGATATGAAACTAGTGTTCTGCTGACGTAATAAATGCCTTGTTCTTTGTTATTACATTCTTCTTGAGCTAATAAGGCACCCAAAGATGTGTCTGTAGCCAAGATATAAAGGATGAGTGGCTTCCCATGAATAGGAGGCATCAATATTGGTGGATTTGCAAGATATTGTTTGATCTATGTAAGCCCTTTGTCAGTCTTCGTTCCACTCATAAGTCACACCTTTATGTAGAATCTTGGTGAATGGTTGTGACTTATCAACCGGTTGTGCAATGAAGCACCAAATGGATTGTAGTCTACCCTAAAGTCCTCTCATCTGACTAATGTTATTTGTGGAGGTATTTCCATGATAGCTTGGACTTTCTCAAGATCTACCTCTATGCCTTTCGCAGATATGATGTAACCCAATAGCTTGCCAGAAGTGACACCAAATGCACACTTTTTTGGGTTTAGCCTGAGACTGAATTGTTCCATTTGATCCATTATAGGACCTAGGTCTACAAGATGTGCCTTCTATTGCATGCTCTTGGCCAAAGTGTCATCTACATAGTCTTCCATTGTTTTGTGCATCATGTCATGAAAGATAGTGGTCACAACCCTTTGATATGTAGCTCCAACATTTTTAAGTCCAAAGGGCATGACATTCCAACACAAAGTTCCCCAAGCACATGTGAAGGTAGTCTTTTCTTGATCCTCTAGCGTGATCTTTATCTAATTGTAAGCAAAGAAACCATCCATTAAAGAATACATTTCATAGCCAGCTGTCATATCCATAATCATGTCAATATTAGGTAATGGAAAGTCATCTTTAGGACATGCTTTGTTCAGCTCCCAGAAATCCATGCAAACTTAGATGGATTTATCATGCTTAGTAACTAGAACAATATTGGAAATCCATTCCTCATAGTCAATGGCTCTGATGAAACTAGCTTTGAGAAGTTTTTCTAACTCCGCCTTGACTAAGAATGCCACATGTGGATGTATCTTACAAAGCTTTTTTTTAACAAGCTTAACACCTGGTGTAATAGAAAGATGATGCATGATTAGATTAGGATCCAATCCAAGCATATCAGAGTAAGTCCATGCAAAATTGATTTTCTTGCTTCGAAAGAAACTAGTGAACTCTTCTTTCTCATCTGTAGATAGTGATTGTGCCAAATGAATAATCTGAGGTGCAACTTCCATGCTCAAGTTCACTAGTTGGGTTGGTTCAATCAGCATTGATGATCTTTCTTGAAAATGACTTGGAAGTGTATCAAGTATCTCATCCTTGGGCACCTTAAAGAGGTTTTCACCCTTGGATACGTCTTTTATTTTTACTTTTTTAGGCTTTGACACTGCCACAATGTGGTTTTCACCATCAGAGCACCTATTGTTTTTTCTTTTAATTTTGTGACTGAGATACTTGATATTAGCTTCAGTCATGTTGACATTGTCTTCACTCATGGAGAACATTACAGGTTCAACAGTGTTGAGATAATAGGCAAGAGTATAGTCATTTTGGAACATAAGGACTTCACTAGATGGAGAGGGAGAGTTCCAATTGATGAGCTTAGGATGGTGGAGTGAAAGAGAAGTGGTAGGTTCGAGTGTGTTCACAGTATAGTCATCGAAAGAACGGACAAGAAAGTTGAGACCTAAAAAAATCTCATCTAGAGGCATGTTTGAGTCCCTTCCAGACCTCACATCGAAAGTAGAGGGTATGTTAACGTTAGTGGAATCACACTCGGTCATCCTAACACTAGACCATTCACCTACTTCAAGAAGGTTTTCATACACATGAACAACATCTATGTCTTTATCAAAATTTTTGTCAGACAAGGAATCAAACTCATACTCATGCAAGTCAGTGATGCTTGATATAGGAATTCCATCAACACTAGTTGTACCATTTGACTCATTTTCATCTATTGTAGTATTAATGGTTTGTTGGTTTTGTTCTTTCTTGAACTACTCTTGAAAAGATGGTGGCATGTACAACTCACCTACATAATTAGGATCAGTAGTTTGTATTTCTATCAATCGCTCGTATGTCAGTGGAGTGGCCAAGGTGGTGTCATCAGAATCACTGTCAGTTTTTGCCATGCTAACATGTGGTACAAAATCATCTGGTTCTGCAAGGAATGCATCAAGATCTAGAGGAATAGGATAGGGAAAGATATCCTCATCAGAGTTGTCGTCTGGATTTCCAGCTAAAACAACATCCCTAGATACTGGTGGACATTTTGGTTCTGGTATAAATTTGTTGATCCCTAAATGAAATAGGATCTTCTTGAAGCCTAGACCTATGGTGTCCTTGGGTTAGTGACCTGTGGCTTCAATTGGTTCAAGAAAACCATTATCATTCACCCCTATAGGTCCACTCCCTTTATAACTGAAGCATTTCATGAGCTTGAAACCTTCACTATTTGGTTCATGTTCTATATCATGAGCAGGAGTGATTTGTTCAGATGTGTCTTTTCCTTTATAAATCCAAGTTGTAATAGCCCTATCCTCATCCTCATCTTCTAATGGCATTGTGGCCAGTACAAAGGCACCATCATAGACTATTTGAGGAGAAGAAATAGAAGGTTTATTGCTCTCAGAGGGTCTCCCATAGGAAAATGAAGATGGAGGAAGAAATGCTAATGACAACACAAGTTCAATATGATACTCTTCCATACCTGTATCTTTGAGCTTTAGATTCTATTCCATTTCTTTGAGTTTGATATCAAAGAATTTAGTGGATTCTTTGTTGGTTGGGACAAAACTATTAGCAGTTTGTGTGAGTGTATTGCAAGAATAGTCCATATTGGAAGGTACTATTACTTCTACTCCATGGAACAAGAACTTGATACATTGGTGATATGTGGATGGAACTGCTTGCATTTCATGAATCCACGGTCTTCCCAATAATATATTATATGCAAGGGGAATGTCCAAAACCTGATAGATGACATCCCTCTCAACAAGTCCAACTTGGATTGGAAACACAACCAGACCTTTGGATTTTCATTCCTCTTCATGATATGCCTTAATGGTGATTTTATTGCAAGCATCTATGCAGTCTTCATCATAGCCTAATTGGGTGAGAAACTTAGCAGAGCAGATATTAAGGCCAACACCATTATCAATGAGGATGCAACAAACATGGTTTGGGCCTATCATGAATTCAATATGTAGAGGGGCATTGTGCAGATGGCTCAGTAAATGGTCATCTTCTTCGGAGAAAGAAAAATAATGAGGTGAGTTTAGGTGACCCACCATGGATTGAAATTGGTCAAGATCCAAATATTTTGGGACATTGTCCTCAGCGAGGGCTTTATCAAGAATTTGCCTATGAGCAGGCGAGATCTTCAATAGCTCAAAGATAGTGATCTGAGCATTGGTATGTTGTAACTGGTCTAGGATGTTGTAATTAGTAGCGCGGGGTGTGATAACTAATTTCAAGTTCTTGTTAGTGAGGCCAACAAAAATTTATCCGCAGGTTGTTTTGGTGCGGATGTGGAAGGCTCGGGGCCTTTAAGAACAATCTTTGCACGAGATCAGGTAACAACGTTCACACAATCCTGAGATTTTTCTGGTTTGGAAGAGGGAGACACAGGGCCTTGTAGGACAAATAGAGTCTTAGGCCTAGGAGCATCTTTTCTCCCTTTGATGGTGATCACATCACAATATTTGATCTCAACAGTTTCTACCATATTAATGACATTGTCATTGGTACTGTATGTGTAGTTAACCTTAGCATTGGCATTCTTGGTCTTAGAAGATTCTCCCTTCTCGTGAGGAGGAAAGGAGTCCTTAAATGCCTGATGATTTGAGTTCTTGTTATGACTGCTCACAATAATATCACCATTGTTGATAAAATCTTGGATCTTATGTCGAAGTTGAATACAGATGGAAGTCTTATGACCCTTGTTTTGATGGTAATCACAGTATGCGGTTTCATTCCACCAAGCAGGTCATAGTTGCGGATCATAAGGATGCAAATTTTCCAGAGGAGTGAGTATTTGGTTTTGTACGAGAGTCTTGTAAACCACATCAAGGGGTTCTCCTAGGGAAGTGAACTCATGTTTGGGTCGAGAGATCCAAGGTTTGTTTCTGGAAAATCTACAAGGTTGCTGAGTATCTATCGTAACCTTTTCAGTGGCTTTGGCTTCCTGCATACTAGAGGTAAGGTTGAAAATAGCCTTCAAAGGTTTTGGGGTCACATTATCAACAACTCCATCATTCACAACATCTTGGTTTTTGTTGACAAACTTACCTTTGTCTTTGCTTGAGAAGGAAGACCCCTATTTATTATCCTTGTGCAAAGTCAACTCTCCTTTCTTGACCATGAATGCTTCTATTCTCATAGCTTGTTTAATCATATGAGGGCCTTGTAGTTGTACTTGATACCCAAAATCAGGGGCATGATTGTCTAAAAAGATATCGAGCTTTTCAGACTCAGGTAATTTGCGGGGATATTTTGTACAGAGTTGTCTCCATCTCTGAAGAAATGCCAAGAAAGGTTCCCCTTGTCGATGTTTTAGATTACAAAGATCTTGGATATTGCCTGGATGCTAGATATTGTGTGAATAGTGTTGGAGGAACAAATTGGAAATCTCATCAAAAGACTTGATGCCAGTGGGTAGTTGAGAGAACCAGTCCATAGCTGACCCACCCAGGCTAGGTAGAAAGAGACGCATGAGGTAAGTCTAGTCGTGTATAAAATCCATGGATAGAGCACCAAACTCTCTCAAGTGATCCTGGGGATCAGTAGTACCCAGATATTTGTCGCACTTGGGAAGTTCTACACCTTTGAGACAAGGTGGCATGCAAAGACTTTTATCAAAGGGGAAAGGACATATGTTTTCTAGTGTGAATTGGTGTGCTGGTTTATCCTTATCCTTCACAAGTTGATTGATTTGGTCTTGCATGTCTTGAACCAACTTTTGTAGCTTAGCGGTCTTAGATTCCTCTTCTTTGACCACAAGTGTCTCTACTTTGAAATCTGGGGGTAACTTGGCCCCTTGTTTGGCCATTTCTAGAAAGTATTTCTCATTCTCTTCTACAAGGAGAATTTCCATCATCTTGAGAAGACTTTTATTGGCTTTTGTGGCATCTATGTCATTTTGGGTTATCTCCTCGTCGTCATTACCAAGAATTTAAAAATGCTTGGGGATTGATATAGATGTTGTTTGTTTTGAGATTGATCATGACGTTGGTCATTTTCAAATTGATCATAACATTGGTCATTTCAAGAGTGATCATGACGTTGGTCATTTTGAGATTGATCATGACTTTTTCTATATTCACCCTCTTGGAATTGGAATGGGTCTCCCATCTTGTTAGTGTGCGAGTGTGCAACATGCACAAACTTAGTACGAGTGTGTGTAGTATGCTGAAAGGTCATGGAAATAGGGTTGAAAGGGTCGATAGGGACAAAAGGGTCGATAGGATCGATAGGGTCAATAGGATTAATAGGGCCAAGCTCAGATGGTGACCTTTCAGAGTTTTGTTGGTCTTGAAACAATGGGTTGTGATGTTCATGAAATAATAAGTCAGGCTATTTTTGAAACAATGAATTATAATGCTCCTGGAACACTGGATTCCAATTTGGACTGATGTCTATACAGAATGAACGTCTAATGCTAGGTCAACTGATAGGAGATGAGGATCGAGATGAGCTATCTTTTGAGGCAACTAGCGAGGTGGAACTTGAGGATCCCTTACAACACTTAGATTGCGTGATGGGTTCAGAACAACCTCTTCCTTGATTGTGAGATCTACCTCTACCTTGTCCAATACCACGTAAGGGGAATGTGTTGCCACTTCTAGTCGTAACCGTCATAGAAAAATATTAAGTAATGAGGGAGGACTTAGGATTATTCTCATAACTTTGTCTCTAGGATCAGCGTAATTTTTAGTGGTGAATATTCATCTTTTAGAGAATTATGGGCATATACGTTTCATGAAATTGGTGAATTGTGTAGGTATAGGCTGGCAAATATTCACCCAATCTTGACACGGTGACCGCTAAATATTAATTGGAATTGCCAATCAGATTTGGCGTTTGACGCTGTTGACCATCATATTCACCTATAATTAATGTGACGTGGTTCTTTTAACAGTCTCTTATTCACTAGTGATATTAATTATGAATTGCATATAAAATTTGAAATAGCCATATGGTTTATATTGTTTTATTGGTCCACGACGTATTTTTCCACCCCGCTAATTAATTATTTTATTGGTCTATGACGTATTTCACCAACCTGTTAATTAATTATTTTATTGATCACCACGTTATATTTATTTTTTCACCAAAAATAGCATTGATCAGGTCGGCACTCGGCACATTTTTGCCAAAAGGTCAAGAATTTGAAAATAAATAAAAATTGGAAATTTGGAATTTGGATTCATGGATTGATATAAATTCAAATCAAGTTTAGAAAACTTAAAATTAGTCTTATTGTGCGTCATTACAAATTTTTGGAGCCAGATCCTAGAGGGCCAGATTTACAAATAACAATCTTGCAACAGTAAATAGAGGATTCAGCATTTCAGAAAGTCAAAAATCAGAGGAAGCAGGACAAAGGTAAACAATTATTTGTTCACATTTCACAGTATTGCTATTAATTTTAATTCCTAGAGGCTAGAATCCTAGTGACTAGTGAGAGGTCATTGGGTAAAGATGTCAGACAAGGGTGACTATCCTGAGATTGAGTATCCTCAGGCTACTACTGCTGAAGGGATTCAGATATCAAGGGAGGTTGACACTCAGATTTCTCACCGTGCTCAGGGCAGTGAAGAGATTGGAAAACTAGACAAGGGTAAGACTCCTCGGGGCAGTGAAGGGCTTGGGAGGCCATCAAAATGCCCAAAACTTAAAGATACTACCATAAAGGCTTTCTTTGGAGTTGGAAATGTTTTTGCTCCATCAACATCTACAATTGCGAGTGCAAAATCCATTCACAGTAGCTCACCAGTACCAGTACCACAAGTTGGGGTTGTCATTGAGTTAAATGAAAATGAAAATGCATCAAATGAGGATAACAATGGTGGCACAAGAGAAGATGTTATAAGGGATACATAGAACCAGTTGGAAGAAAATGCTAGCAATGAAGATAATAATAATGTTGGCAGGAAGAAAAGAAAAAGGGAAGTAAAAATGGGGTGGGAGTGGGAAATGGCAAGAAATTTTAAGGTTGATTGGGTAGCAAAGTACTAGTTCATTGAACCAGTCATAAGCAATGATGAACAACCAATAGAATGCAGGTGTAAGATTTGTACCTGGAAACTTAAAAGAGAGAAGAAGTTGCAGCTAAAGCTTGACACTATAGAAAAGCATATTGGTAAGGTTTATGAAAAATGACCATAGATAGACAAGAAATATCAGTAGTGAGATGGAAATCAAAGGAAGATTGTCTTCATGTTAAGTATGCCATAGAATATGAAGAGCATAACAAGAGAATGGCAGTAATTGCTAGTAGTGAAAATCCAATCAAGGCTGGGTTTAAACATGCAGCCAATGAAGCAAACCTGACAAAGACCGTTCAGATGAGTGTTGTTTTTCATATTATGTCCAGAGGGCATCCTATGAGAGACTTCTCAGAATATGGTAATTTATTATCTTTTTTGAAAGTTCCTCACTATCCCATGTCACATTGGTCAACAAACGTTGGATGGGAAATGGAAAACCGTCTTTCTGAGGTGGAAAAGCAAAATTTACAGGAGAAAGTAAAATAGTCCAGATTCATTTCATTATCCATAGATGAATTTACTGTAGTAGATAACACTGCTTGGGTTTGTATGCATGTGTATACAGTAAAAGAACATGTCTGCCAAGCTCATCTACTCTGCGTTCGTAAAATGAGGGGCAATTCAACAGTAGAAAACTTATATTTTGAAGTGAAGAATGCTTTGAATGAAGTTGCTGGTATGGATGATTTGGCAATTGGAAAGAAGTTAGTGTGTGTTGGAGCTGATGGAGCTGCAGTAATGCAAGGCCAAAGGAATGGTCTCTGTACAATATTACAAACTAGTATTGCACCTTACATGCTTGGCATACATTGCATGGCCCATCAAATGAATTTAGCATATAAAATTGTAAGCGATTTTCCTACAGTGTCAAAAGTTGAAGATCTAGTTCGTGACATATACTCTTACTTCTGCAGTAGTCCTAAATGTTTTGCAGAATTTAAGATTTTCTCAAAGGGAGTAACACCAAGAAACAAGCTTCTCAAGGATGTTGAGACCAGATGGATCTCTTTGCATGGACCAGTAGAAAGAGTTCTAACAAAATATCAATCCTTGATCGGAGTAATATATGAGCAACGCCTCACAATAGACAAAGCTCCTGATTTGTTACATAAGTTAAGTGATATAGAGACTCTGTTAACTTTAGCCAATCTTCTCCCCATGTTGGATTTAATGAACAAGCTTGTTAAGAAAGCCCAAGATAGGACTATGTATATCCATGAATACTTAGATTTACGTAGAATGACATGCCTTGCCCTGGATAATTTATACTCAGATATGATAACACTTCAAAGCCCAATTTTTTTTAGGTGGCAAATAATTATAGATTTGAACCATGCTAAGAATTTTTTACAATTCAATGCAAAAAATGATTTATGTGTGTTTGTGAAAGGATATGAAATACCAATGCACCAATCTAAGATGGGCAAGTGAGGCAAACTACTTCCAGTTAAAAGGGTTGATTTTGACATGTTTGTTAAATCTGTTAGTGAGAATTTGAAGTCAATTTCCTACCAACTTTCAAGTGAGATTCGTGAAAGATTCCCTAGAGAAGAAATTCTTGAGGCCATGGGTTGTGTGTTTCCTCATTTTTGGAAAAACATCAGAGATAGACAACTTGATGCTCATATGTTTCATAAAAAAATTGATGAATTGATCAGAGAGTTTTCAAAACATGCAGATTGCAATGGAAAACCAATTGATGGAATTATAGATTTAGCTAATCTTAAAAAATAATGTAGATAATTTACATCATGTATGAAATTGTAGTTAAAAAACTTGGAGAATCCATTTCAACCTAGTGCAATAACCAAGCTTTGGAAAAGGATAGAGCAGAGTGAAGTACTACGTGATTCAATATCAAAATATTTCAAACTTGTTGATTTATGTCAAACAATGATATTGGGGTCGGTGGAAGATGAAAGAGTTTTCAGTGCATTGGGGTTTTTGAAATCAAAGATCAAAAACAAACTAGACAAAAATTTGGAAACTTGCTTGAGATTGTTTGTAACTCAGTACAATGTTACAGACTTTCCTTATGATAGGGCATTGGCAATTTGGAATTCCCTACGTGAAAGATGAGGGCTTTTGAACACTAGTTCAAAACATGGTGGTTCAGAGAGAAATGATGGATCTTGGTCCCAAACTCAGAGTCAGAATGAAGATGAAGAATTTTTTAATTTTGAATACCCAACTCAGAATGAAGAAGAACCTCTTTCTAGTAGTAGTAGTCAATTTCAGGAGCTGGATTCCATGTGGGATATAGAGGAGGGTGAGGCAGATTGCTCACTGACACTGAGTGAAGAGTGAAGTGATTTAGAATTAGCATTCGGTTAATAGGTATTTATAATTGTATACACTGTATACTTATTACTGTTACTTGTTGGATAAATTGATAATGGAATTGGACTTGATTCTGAATATTTATTAATTTATTGACAATTTATTAATTGACTCATATTCAGCTACAAGCCTATGGGTACAAGTAATAAGTATTGTTCACAATTTTTGTAATTTGAATTTTGATTTTTTGTAATTTGTAATTTGTAATTTTGAATTCATGATTTTTGTAATGTAGATTATAGAACTAGAATGTCCCTCTTTGTCCACAATAGCATTAGCAGGGATATATATGATTTTTGTAATTGTAGAATGTTCAAGAAATTTGTAATAATGTAATTTGATATAACCTTGCGAAGTCCCGCACAAAACCTTTTGTAACCTCTCAGCTGTTTAATCTTGTAATTGATTAACCTTTCTGAAGTTAAGCCTCTCTTCCAGAAGCTTCAATGCAGCTTTGTAACCACCGAAACTAATGGCCAACAAACCCTCGTGAAGCTCTGTAAACCAACTATTCCTAACAAAGTGTTCCAAATTTATGCATGCCGTTAGCCGGGAGTCCTTTGGAAGTTTGGAACCCATTGGCATCCTAACGACATAACCATGGAGAAGTTACGAAACAACCTAGCGTTACTTCGGAACATTGCCGGTGGTCTGTTAGTAACACACACATGCTTAAAGGTTCTTTTAAGTGACTTGAAATTTTGAAAAAGTAATGACAAAATAGAACCGATCTGAGCCTTTCTAGGGTTTAATGGATTTTTAGAGCATATCTCAACCTAGCACTTAGGGTTTTAACATTTTGATCAAAATTTAGGGCCTATGCCTGTTAGCGTTTAAATATGCAGACAGTTCCAATATTCAAAAATTTATTAAACTTATGACTCATGCATAAACTTTCAAATCCCAGAAACCTCCCTGAAGATTTTACTCCCTCCTTGAGAAAAACTCGAGTTCAGTCCCTATACTCACCTTGTGAGCAATGCATTAAACTAGCCTTACTAATTAGTGCATAAGAAATTCAAAGCATCCATACATAAAGACCATCAGAAATGGCAATGAAACTTCAGTATATTTGTATTAATTCTCAGATGTATGCATTACAATTTTAGCAAAAACATAAACAGAAGCGAGAAACTATATTTAGTCTTCTTTACAAAAAAATTCGACCACCTCTAACAAAAGGCAAAACTTACTATATATACCCACAACCATCTTGGAATCCTCGAAAGGATGCAACAAGCTTTAGATGGCTGTCAAAAAGACTTGCACTACATGCTCTCCCTAGAATTTTGGATCACGTGCCAGGTGTACTCTATTCTTCTTCCTTTGCCTCTAGCTCTTGGATAGCTGGCTTCTTCTTCTTTTTCTTTATCATCTTGTCCCAAGCTACCACATCATCATCAGATGGCCAACTGTAACTCTGCAGCTCCTGCAATGATTGGATATGTAGGTCCCACTTTGAATCAGTTATAGCTTTAAATTTTGCAACAAACCTGGTGCAATCACCTTCAACTTTGAACAAATTATCAATTCTTCCATTGCACCCATCCACATCCAAAACATTATCATCATTAAGGAGAGCCTCCTGCCTAATCACCAACTGATCCATTGATGTCTTCCATTCACCCAAACTTACTATACCTCCATCAGTATCGCTTGCAAAAACAAAAGGCAAAAACTTACTATAACCCTTATAAAAAATAGCCAACTTGGCCCTCACTTGATTGGACTTCCCTTTGAAAAACCGTGAAACAAAAATTACCAACCCAATATTTTCAAACACTTCAGTTACCACCTCAGGGATATCAGGCCTATGTTCCTGCAGACCATCAAGTTTATCAAATAACAGACTCCTCCCTGCCCAAATGATGTGAAGTGGCTCCAAAGTAGCCAGTGACTCATTAACTTTATCATTTGTCTTATGCAACATAATAACTGACTAATGGAATGATTCCATCTTTTCTTTTATCTTGTTCTGCCTATGTTGCATGACACCATTCATAGTTTCCAGGGCTACCTCCAATCTGATTTTCTTTAAATCTTCCACTAGATGGTTAGGGATCTCAGCCTCAGGCTGAGGAGGGGCCTCAATTTGCAAAGGTGGGGGAAGCACTGTTCTAACTGCTTCTTCAAGCTTTGCCTTTAACTCCTCCAATTCACCTTCCATCTTTTTAATCAACATAAGCTTTGAATCTGTGTCCTTTGTAACCCTCATTGAGTTTTCAAATAACCTATTATACCTCTTAGACAATTGGATAGTCTTAGCTTCATTGAGGTGGGCCAAATGAGTTACTACCTTTGACACTTCAAGATCGGTGGTATTTTGGACTGTCCAAACAATTTTGTTACCTTCCATTTTGTCTTCAATGCTTAGAAGAGATGGTTTTTGAGTTCTTGGGGCCAAAGACCAAAGTACAACAACCTGTGACTTAGTGTCATAACCACTCCCTCTGATCATATCATCAATATGCACTTCATATGACAAGCTTCCATCTGGTTGCTTTCTAATTTGGTCAATAATGAAGGTAGAAGTCAAATCCCATCTAGGAGTCAGAAGCATACCACTTGTTTTAACCATTTCTCTTGCTTCCTCCACAGTGATCTTTTCAAGACTAGGATCATATGATGTAAGAGCCCTAAGGGTCTCTTCACTTGGTTCCATACCATCAGGAAATGATCTCTTTACTTCTTCATGCTTCCTCTATATAAGGAAATCTCTGAATTCTTTGCTGTGGACAATCTGGTCATCACTGAGAAATTCCTCCTAGTATAATTCTCTCTCATCTTGCCCCAATAACAACATCATGTCCCCTGTTTCTTGTGTCATCATCTTCTTTCCTTCCCTAATAGTCTTCCTTAATTGATGGTGATAGGCCCTCTTACCAGGTACAAGGACTGAAGCTCTATCCAATATCTTCTTTGGTTTCTTCTTCTTAGAAGGTTCACCAACCTCAATTTTCTATTTTTTGAATGGTGGCTCAGGAATAGCCTCCACCTCAACCGATTCTTGGGTTAGGTCAACAATTGGTTCCTCCCCTACTAGAGGTGGACTACTACCCTCCTCATCCTGTGAATCATCAGTGAACTCCTCATTTTCAGAGGTAGAATAGTCCCTTGGCACATCTAATTTCTCCTCAAGCAACCCTTCCAACTAGCTAGATAGGGTGCCATGCATTTCTATCATTTTTTCCATTCTCTGCAAGAATGGGAGTTCAGGGAAAAATCCACCAAAAGGAATTTTAGCCTTGTGCAATTGAGCCTCTAAATCCAATAAATCAAAATACTTAGTCCATCTTCCCTTCACTTCATCAAAGTCCATTATGTTTCTGATTACATCCTCCTCATTCAGGGGCTCATGTTCTCTAATTGTTCCAATGCTAGGAATCAAAGTCATTCTAGCCATTCTTATAAAACCCTTAGAATCAACATACCGGTAGGTACCTGTAGTCATCTTGAAATGATTGAGCCTGCCACTAACCTGATCCAGTGCTCTTTTTCCAATAAAAAAACTATCAATCCTGAACTATTGGGGTGTGAAGGTACCCTTCCTATGAGGTCCTAGGTGCTCCTTGTCAGTCCACATTAATTGCAAAATAAACTCCATCATGGCCACCCTAGGAGGGACATATCTTGGAAGCAGGTGAGGAGGCTGAGGGCACCCATATACTCTAATAACTATGGAATTTTCCCCCAGGTAGAAATCTCCCCAATTATGGTTTCTTGGCCACTTGTCCTGATATTGCAACGGTCTTAAAACCCTCAACAACTTGGTTGAAAATCTCACAAAATTTGTGACTAACATTTGAAGTATTGGATGGACAAAGTAATTCTGAAATATGGTGAAATCACACTCATTGGAAGTAATATTCTAGACCCTCATCCAATACTGCACTGGGTTGGGAGTATCCCTAAAATGGGTCTTAATCTTCAATACTCTTGCATCAAAATCATTAACATGGTGGTACAAAATCAAATGCATAAGAAGGGAATAAGGCATGAACCTAATAGGCCTCTTGTTCTCCTTAACAGACATAAACCCTTCACACATCTTGTCAATTATATATTGGATATAATCATAATCAGTGTTGGTGTGGGAATTCTGAATATCCAGGATTATCATTAAAAAATCAGCAGACAACCTCTCATCATCCCCATCTATTCCCAGAACCCTACATAACCCATGACCCAAGAACTTCATATATCAATTAAGGGAAGCAAATGAATAAGGGGCATTCATACCTGGTGGGAGGGGATCTATGTACTTATCCTGCTTGGGCATATGCTTGACAATTTGTCTTTTCACTGACCCTATACTACTAGCATATTTTTCCCTTTCCCTTTTTAAGTCAATTTCGGTGGAGGAGGAGGAATAGAAATTGAAAGCTTTCATGAAAGACCCCCTATCTAAAGAGATAAACATAGACTGGTCCTCACACCTAATGCATCTAGAAATGGGGTCATACAACCTAGCTAGCTCAATGATTAAATCAACATCTAGAAACACATCAGGCACAATTAACTTTGCCATTCCCAACACCCAAGCATTGCAAACAAGTATAGATTTACTCCTATTATTGTAAAAATATGAGAACAAGGTAAAACCAAAACCTACAAAAGTGATAGGGTCCCTACATTTGTCCATGAGATCTTCAAATGCTGTGTCGATGGCCTTCTTGTTTTGATTCGAACCAGGGAGCAACCTGACAAACTCATCTGAAAAATTTGGCTTTCCTTTCTCCTCTCCACTCTATTCTTTTGCAACCCCACTAGAAGATGCACCACTCACCACAAGATGACTCATCTTGATAGAACATGAAACTCTTAATTCTACAACTTTTGCACTATTCACCTTCTGCTACAGCACCAACGATCTCAACTGTCTTCAGAATAACTATGAGCACAAAAAGTAATGTTGTCCTATCTATATACCTTGAAATTTGCATGCGTGTGATTTCCAAATCATAGAAAATCCAGCCCAACTCACATCTGCATTTAATTTTGTGCATTACCAACTTTCAAATCAGAGCTAGCCATGGCGTGGATGTTGACAGGATGATTTTAAAAATAAAAAATAGGGTGTGAGAGAAATGATCATAGCTTTATGCATTGAAAACCCTTAATTACTAATGTAAACCCTTGTTAAAACCTGATTGGATGGCTTTCTTATTTTTCTAGCTTGGCATGGTATGGTATGCAAACTTAACTAGGCAAAATTCAGTGACCACGCGAACAAAGGAACTCATGATCTCAAAAGGGAATGTTAATCCAAGGTTGAATCAGGAGAATGGGCGACTGAAGACTTCGCTAGTTCTCAGGACTTAATCCTTAACTCATCTTTCATTTAGAGAACCCATGAACAAAGAAACTAACACCTGAGCACTTGACCATAGTCAGCAATGAGCATCTGGAGAATTAGTGACTAAGGTCTTCTCCCAATCACTTAATGCTTCGGTAACCCACTGACTCATTCTGAGACTTGGCGAAAAACCCATTCTCTAAGTCACTGAATGTTTTTATCTTAACCTACCCATTTATGAGAACATGTGACCACTTCATTCGCCAAGTCACCAGAATACTTAGAACTTTGCCATTTCACTTCGAGATCAGGAGAACAAAAGAGAAACACACTTTGGCCAAAACTACTAATCCAAAATGTCAGAACCACCAAATTTAGAGGATATTGAACTTATACATAGTTGTCGAATCACCAAATGACTTTACATAAGACCCAAACATTTGGAGATTAAGACATTGCTGTTGATCTTACAAAAATCAGCGGTCCTCGCTAGATCACTGGATGATACAAGAATTAGCCGCCCGATTCCGAGAACAAGAGATCACTACCACGCCAGGTCACTGAATGTTAATAGGTAACCGCTAGGAAATAAGCGATCAGGAGACAACACATTCGCTGATTCACTCAATGGTAGAGATAACCGTGGAAAAACTTAGAGACTTAGCGACCAACAAGAGACATGACAAAGGCACAAAAAACTTT
The DNA here is from genome assembly GCA_027943335.1 of Chamaecyparis obtusa. NCBI lineage: Eukaryota > Viridiplantae > Streptophyta > Pinopsida > Cupressales > Cupressaceae > Chamaecyparis > Chamaecyparis obtusa. Next base: position 575,282 of record BSBK01001314.1, read on the forward strand.
GCCAGTTCGCTGAATGACTTTGAGACATGAAAAAGTATTACACAATTTAGCGAATGCCTGACGAAATGACCACGTGCAAGGCCAAGACACTTAAGTTGCCAAAAAGGTAATGACGAAACATAAAAACTAGGGCCAACACAAGGGTTTACACGCAAAAAACAAGATTTTCTCAAGGGTGATACCTAGGGAAAGGGTTTTTAGACTTGGTTATTGCACATTTGATGAACCTTGAAAACCTAAACCACAAAATATAACTTGCAGAAGGAGAAAACTAGGATTTGGAACAACAAACCTTGAAGATCTAAAAATATGAGCAACAAGGCCTTTGAGAGGAAAATTGCAAGAAATTCTGAAAACAATTGTGAAAAATGAAAATACTACCAACATGGTCAATTTATCATTTGTCAAATTGTCTGAAAATTACAAAATATCCTTGTATATTTGTATTGACTAAAACTTACTTCAAATTTATACATCAATGTCAATGATCAATGATTAGAAAATTACAAAATTACAAAATATCCTTGATATATTTGTATGATCTATGATCTATCAGAAAATTACAAAATATCCTTGTATATTTGTATTAACTAAAACTTACTTCAAATTTATACATCAATGTCAATGATCAATGAAAAATAAAAACTAACATTGGCATTTGGCAAATTAAACAAATTTGGAAACAGTTATTAACTTATTAGAGTGACAGCTGGCAGCCTGGATTCTTCAGAATCAGTCTTTATTTGCACCAAAGGTGTATCCACAACAGGTGAACCGCAAACATAAGATACCCTATTTGAGTTAACTGACCTCCCTCTATTGGCTCTTCATCTAATACCATAATTGTCTCAACTACTTCCATCATCCATGTCAATATGGCAAGACAAAGGCTTGAATCTCTGCAATGTTTTCCCACACCACAATGTCCCTCTTTGATGGCCAAGTTACCTCTCTAACTGTCTCCAAGTCTTCAAGGCATTTGTTCCACTTGGCATCCATTATGGCTCACGATTCAGCAACAAACTTATTCATGTCAATCTCCTACTTGTACAATTCATCCACAACTTCATAAAAAGTTGAAATGTCAGCATCACCAACAAAATAAGAAGCCACCTTCCTACATTCCATAATTTGGTTGAAAGAATCAGCCCACTCCTGGAATTCCTTCAACTGTCCCTCTTTGTCCACAATAGTAGGGATATATCCTTCAAGTTCAGACTCTTTAGCAAAAACCTTAAGCTTTGCCTAAATGTTTTGTAACTTGCCAATGAAAAATGCATACAAATCCTTTACTAATAACACCATTTCCTTAACATCAATTATTTTGTCAGGTAACTCCATTTTTTTCCCCATTAGTAAAATTAACCTATCAAAGAATTGCAAGTATGGGCCAAAAGTATTAAATAATGGGGTTAGTACAGACAAGGCATTAGAACATTGATATTCTGTCCCCTGCAAAGAAATGAAAGTACTATGAAGGATTTGAGACTTCCCTTTTAAAATATTTACTCTGTTCAATAGCACCTTCTTCAAAGTCTCCTTTTCAGCAATTCTAGTATCAGCAGGCTCAGGCTGATCAATGTCCATTATTATCTTTTCTGTTGCAAGTTCTGGAGCTAAGCCCCCCTCATGCTTAGTTTGGACCCCTACATCACAGACCTCTGTAAATGCCTTGAAATGATTTTTTAGAGTATTTATTTCATCTTTTAGCTCCTTCACAGTCTTATCCAACAAATAATTCTTCTTCAGTTCCTCTTCAAACTTTTTTCTAGATGCTACATAATCTCTGAATGTCCTGGCTAGCCTATTCTCCAAGTCCTCAACCACTGCTTTATTCATGGAGGATGCATGATGTAGGAGATTTTCTATCTCTAATCCTGTAGTGTCCTGCAACCTCCATATTAATTGGCTACCCTGTGCGGTGTCTTGGATGTCAACCAATCTGGGCTTATTAGATTCTGGGGCCACACACCATATTGCTAGTGTCTTAGTGTCCATATTGAATCCAGAACCCCTCGTGAGTCCATCAGGGCCAAAAGCTTCATAAGCTACAGCTTTATCTTGCCTCTTGATTTGGTCAATTAGGAATGAGGACTCCAAGTCCCATCCAGGGCTCAACAACATGCCACTTCTCTTTACAAGATCTCTTGCCTCCTCAACACTTAATGTTTCACTGTTGGGATTGTAGGCCTATAATTTTTCAATCATTTGAACAATTTTTTCTTGTGATTCCCCTGGTTTCAAAGATAGTGTTAATTCATTCTGCTTAACTCTAAAGAGAAAACTTTTAAACTCAACAGACTTGATGAATTCATCATCATCTATAAACTCTTTAGCTTGGATGACCCTGTCATCCAATCTAGCTGCAACCAATTCTAACTCATCTATGGCCTTTTCTCCCTCATCTACCATTGATGTCAAAATTTTTTGTCTTAAGTCAGAAAAGTAATGGCTATTACCTGGCAGGATTTGTAGTGCCTTTCCCTTGCCTTTTGTGGTACATTCATCAACTTTTGTTTCTTTGATGGCCCCTACTCAGATGTGGATGGCTCAGCTTGTTCTATTTCTCCTATAAACTCCACATCAGGTTCAAATTCTTCAGGGTTTATTCTGTCCTCCTCCTTCTCCTCAGGGATGTCTAGCAATTTAGACATAATATCTTTGTAATTCTCTAAACACATTTCAATTTTCTTAATGTATTTGAGATCAGGAAAGAAACCGAGGAAGGTAGGGTTTGCCTTTTTCAATTGTTCCTCTACCCTTACAATATTTTCCCATTTCCAAGTTCTCTCTTCACAGGTAACTTTGTTATAAACATTTCTAATAACATCCTCCTCTACCATAGGTTGATTTAGAGCCAAATTGTGATTCCTCATTTCTCTCAATGCTCCTCTAACAAAGTCTTCAGGGTCATACATCCTTGCTTTACCAAAGGGCAATTTGAATTGTTTGAGGAATTCATGGATTTGGTCCACAACATCTTTACCTATAGAGAAATCCCCTATTTGGAACCTCCTTGGCAGAAAGGTTCCCTTATGTCTTTTAGGGCCTAAGTGCTCTCTATCCATCATGATAAGCTACCACAAGAATTCTACTATTTCCAATCTTTCTAGGACAAATTTTGGTAGTATGTGTGGAGGTTGAGGGCAAGCATACACTCTTATAACAGTAAAATTCTAAAAAAAAAACATATCACCCCAATTGTGCTTGATGTCATTGTCAATATTAAATGCTACGGGTCTAAGCAATTTTCTAACAAGTAAAGGAAACCTATCCCTCACAATACCTAACATGTTCATTACTAGATCCACAAAATCACTATAAAAAGCAATGGAATTAGAGAAATGGTAAGTTCTATGCCATAACCTGGTCCATAGCTGAACCGGAATAGTTCCTCCCTCATTCTCGGTCTCATCGATGAACCCTGGGTTGATGTAGCCAATATTGAAATAGAGGATCAGTTGCATCAGCATGGAGTAGTGATTGAACTTGAAGCTTTTCAAATCAGTCTTCACATTTATCAACTTAGAGTGCATTACATTGATTATGTGCCCCACATAATCAAACTCCTTGTTGGCGTACTGATCCTGAACATCTGTAGCCATGAAAAAATGTCAGGAGTCACTGTCGAATCTCCATCTAGTCCAATAACTTTGTGTAGACCATAGATGGTATTATGGAAATAGGGAAAGAAAAGCTCAATATCAAATGAATCTGCAACCTTCTTAGGTAACAACCCTGCCTCTTTGTTTTCTCTAGGAATATGCCTCCTCATAACTCTTCCATGGTAGTAATTTCTTTGTCTATTAAACATGGCCTCCTCTCCTACGAGGTCAATCTCCATGCTCATAGGTCTCTGAAGGTTGAAAGCTTAAGTAAAAGACGCTCTATCTAACATGCAGAGTATAGACTTGTCATGCTTGTGGAAAGCTTGTGTCACTGGATTGTATACTTGAATTAGCGCTTTCATGAGGTCTACATCCAAAAATACCTCAGGTACTATCAACTTTGCCAAGTTCCTGTCTCATGGGTTTGAAACATGAGGGCCTCTAATTCTATTGTTATAGAAAAACATGAAGAGCTCATACCTAGTTGTGTTTGGGCATTCCGCTCCCTGCAGAACGCATAAGGGCCCCTCCATTCATAAGCATTAGCTGATTGGAAATTTGAGGATCTAGGCAATAGTTTCATCCATTCTTCAGCATATATGTTTGGCCTCTTTGTTCTTGAATGCATAATGGCACTCTTTCCCGATACTATAACAACATCAGTAGATCCTTGTTCTACCATTCTTTTAAGTACTAAAATCTCTAGTTGCTCTTCGACTCTGGAAATTATGGATGCTCTGAAGTGTGAACTGTATTTAATAACTAACAAGTAACAAGAAACTCAAAGGTACAACCAAGCTACCAGCCACTAGGCCACCTACTATATTATAAATTAAAATCTCAATGTCTCATCAAGCACAGTCACCCACACATGAAATTAGTAATTACCTTTTTCAGAAAAGTTTCACTATCAATTGTCACTTCCACTCTTCCGACATAGATTTTGTGGCAATCCAAGACCAAATAATTAGCGCGTTGCCGAAGTGACGCTAATGGTACATCTAAGTTTCTAACCCTAGGTCCCTAATACCCTATCTCAACTGTGCTAAATTGCTACCTGCAAATCAGGGGCCTTGGCCCTTGGCCGTTTGAATTTGAAATCCAAAAAATTTGAGACTTGCGAAGTCACGCAACGCTTGTTCGAAACTTGAGGACTATTAAACTGACCAGAAAAATGAAACCTTTGATGGAATATGGATGAAGTGACTGAGAGGGGGGGTGAATCAGTCAACCATAAAACACTTCACAATTAATTCTTTCCAGATCCCTTAGGATATCTTAACAATGTTATCTGTTTTAGCACTCGGTAAATAGATTGCAGTAACTTTGAAGATGCAGAAAGTATTAGCAAAATTATCTTTAGATATTCATCAGCACATGTATATGATTGAGAAAGCAATTAAGAACACAAGAGACACAAGATTTAACGTGGAAATCCAATATGGGAAAAACCACCAATGTATCTAGATACTGATTTTCACTTTTCTGAAGTGATGCCCGGTTAGAAGCCAACCCGGTGAAAGGTTACAAAACACACTGTTAGGTGTGACCTTGTTAGAGGATTTAAAACACCCTGCTAGGAGTGGCCTGGTAAGAGGTCTTGAAAACAATTCAATGGAATTGTCACCTTGTTATAGGATTTACAATATGGTTGTTAAACCAACTCGGTTAAGAGATTTAGAATTCACTGTTACAATGATAAGAAGGTAACAATGAAAAATGACCTGTATAATAATGCAACTGTCTTGCTGATTACAGATCTCTATTTTGCATAAGTCTGATCCTTTCTGATCGAATAAATCTCTGCTGCACCTCAAGGATATCTGAACATCCTTCACAAATTCGCATACACCTTTCCTGCTTTTCTTCTGTAAAAACTTCTGCTGTATATCTTGTTTACTTTTCACATTTGACCTTTTATTTATATGATTTTAGATTTGTCAAATCGACATTATTTAGTATAACAGTCGGTTGAAATAGGCAAACTCTATTTGCAAAAATCCTTCAAGGGCCGACAGTGCTCAGTGACCATAACTTTCTATAATCTTTCGGAGACCGAGGGAACTCGGTAAACACCGACAATCTTTTACCTTCGATAACTGACTGAACTCGGTAAACACTAAATTTTCTCGATAACCGAGTGAGCTCGGTAAATACTAAATTTTCTTTGGCAACCGAGTGAACTCGGTAGACACTGCTTTTCTTCGATAACCGAGTGGACTCGGTAAGCACTAATATTCTTGTCTAGAAGACCGACTGAGCTCGGTAGTAACTGGTTGCTGCGGACTATGACATTGTGTGACATCAAAGACAATACATAATTGAGTAGCAATTTCCTTCAGACAATTGTTTCCAACAATCTCCCTCTTTGGCATTGATGGCAACACAATATGTCATATCATAAGAAATTTGAAAGAGTTAGCTCGGTTCAGATTCAAATCTCCCTCTGTCAGCAAACTTCCTTTATCTTGAAAATTCTTCCTTCTGATTATTGAAAATTTCTTGAAGTAATAGCAAAGACATAGCAAACACTCCCTCTTTGACAACACATGCCAAAGACAATTCACATATTACCGGTGAAAATTAATGTACCTCAAGTACTGATTCATATGCAATGATTCCTTGAATATGCTGCATCAACAGGTTGATTTTCAATCATGTTCTGGTTGATGCATCACTAAAACTGTATTTAGTGAGCCTCGGATAGGGGAATGACCCCTAACTTACCTCTTAGATACACAAATGCATCCTTAGGTAATGGTTTGGTAAAAATGTCTGCAATCTATTCTTTTGTATGAATATATTCTAATCTGATTTCCTTGTCCTGCACCAATTCTCTGACAAAGTGATATTTAATAGCAATGTGCTTGGTTTTGGAATGCATCACTGGATTCTTAGAGATGTTTATTGCACTGGTATTGTCACAAAATATAACAACTGGTTCTTTGATTTCAACCTTCATACCTTCTAATAGCTGTTTAAACCAAACAATATTTGAACAGTTTACTGCAGCAGCAACATATTCTGCTTCAGCTGTGGATTGAGATGTGCAATTCTGCTTTTTACTAGTCCAGGATACCAGTCTTTTTCCAAGAAAAAATGCTCCACCACTTGTGCTTTTTCTGTCATCAATGTTTCCTGCCCAATCAGCATCAGTAAACACTTTCAAGTCTAGATTGCCTCCAAATTTATACCACAAACCATATTCTTCAGTTTCTCTTAAGTATCTTAAGATTCTTTTGATTGCCATCATGTGATTTTCCTTAGGTTTTGCTGAGAATCTAGCTACTATACCGACTGCTAAGGCAATATCAGGTCTTGTATGTACTACATACTGCAATTTTCCAATCATAGATCAGTATAGGGTCTGATCAACTTCTTTTGAATCATCATTCTTGGTAAGTTTCAGTCCAGTACACATGGGTGTACCAACTGGTTTTGAATCTTCCATACCAAACTTCTTAAGTATTTCCTTAATGTATTTGGATTGAGTAATGTATATACAATTCTTGCTTTGCTGAATTTGAAGACCAACAAAGAATTTTATTAAACCAAACATGGACATTTCAAATTCTTTGTTCATTTGCTCTGAAAATTCTTTGCACTGATCCTCATTCCCTGTAAATATAGTATCATCCACAAATATTTTTGCCAATACAATTTTGTCATCCGGTCCTTCTTTAATATACATATTACTGTTATCATTAGCTCTTTTGAAATTAATCTGAATCAAATAGTTATGGAGTCTTTCATACCATGCTCTAGGAGCTTGTTTTAGACCATACAATGCTTTGTGTAACCTGCAGACCATGTCCCTTTTATCTGGATCAACAAGACCTTCAGGTTGCTCAATGTAGACTTCTTCATCAAGAATTCTATTGAGAAATGCAGATTTTATATCCATCTGATATACCTTAAATCCTTTGTGTGCTGCATAAGCAAGTAGAGTTCTTACACCTTCTAATCTTGCAACAGGAGCGAAAGTTTCTCCATAATCTATACCTTCTTCTTGAGAATAACCTTTACATACCAGTCTAGCTTTGTTTCTAGATACTTGACCATCTTCATTCAGCTTATTCCTGAATACCCATTTTGTTCCAATTACATTCTTATCTTTAGGTCTAGGTACAAGAGTCCAAGTTTTGTTCTTTTGTATTTGTTCTAATTCTTCATTCATTGCTTCAATCCAACTTTCATTTTCCAATGCATCTTTGATATTTCTAGGTTCAAAATCAGTAAGCAGACATGTACCTTTTAGCTTGCTTCTTGTCATAGTACCATCTGATTTGTTTCCAATGATTTGATCTGGTGTATGATGTCTTCTGACATATTTGGCTAGTATAGGTTCCTTGCCTTTTGAATGATTCATGCTGTTGTCTTCTAGGATCTCTTCTTCAGGTTGCTCGGGCTCGGTAGATATTTGCTCGGTAACTTCAAGCTGAGACTCAGTCTGAATTTCTTCCTGTGACTCGGTTTGAACTTCTTCCTGTGACTCAGTTTGTGACTTGGTAACTGTGCTCGGCTCGGTAGATATAGCTTCCTTATTGATAGTTGTGTCTGCCAATGTTTCAGGTTCAATGTAAACGAATCTTCTGTAGTTCTCAGGTTCCCTTTTGCTTTCTTCCTCAGTCTTTTCTGCAAACTCATCAAATTTTACATGTATACTTTCTATGACTTTGTGAGTAGATAAGTTCAGACATTTGTATGCCTTGCTTTTGCTAGAATATCCTAGGAATATTCCTTCATCACTTTTCACATCAAATTTATTTCTTCTGGATTCTTTTAAGATATAACACTTGCTACCAAATATTTTCATGTAACTTATATTGGGTTTATAGCCATACCATAATTCATAAGGAGTTTTGAATGTGTCTTTCTTCAGTTGTACTTGGTTCAAGGTATGAACTGCAGTGCTGATAGCTTCCTTCCAGTACTTTATAGCGATGTTCTTTTCTATCATTAGAGTCCTTGCACAATCCATAATAGATCTGTTTCTTCTTTCTGCTATTCCATTCTGCTCAGGAGTTCTAGGAGCTGATACCTGTCTTTTGATTCCTCTTTCAATGCAAAAGTTGTTAAAATCATGGGAGATGAATTCACCACCTCTATCTGATCTTAAGCATTTCAATCTTTTCCCTGTTTCCTTTTCCACTCTTGCTAAGTACCATTTGAACTTTTCAAATGCTTCTGATTTTTCTCTTAAATACATAACAGTCATCATTCTAGAATAATCATCAACGAAAAGAATAAAGAATTTATCTCCAGTATAGCTTTGTATTCCAATAGGTCCACATAAATCAGTATGCACAATTTCCAAAATTTCTTTAGACTGATAGTTCTTACTCTTGAAACTAGTTTTACTCATTTTGCCAATCTGACAATTCTTGCATAGACCAGTGTCAGGTTTCTTCAAAGTAGGAATGCCTCTAACCTTCTTGAATTTGCTTATTTTTATCATGTTATCAAAATTCACATGACATAACCTTTTGTGCCATAGCCAACTTTCTTCTATTTGAGCAATAAAGCATGAATATTCACTGAGATCAAGATAAAATAAGTTACCTTTTGTTTGTTTGCCTGATCCAATGAGTTTTCCTTTTCCATCCAGCAGTCTTGCTTGACCATTCATGAATTCAACCTTGAAACCAGTGTTGATTAGCTGTGCTACACTTAGAAGATTATGTTTTAGTCCTTCAACCCAATAAGCATTATCACATATGAGTTCTTTGGTTAATGAGATTCTTCCTTTTCCTTTTATACAACAAGGTTCATTATTTCCAAATCTTACATTACCATTGTCACAGTCTTCTAGATATTCAAATTTTGTCTTGTCACCAGTCATGTGGTGTGAACATCCGCTGTCTATTATCCATATATCATCTTTGCTTATATGAGAAATAAGTGCCATCTTATCTTCATCATCATCAGATTCATCTTTTATAGCAATAAAGACAATTTCTTCTTCACTATCATCAGAATCTTTAGCCATAAAACATGATTTCTTACCTTTATCCTTGTATGATTTGAAATTCTTTTTGCCATAGTACTTGTGACTTCTCTTCTCTTCCTTGACTTGCTTTTTTGGGCACCTAGCTGCAATATGTCCAATTTCTTCACATGAAAAATAGATTAAAGGAGTTTTACCTTTATACTTACCTTTCCCTCTAGAGTACTTCTTTGCAAGTAATGCTTCTACAATTTCAAGATCACTATCAGAACTTTCTTCTGATACTTCTTCACTTTCTGACTGAACTTCTTTAATTTTCTTGTTCTTCTTTAGTGAAACCTTGGCCTCAAATGTTGATTCAATATTTTTGGAACTAGGAACATAGTTGTCATAGTTGTCTAATTCAAAAGCTGTCAATCTTCCAACTAAAGCATCCAAAGTTATATTGTGGTTTGTTTCACATCTTCTTTCTTGAATAGCTGATACTCTTATTGCATAGATAGGGAGTAATGTTCTGAGTACCTTACTTATAACAGTCTCATCTGAGATTGTTCCTCCAGAAGCTCTAATTGCACTTACACTTGCTTTGATTCTTTCAACATATTTTGCAATGTTTTCATCTTCCTTCATATTCATCTTGTCAAACTGTCCTCTTAGGCTTTCTGCTTTGGCTCTTTTCACATTTGCATCACCACCATATATTTTCTTCAGTGCCATCCACATTTCATATGCATTAGTGCAGTCTTTAATATCATCAAATTCTTCATAGCTGAGAGCAGATGCAATGTCTATCATCATGGTGTTGTGAGTCTTTTTATCTGCAATGTCTTCAACAGTTAACGCACCATTAGGAATTGTGTATTCTTCATCAATGTATTTGCATCCTAAATCACCAATGGAAGCCATATGAAGTCGCATGAGACCTTGCCATGCTGAAAAGTTATCTCTGTTAAGCTTTGGAATTTCCCTCTTGTAAGACATCCTTATCTTTAGCTTAGGTCTTTGAAACCCTTCCTGCAAGCACCAAAAGCTCTGATACCAATTGATGGAATATGGATGAAGTGACTGAGAGGGGGGGTGAATCAGTCAACCATAAAACACTTCACAATTAATTCTTTCCAGATCCCTTAGGATATCTTAACAATGTTATCTATTTTAGCACTCGGTAAATAGATTGCAGTAACTTTGAAGATGCAGAAAGTATTAGCAAAATTATCTTTAGATATTCATCAGCACATGTATATGATTGAGAAAGCAATTAAGAACACAAGAGACACAAGATTTAATGTGGAAACCCAATATGGGAAAAACCACCAATGTATCTAGATACTGATTTTCACTTTTCTGAAGTGATGCCCGGTTAGAAGCCAACCCGGTGAAAGGTTACAAAACACACTGTTAGGTGTGACCTTGTTAGAGGATTTAAAACACCCTACTAGGAGTGGCCTGGTAAGAGGTCTTGAAAACAATTCAATGGAATTGTCACCTTGTTAGAGGATTTACAATATGGTTGTTAAACCAACTCGGTTAAGAGATTTAGAATTCACTGTTACAATGATAAGAAGGTAACAATGAAAAATGACCTGTATAATAATGCAACTGTCTTGCTGATTACAGATCTCTATTCTGCATAAGTCTGATCCTTTCTGATCGAATAAATCTCTGCTGCACCTCAAGGATATCTGAACATCCTTCACAAATTCGCATACACCTTTCCTACTTTTCTTCTGTAAAAACTTCTGCTGTATATCTTGTTTACTTTTCACATTTGACCTTTTATTTATATGATTTTAGATTTGTCAAATCGACATTATTTAGTATAACAGTCGGTTGAAATAGGCAAACTCTATTTGCAAAAATCCTTCAAGGGCCGACAGTGCTCGGTGACCATAACTTTCTATAATCTTTCGGAGACCGAGGGAACTCGGTAAACACCGACAATCTTTTACCTTTGATAACTGACTGAACTCGGTAAACACTAAATTTTCTCGATAACCGAGTGAGCTCGGTAAATACTAAATTTTCTTTGGCAACCGAGTGAACTCGGTAGACACTGCTTTTCTTCGATAACCGAGTGGACTCGGTAAGCACTAATATTCCTGTCTGGTAGACCGACTGAGCTTGGTAGTAACTGGTTGCTGCGAACTATGACATTGTGTGACATCAAAGACAATACATAATTGAGTAGCAATTTCCTTCAGACAATTGTTTCCAACAACCTTGAGATGTTACTACACAGCCTGGCATGCCACATGAATGATGACACTTGTACTTCCCACTTTCCATGTGGCATGCATCTTACTCTCCATCAGACCGTCTCTCACTTTTCAACCCCTTACGAAGTTATGCACGAAGTTAGTCGAGACTTTGGAACCCTAACCATCATAAATAAATTAACCATTGAGAAGTTACGAAACAGCCAGGCATAACTTCAGAACCCCTAACCATCATAATAAATTAACCGTTAAGAAGTTGCGAAACAACCAATCGTAACTTCGGAACCCCAAACCATCATAATAAATTAACTATTGAGAAGTTATGAAACATCCACGCGTAACTTCGGAACTGATCACCATCATAATAAATTAACCGTTGAGAAGTTATTAAATAGCCAAGCATAACTTCAGAACCCCAAACCATCATAATAAATTAACCGTTGAGAAGTTACAAAACAACCATGTGTAACTTCAGAACCCCAAACCATCATAATAAATTAACCATTGAGAAGTTATGAAATAGCCAGGTGTAACTTCAGAACCCCAAACCATCATAATAAATTAAAGTTTGAAATGTTGAGAAGCTACGAAACAGGCAGGCGTAACTTCAGAACAAATCACCATCATATTAAATTAAATGTTGAGAAGTTATGAAATAGCCTGGCATAACTTTGGAACCAATCACCATCATAAAAAATTAACCATTGAGAAGTTATGAAACAGCCTTTGACGGTGTGCATGACTTTGGCGGTTATGCTGGCAGGTTGCAGTTGAAGGCCATGAAGATACGCAAAGGAAAGCTTGACAGTGTACGTGACTTTGGAAGTTATGATCGTAGGTAAGATATGGGGGTTTCGAGGACACGTTGGTAGTCTGCATAACTTAGCTGCGAAATTACAATGATATTTGTGGTGATTGGTAACAGTGTGTGTAGTTTCGGCAGGCTAAAAGGAGGGTCGATGCTGACAGTTACGAAGATACGTAATGGTCAGGTTGACGGCGTGCGTGACTTCAGCATACTCTGATTTAGCATTCTGATTTACTAATTACAATTTACATATTTTTCAATTTATAAATAATAAAACTATTGTTACTGTATTAGAATTTAGTGTATTGACTATTGAAATTTAAAGTATTAGCAAATAATGGCAAACACGTATTACTTAAAACTAAAAATAGTAACACAGTAACACTATTTACAAAAGAGTCTTCTGACTTCTCATTGTTTCATTTGTATACACTATACAATATTACAAATTTACAGACTACAATATTACTATTTAATTCAAAAACTAGTATACAATATATTATATACATAATACTGGACCCTGGTAACTTAAACTGATTCACTGAATCACAATTTCACTGAACGGCTGTGAACCAACCATTTTCAAAACCAAAATGAAAACTACATTCGATTAGTTCATATTTACAAATTACAACTTACAAGTAACAAAATTTTTAGTAAGATCCACAAAGAAAAAAAGATTAGTCGATGCGCAGACCAACAAATAACAGGATCATCTGATTCATCTCCTCCTAGAACGCCTCCTGGTCGAAGCCATGATCGTAAAAAATGGTGTGCATCTCCACCTTGTCATGTTCTACTTCAAGTTCAAACATGTCACTTAGGTAACCAGCGTAATTGGTTGCATGATGATGATCCCTTGCTATAGACATTAGATGACTAAGGACATCCTGTTGAATCTCCTCCTCCATATCCAAATTTGGTTGGATAATAGGTTCTGGGTTCTCGTTTGATGATCCATCAACTACTGGAAGACCCATTCTATGAAAGCGCCCAGAAAATATAGATACAAATAATCACCAACTTCAACTTTTCATCCAAATTTAGAAATTTAGAAAGTTCCTATGCTTTGCAATTCCACTACTGAGGAGTATATAAAGAAAATAATCACTAACTCGCCAGCTGCAATAAATTTTGAAGGAATGTTTCACGTCAAGTGGCTTGCCTGGGAAAAGGAAATTAATGAATATCAGTAAAGAAAAGTTGCAGACATTGTAATGTCCTGCGTAACTTGGCTCCAAAGTCGATAAGAAGAATAATAAATGTTGATGAATCACAGCTCATATCTCATAAAATTATCCTTTTTAATGTCTAATCAAAATCCTGGCATGGATTTATGTACCACTCAAGTTACGCAAACTGTCGGCGTTGCCTCGGAACCACCATATCCTAGCTGCGATTTTAAATTTTGAACTGACAACTTGGCAGCCACATTAAACTTTCACGTAATGTGACTTGGCTCCAAAAAGAAAGATAATGAATGGTGATGATTCATAGCTGAGATTTTGTACAAATTAACCTTTTTTTACATCTAATCAAAATCTTGTCATCATTAAGTCTAATTAATTATACTTCAGTGATCAATGTCACTACAACTTTGTGGCTAAGTTACGTAGACTACCAACGTGGCCTCGGAACCCCCATATCTTACCTACGATCATAACTTATGAGGTCACGTACACTGTCAAGTTGTCCTTTGCGTATCTTCATGGCCTTCAACTACAACTTGCCAGCTTAACTGCCGAAGTCATGCACGCCATCAACCTGACCATTACGTATCTTCGTAATTGTCAACATCGACCCTCCTTTTAGCCTGCCGAAACTACGCACACTGTTACCAGTCACCACAAATATTCACCAATTTATATTTTTTATAATATAAATACTCTTTTATATTCACCAATTTATATTTTTTATAATATAAATACTCTTTTATATTCGCCAATGTATATTTTTTATAATAGAAATACTGTTTTATATTCGCCAATTTATATTTTAGTAGTTATGAAAAAAAAACACAATTCGCCAAGATAGTTCCACCTAGCTTCAAGGAGCATCAATGATTCGCCAATTGAGATTATTTTTTTTGCTTTGAAAAGAAAATAATTTCGCCAATTTTTTTTTTTCCCTTCTAACTTTCACCACTTTTTTACACCTTTCTTAAAGGGGGGGTTTCTTAAAGATTACCCTGTCTGGGATAGCAAAAAAAAGTGATAAAAGTGAGATGCACCTGGCACGAATCGTCGAGAGTAAGGCTAGAACATCCAAGATGTGACTATCACTTCGCAAGGTACAAGAGCACAGTAGGAAAAAGACAGACAATAGAGAGACAATGTGAGTTTAAGCAGTAATCATTCGGTTCTCAACCCAAGACACCTAGTTTCAGGCAGTGGATAATAGGAGAACAGGCAAATAGACCCCAAACAAGAACCAAATCAGACAAAAAGTTGACCAGTCAATGGGAATTAGCTCACTATTTTGAAAATTAGGGGACAGTCTCATGCGAAGAAGTGTTGTCTTGCGTGAGGAAATGCTAAACTTCATGTGAAGATGTGCTATCTCACGTGAGGAAATGCACAGGAAACTGAAATCTCAAGCGGGAAAAGACAAAATTCTGACACTCTGACATAGTTTTTGAGATAGAATCAGATTTTGAGACACAGCGTGAGCTGTTCTTTGGAAAAATTTCTAGTTTTTGGACTGATTTAGGAAAGTTTGAATCAGAAAATCTCAGTTTGAATGTTGAAACCAATCATTTACAAGCATAAAGTTTGGACCAAGCAATAGTGATGCAATCAGTAGTCGCAAACAGTTCTATCGAGGACAAAGAAACTCAAAAGAATCATGGGAGTCTTTGACAATTTTGATCACGTTGGACAGTTTAAGAATCAAAACAAACACTCAGTTATCCCTACAAAGAAAATGGTAGAGAAGTCAAATTTCATGCCTCACAACTTATGTGCATGCGTTCACCTCACACAGCTGTGTCACCCCCTGGAGGGTGCCCGTGTTTTTGGTGTTTCCAAGGACTCAATAATATATGTTCAAAGGTTACCCTTGAAGCAAGGGCTAGTGTCATATACCACCTTCAAACATCCAGGTGCATGCCTATGGTGAGAATCTAGGGGAGAGATTCTTCCCCCTCCCTGTGCAAAGATTATGTCTCCTTTTAGAGGTGATCCGGGTAGGCAACTAACTAAGAAAGTGTTTAATAGGCTTATGTTCACACTAACCTTCAATGCCCCTAATACAGGGATAGGGCCTCATAGCCACACAAACACCTGAAATTTGTACACCCCCACAAGTAGGGCTAGGAGCGGCACCGCTCAATACAAAAGGAAGAGCTTTCTCAAGATGATAGTCATAGATCAAGAGAAAGAAGTTAACATGGCTTTGGAGTCTTTAGACTCAACAAAGCTACTTTGTTATTTGTTTCAGAAGTGTTCTTGACAGTGTTACAGGTAGAGTTTTGTATGTGATTTTCAGTATGGTTATGATAGAGCCTTGTGCATTTATATTTGTGTTGAAGACATGTGTATGATGCTATTTTCATGGACATAGAGTTAGTTGTGCAGTTGAAGTGGAGTTGTGATGTTTCTAGTTGCCAGTTACAGTTTCCTGAGTTTATCTGATGGAGCCGACAATGTTTATATTGTTCTAATAGTTGCACCTATCATTTTGATATGTATGTTTGGTTTCGTATTTGGTGATGAGTTAAGAATGCTTGGTTAAGAGCGCATAACATATTTCAACATAAGAATAAAGTTTTAGTTAGTTTGGTGGAGTTGACTATGTGAAGCAACGCGTCTACTCATATTGAGTTATGCGGTCCTATTTTGTGTTGCGTGCTTGGTTTAGCCATTGGAGATGTTAGTGAAGAGTTATATTGTTTCTCTATTATGATTTCAATGAAGCTCTAATAGGTTGACTTGATTATATCATTTGGAGAAAGATACTTATAGCCAGTCAATTGTGATTGCTTAGTGTGATTGAGAGAGCAGAGTAGAAGATGCGAATGTGCTGAGTCAGTTAATCATCAGTTGAAGATCTATTTGAAGAAGAAGAGAGTATATGCTATTCATTGGAACTGATCAAGAGAATAGGTCTACATTCCAGTGCACCAAGATCTAGATATAGTGTATATATGTTATGCAGAAGGTTGCAGCCTTCACCACTTGAGCAGTGAGCTCCCAGATAGTGTGTCTTCATGTTTAACAAGGTTAATTATAAAAGACTCCTAGCAGGGTCCAACCATTCACCAGGTCATTGTACTTCATGCATTGTAAAGATCAACTCCTAACAGGGTTGTAAGATCTTCTAACAAGGATCATTATACTCTAGTGCAGTTTATAGTGGGTGCTAATTTCCATCAAGGTTTTTACCTATTTGGGTTTCCCTGTCACCAAAATTGTGGTGTTGTGTTAAGTGTTATCTTATTGTGTATATGCTTAATATTCTTCTATCCTTAATTGGATAAAGAATTGAATCTTGTAGATAACTGATTCACCCCCCCTCTCAGTTATCTCTTGGGACTATTCCTAAAACAAACTGCCTCAACTCAAAGATCGGTTTACACACACAAGAACTTCAAGCTCTGATACCACTTGGCATAGGGAAGGCTATGGAGGATCCAAGAATGGATAGTCCAAGTCTACACCAATGATAACAACAACAATGACAACAACCACAATGGAATACAACAATATAATGCTTCAAATATAACTTAATTCAACATGCATGGTTGTAAGGCCTTCCGAGTTAGGGCCAAATACAATCAATTACATAAGTATTTATGTAATCTCCTAGCTAGTCCAGCTCTGAAACACATCAAAAAATGATGGAAACACTAAGGAATATCTAAACTTGAACTCGCAAGCCTCCAATAAATCTCCTTGTCTCCAAGCATGCAAACCACTAGCTCTACTATTACAACTATCATATAATCAACCTAATCTTCAAGATCACGCAAGATCCAATTTTTATCCTTCTCAATCTACTTCTCTTGACTGACTCTCTAAACATCTACTAAAACACTCCTTAAATATAGTTCTTCAACCACAAGTCAGCTGGAAGAAACAATTAACTCCTACGCCAAGTCGGCTTCTACTACAAACAAATATTACATACAACAACAGTCGGCTCTCAAATAGCCTTACAAATAATTAATTCTCCATGTCAGCCTCTAGATCCACATAGGAGAATACAACACAAGCTACCAACATTAAATACACCAAGTCGGCCAACCATAAATCCAAGAACTCCAGTTGGTAAACCAGAACTACCAAGCACTAGTAAAATAATCGGGCACACCAGGCATCACCAAGAAAGAACATCGAACGAACACCACCAGTATCACCGAGTACATGTTCCACTAAGCACCAGAGGTTTTATCAAGTTCCTTCAGTTACCAAGCCTCTTCAATGACCCTCGGTCAAAGCTATAACTGAGTAACATAGAACCACTTCAACACACCACCATGCAGATTTGTTGAATACCCCAGAATGCCACTACATCAAACAAGACAATAGAACTTGAAGAAAGTATAATAAAATATGCATTGATAAAAATGCCCAAGTGGTAGAGCTATCTCCAATTAGCAAATAAAAATTGGCACATCTACAAAAATAATACATAAGATCCAAGTAAAGATTCAATACTCTCTTATCACAAGTTAAAGGGGCTAAGGAAAAGGTAAGAATTGAAATGATAGAAGACATTAGAAAGACCTATAATACTCTATCAAAATAAAAAATAATAATTGAAAAGATAAGTCCAATCAAAAGGATCAGTTACATTATGACGGAAAAGGCATTAGTGCACATAAAGGACAATAGTATAGAAACATAGGTCATACAATGGTATTAGGGCCAACTAGTAGAGAAGTATAAATAGAAGAACATAAGGTAGGAAAAGAGAAATTTATCTCACAAGGGATTTCATAGAAGTAAAGAACTAAATGAGAAGAGAAGTAGAAACAAAATCCACAAAAGACAACACCACAAATTAGTAGGTCCAATAAATGACAACAAGAAGAGGTCCAATTTTCATTGGAAAAGTTGAGTAAAATGTCTCCAATGGTCCTTGCTCTCACTCAAACAAAAGGTTTGAACCCCGGGGCTTCTACATATACTAATGAGGCCTCTTCACAACCCCCAATGGGTTTATGTGTTCCTTGTCCAATCTTTGGTTCCCATCTAGGCTTTGCAATGGTCATGGGACTTGGAACTCAGGGTCTTGTTACATCTACATTCATTGTGGGTGGGTCTATGTTTTCTATGGAGGCACTGGATGCCACTCTAATGGTTTCTTATTATGTGGTGCCCATTGGTAAGACTGTGAATGATGGATGTCCCAACCCTCTTTCTGATTTTGTTGGATGGATCTTTGCTCGTGTTGTCAGATCTATTGCAACTCTTCATCCAAAGGTGAAATATCGACCTCTGGCTTGTGACAAAACCTCTCCTATGGTGGTGTGTGGCTAGGATGTGGTTGAAAATGTGGAGTACTTACAACATTGTAGGTTAGAGTGCAAATTGTTAGGGTTTTAGGTAGATATGAACAATAAACAATAATAAGATAATGCAAAAATAAGGGAAGACATAAAATACAATAACACATAGTTTTAACATGGTTCACCCAATATGGGCTACATCCACAAGATAAATAGTCTTCCACATATTTTATTATCCAACAAAGAGAAAATTACAATCTGATAATTTCACATCACACAACCGCATATTTATCAAACCCCTTTTGAGGTGGTTTACAAGTTTGGTTAATGAAATAAATCCTAACACTGGGGATGATACATGGCAAGTGTACAATACTTGTCTAATCACTTTCCATTTACCAACACACATTTGTTGGTTTTTGGCCTTCTCTACTCGCTCTGTATCATTGGGTAACAGACTCTTGGAGACCTTTAGTTTCAAGTACCATTGAGCTTTCCCCTTGTGTTATGGGATTTTTTGTTGCTATTTTTCCTTCCTCTATGGAATGTGATATGGTAATGAGTAAGTTGTGGGCTTGGGGAAATCGCTCTATGTTGACCAAACCTTGGGTTGTCTCCTTTAACCCTCTAACTGAACCTCTTAGTTGCATCCTATGTGGGTTCATCTTCCCAATGTTCCCCTTCATTTTTGGGAGAGTTCTTGTTTTGAGGTCGTCGACAACTCTATTGGTCATTTTTTAAAGGTGGCTGATACCACAATTGCCATGGGTCTTTCCACCTTTGCACCCATTTTGTTTGATATTGATATCTCCACACCTCTCCCTGAAGATGTGGTTTCCATGATGGGGGAAAGTCCATCGACTTAATTGGTGGATTATGAGGGCCTCCCATTTTGGTGTCACCGGTGCTTCTCTACTGGTCACCTAGCAAATGATTGTTCTCTCTTATGGCGTAAGGGAACTACCACTTGGTGAAAGGATGCTAATGATGAACATTTGATTGTTCAAGATTTTAATTCTTCCACTGATGATGCATCATAGACTAATGAGGACTCCCATGGGGATGATGCTCCTATTGTAGATCTAGATGATGCTCATGTTGCAAATTTGGCCTCTACAACCCTTGTGCCTCCTCCTACTTATGATGCAATCCTCTATGGCCACATGGACCCTTCTCTATCTGTTGCTCCTCCTCTGACCCAATCTTTGGCTAACGAAGTGAAACCTTCTCAGCATTCTGCCTCTTGTGTTAATAGTCTTTCTAATTAGCCATCTATACATAACATGCCCCCTTTAGATATAGTTGGCCCAGAAAGGGAGTTGGGTGGGAATAATAGAATAATATTTTGCCTCTTGTGTTAATAGTCTTTCTAATTGGATTTCACCACTTCACCCTTGCGGTGGGGATCCTAGTGATAGTATCACTTGGACAGTTAGCCTCTCATTCACCTCCCCATGTTATGGGTGAGTTGTGTACACACTCTTGAGGTGGGTTACTAAGTTTTTTGTTGGTGTGTCATCCTTCACATTATTTGTAACAACCAACATCTATGTTAATTTTTTGTTGATTTCTTTTGATGCCTTTGGGTTGTGGTTCTGAAAGGATCAACACCCTTATGTTGTTGATTTTAATAAAAAAGAAGAAGAGGTACAAACAAGAAAATAAAAAATTGTGGTAGAGTCAAGTGCAAAATAAATCCCCATAAATCAAATTTGATTGTTGTTACCTCGTCCCAAACTAAAAATTCCCCATAAATCAAATCTGATTGTTGTTATCTCATCCCAAATTTTGGACCCTATGACCAAAATTATGGAGTTAATTACTCAAAAATATAGTTGCAACCAAAGGTTACCTTACCTCCAATGCTCTTTGCATCTACACCATCAAAGCAACATGGAGATTTAAAAAGCATTTTTCCTATTCAATAATTTCAAATAGGAGACATTATGCATAGTAGTGTTAGGGAAAGACTCTTGAATCAATTTATGAGCATCAATGAGTCTGTAGAGAAAATAATGGAAGATGGTCACACACACTTGTCATAGATATCCACACAAACTTCTATGCCTTTGAAACAATAGTTGAGATCTATAATTTATGTTTTGGAGGCATAGAAAGACAAATTAAAGAAATAAATCTAAGAAGAACAAGATTAAAAGAGTTATTTGTGTATGCACCCTAAAATGGTCGCCTAGACTTTGGGCCCCATTTATTCAATTTATCAATCCTGAATCAGTTTTATCAATAATCAATATTTTCAACAATATCAATTTCTTGATCAAATCCTAATTTCGATCATATATTGGATTTTTATCCTTGGGCTAACCATTTATCCTAAGTCTTTATTTAATTAAAAGGAATATTTCCTCCCCTTTTAATTAAATAAAAAGCCCTCACTTTCCTCTTATCCTAAGTTGCACAAATAAAACATTATTCATATTTTATAAAAAGGAGAAAAGAACTTTTTGTCTCATATGGACATAAAGTCAACTCCTATTTTCTCATTGGAAGATACTTGTGCACATGGATTGCTCCTCTTTCAAGCTCCACCGCTGATTAAGACTTTTTGCCTCTTAATCTCCATGGTCCATTTCACCTCATTTCTTATAAAAGGAGAGCTCTCTCCTTCATTTGCATATATCCATGTTTTATGCTATTGTTATGCTGCAGGTTTTAGGTGCATTTGAAGTTTGAAGACATTGAAGACTTGTTGCTTTCATCATCTAGTTTTTATTTGTTTTCTTAGTTGCATGATCATGGCATCATAGACTAGATTTCCTTTTATGCAATAGAATAAGCTCACATAGTCTAAATAGGAGGCATTGTAATCCATTGCTATTTCTTTTCATAGATTAGTCACATTGTACTTTCATTTCCATAGCTTAGATTGCATTCTCATATAGCTTGCATTGCATTGCATATTTGATTCTTGGAGATATTGGCATTGTTGCCCTTGTCTTCACTTGAATCTTTCATTGTGTGGTTGACTAGCAAGGTCACAAGTTTGTAGCTCTAGCTGAGAGCAATTTTCAATCTTGCAACTCCATGCATAGAGAGCTATGAGCCGCTTTGTGAGGCCTCATTCTTGAGCAACCTTGCATGTAATGGTTCATAGAAGTGCATATTTTAGTGTGTACATTTCTGGCGCCCACCGTGGGGCAGAGTAGATAGCTTTGTCCTTTCATTTGATGCATTTTTCATCATTTTTAGATTAATTTTTGAAAAAATCTACGTTTTCTGGTTTTCTATCTCAGATTATCGCGCGACACTTCTCAGAAGTATTGCGTGATATACTTTCTATCTTGGCGCGATAGTTCACGCGGAAAGAGTATCGCACGACTATATTGAAGTCTATCACCTGGCATTGGGCGAAGTATCGCCTGGCATTGTGCGAAGTATCGCTCGACTGAGAAATATCGCGCGACTGAGAAGTATCGCCCGGCTATAGGAAACTGTATCGCGCGATACTGGTGAAGTCTGAGAAATATCGCCTGGTCTGGCAGAGACTTGCGTTTTTAGTTTTCTTGTCCGAATTTGATTATTTTAGCTTGCTGTTTTGTTTTGCTATGTTTAGATAGGTCTAACCTGCATCTTTTAGCTTAAATCTATCAGATTATTGCACATTTACATTTGGATTTTGATTTTGCTAACATTGTGGGTCTAACAAGTTGTGGTTGTAGGTGCTCTCCTTTGCTTGAAAATTGCTAAAAATGCATGTCAAAGAGGGCTACTAACAGTTTTTGCAAGGCTGCCCAAGCATAAAAATAAAAAAAAAATTATTTCTTGCTTGTTATTTACTTTCCTTTCAAGTGTGGCATTCACTAATTGTATTAGGAATCTTAATACCTTGTGAAAGGGATCTTGAGGTGGTAGGAGAAGTATGCTCTTCACCTTTAGGTGAATTAGAAAATCTTGACCCATCTTAAGGTTTTGGAAGCAAGGGGGTAATTGAACTCTTTGCTTGGTGTGTTTGGGAGAGATTCTTGAGATAGGGGAGTATGCTCTTCACCCTTGTGGTGAATCAAAAACCTTGAACCTCAAGAGTTGATCCATTTTTGTTTAGTTTAGGAATCCTTTAGCGGGCCTGCTCTTGAGCAATCAAGAGGAACGACTCAAGTGGGGACAACCTTGTCATCATTTTCCTTGGTGGTGAGTGATTCCAACTCACTATAATCTCAAGGCTATCAAGGACACCAAAAACCTTGATAGACATAACACTTGTCTTCGTTTGATGTGAGTAGCTCATGGGATTGCAACCATGGGGAAAACATTGAACAAGAATGCTTAAGGTACTCTTGAGGCCGCGAGGTCCTAGTCCTTTATGAGGAGCAAGAGGGGTGTTGTGAATGGAAATCTTTATTAAGAACCATTAGATAGAAGCCACCCTCTTTTAGCTGCTTATCTTCTTAGTGCAAGGATTGATCCAAGTGGTTTACCCGGATCACCTTAAGATACTCACCATATGTGTCCCTTTGGTTGTGTCATTTGATATTTCCATGACAAAGCCAACATCTCTTGTGGGTAACCACTTGGTGTGAGGCAAGGGGGCATCAAGTTGTGGGCTAAGTTGGTAAGTATTGAGCCTTGACTTCCTAGGATAGATTTTCTTGAAGTGTCTTCGATTGTGTGATACCAGTGCAAATGTTCTTACATACAAACAATCGGTAGCATTCATAGGGTGTTGTTTCAATTTTGATATCACAAGTGTTTGTCTTGGCAAGGTTGCTTTTGCCCTTGTTTCAAGTGTTGGAGACCATGTTTTGATCCCTTGCTGTTTGCAAACCTACCGAAATTCTGTTGATACTATGACTGAAATCGAAAACATCAACCCTCAGACTGGAAATTTTGACCAAACAGACCCAAAAATGCAAATTTCACACAATTCTGGTCAAGAGTTAAATAATTCTGCAACAGTATCGCGCCCTGTAAAGTGAAGTATCGTGCGATACTTCGCGCATGCTAGAAATATCACCCTCTTTGGAGAGAAATATCGCGCGATAGTTCACCCCTGACGGACTATCACCCGGCCTGCCTGGAGTATATCGCCCGCCAGTATTAAGAAGTATCGCCTGGCTTCGGGCGAAGTATCGCGCGGGTATAGGTTTATCGCCCCAGTAGCCTGGAGTATATCGCCTAGTTTATTTTTGCCATGCTTAAATTTTGGTCAGTTTCAGTTGCTGTCAATCAGGTTAGGTCTTAAAGTAGGCTTCTCACCCTGACGTCCGAGATTTGTCTTGACTCCAAATTTCTAATTTTTAGTCCTCCGGGATAGCATCATTTGATTTACAAAATCACTTTGGAATAATTGTCAAGTTAGAAAGCCATTCTTGGTGCCAAAGTTCATCTTTAAAATTGTTAGCTATATTCTGGGAAAATTTTAGTTCTCTTATTGTCCAAATCGCTTTCATTTTCATCTCAATTTCAATTATCTTTTGGCCTAGTCCAACCTCCTGATTCAAAAGTGCAAGGGTAGTCACCCTTTGATTTGAAGCAACTCTTTGACAGTGTTGGTAAAGCCCTCTTTTTCTTTTCATTTCTCTTTGGACAATAGAGGACTTTGATTATCCTAGTTTGGTGTTGACACTTTGAAAGGTCACCTTATCATTGAGAATATCTCTCTTTCATGTCAGTTACGACAAGGTACCAAGTTAATCAAGGGAAACGACCCCCTGTTGCCTTTAGCCAGTTA